>CM056051.1:435514074-435917356 GCA_029574335.1 Rana kukunoris
GTTACAGAGGAGGTCTAGTGCTAGAATTATTGCTTTCACTCAGCCATTCATGATGATACCTCACGATACCTTACATATGTTGGCGTGACCTACTGTGCGTGAGCAGGCAGGGACAGGAGCGCTTTAAAAAAAAATGATATATATTTTTTTTATTACATTTTATTCATTTTTACACTGTCCCTTTAAAAAAATACATTTTGATCGCTTATATTGCTATCGCAAGGAATGTAACCATCCCTTGCCAGAACATCATGACAGGTCCTTTTTATGGAGGGATCAAAGACCCCAAATCTCTCCTCTACGCTTAAAAGGGAAAAGATAAAGGGAGCTGTGGTGGCTCAACGTGATTGGCACTGACAAGCCGTTCACCTCTGCAGCCAAGGGTTCGGATCCCGGTCTCGGCTACATGTGAATTGAGTTTGGTGGTCTCAGCCCGGCTCCCGGTGGGTGTGCTATGCAAGGTACGCCTGTGCTTAGTACGCCCACCCCCACACAAAAACCACCACACTTGCACGCACACGAAATTGGTTTAACACGCACGCACTTTGGCCATGCAGTCTCCTAAAATAAAGAGAGGCGAAGGACCTACGGGGCTGGCTGGGTGGGCTAGACTCCCTCATAGGGGGAGTCCCTCTGCCCCTTTGGGGTCCGTTGGGCCCCAGTTGGGCTCCCAAGTGGAGCAGGTAGGGTGGGGTGAGTGGGAGGCCCCCCCTCAACCCCGCCATTGCCACCGGGGGCATGAAGAAGGATGGCGATTGCCTCCGGGGGGAGGGTCTGCCTACTCCCAACTCCTGCAGTCCGGCTCCTCTCTCTCGAGTTCACGCACAAAATACACTTAAAAAAAAAAAAAGGGAAAAGATAAAAAAAATTATCTTTTGCTTAAAAAAAACCCACACCCAACATGTTTACTTGGAAGTGACATCATGACACCGCTCCAGTCCTCCAAGGGCATAGAGATGAGTGGTTGCTATCTTGGCCATATGAGAAAATACCGCCGACACCGGGCTCTGCAATCTGTAACATACACCTGGGAACCACCACGAAGCGGCAGGAGGGAAGGGGGGCACCTTTCCCACCGCTTTTAAAACTGATGCTGCAATGAATCAGCCGCAGGGACCACTTTTTTAAAAAAGCCAGCCACCTAAGGGGAAAACTTATACCAGGGTTATGGCATCTGGCTGCAGCCATAACCTCAGCATTTAACGTCAAAGTAATGAGGTAAATTCCCCGTTAAGCGGTCGGCAAGTGGTTACCCAAAACCCAAAATGTTATTTATTGCAACTTACCAATCACTAGATGTGGTGGCTGCAATAGTTTTCTTTTTTTAAAGCTTTTTTTTCTCCCGGTGTTCTAGCCAGTAACACATCTCCTGTATTAGAGAGCCCCACTTTGGATGAAGGAGCGCAGGGGCACCTCTGTACAGCAGCATTGTCAGTCTGGGGGAAGGGGAATGTTAAATGTATTAGATGATTTAGATACAACCAATGAATTGAAGCCAAGCTCCACCTAATACATTATAAGAAAGGTACAGCAAACTGTTTTTCCTTTTGGGATAAAGATTTTATATAAATAAAAGCTAATCAATGTAAGCACTCATGCTAGTGTTAAATGGTTTGTCTCATATCTGTAACTGATACATTCTGTTGGAGCGCTTGTTCTTTTGAAAAACAACCGAGTTACTGGCTGGCTCTCCACGCATGCTCAGAATAAAGTCGGCGCATACTCGGAAGAATTGAACTTCATTTTTCTCAGCACGTCGTTGTGTTTTACGTCACCGCATTCTGACACGATCGTTTTTTTAACTGATGGTGTGTAGGCAAGACTGATGAAAGTCAGCTTCATCGGATATCTGATGGAAAAATCCATCAGACTGTTTTCATCGGATGAAGCGATCGTGTGTACAGGGCATTAGGGAGGGCTATAGCTCCTGTCAATTTATTTTTTAGCATCCCTGTCCCATAGCAGAGATTTCCCTTCACTTCCTGCCCCATAGGCAAACAGGAAGTGAGAGGAAATCTATGCAAATAAAGGGAATCCAATGCCCCCCCCCCCCCAGGCCCTAAGAACTAGTGTCCCCCACTCGAAAATTTCAGGCCGGGTCTTAAACAGAAAGAGGTATGGCCTTGACAGGAAGGAGTGGGTCATATTTAAATTAGGGGGTGCACACGTTTAGTCAGGCCTAGGGCAGCACAAAACCTAAATACACTATTGAGGTCAACCACTTTAACGTTGGCAAAAAAAAAAGAAGGTTGCTACACATGCAATTTCTAAGTTATTGTTCCCCCTGAGAAAATCACATGACCCTGGGACAAAACACTAAGGGGTGGGGCTTAATGGATGACATCATGGCGCTCAGCAACGTTGGAGGATGAGTACATTTTTAGTTGTTGACTTTAGAACAATTATTCCTATCAGGACATATCGAAAAAGAATTGATCATTCATTGAAGCATCTATAGCCACCATTACTGAGATTGCTGCAACACCGAGACTGCTCATGTGATTACAATGAATGTAGACCCCCCTCACCATTCAGCAAATATTCTCAGAAAGGACTTTGTAAAAAAGAAAAACATTAAAAAAAATGAATCTGTTTCATTGTATTTTACCTAGAGGGGACTGTTTTTTTTTTTTTTACAAACCTGAAAAAGTGTAACTCCGCCTTTCAGGAAAAGCTTTTCTTTGCTCGCTACAGACTTTGAGGTTCTCACCTGATTCATCTTTTTGGAAACACCTAAACTGAGGTCTTCTGGCTGGAATAAGAAAGAGCAGAAATCCGAGGAATACTGACACTGTGGCATCTGTCCGGAAGCCATTTCTAAAATACAAAACACATTTAAAAATTGATATATACCAGATTTATAAAGTAACAAGGGAAACCACATAAAATAGAACTAAACACTCAAGATTTTTAAAGTTTAAATTCCCAGAGAGCAGTGAAACATGCCCCAGTAAATTTAATTGGCCACTGGCTCCAGGTCACACAGTGCCACTTCCCCGAACTTCCATGTAGGGGAGCATGTGCCCTCCTTAAATCATTGGCCTAGAAAAGGAAGGAATAATGCAGTGGCTTGGCACTGGAGCTACCTGGTTTTAAAACATAAGGAGTGTAAGCTGTAATGGCCCCCTGTAAGTAATGCCATGCAATGCAATTCCATGCAAAAATAGTAAACTTTTTCAAAGAAGAAATTAAAAGTAATTACAGGCTTCAATGAAAAGCAGGCATGGAAACATGGTAAGTGCTGAGGTCTGCTCTACTGTATGTGTTTTATTAGGGTTTAGTAACACTTTAAATACTTTCCAGGAATCATTGTATCCAAGCCAAAAAGTCTCCTCCATTTATCATTTCGCTATCAAGTCAAACTTTTGATTGTAAAGGATCACCTTGTAAAACAACCCATTCGGTTTAACTGGTTAAAGCGGGGGTTCACCCTAAAAAAAAAATTCTAACATTACATTGAGCCGAGTTGTGATAATGAAATTATGCTGGCCTTTTTTTTTTCTTGCCGTACATAGCGTTTTATCTATATTTTCACCGCGGCTTCCGGGTAGGTAATCGTGCAGGACTGGGAGTTCCTATTCACATGCTAATTGATTGACATGCTTCCCACCGGTGCATACAGCGTGTCACAACTTGCCGAAAGAAGCATTGAACTTGAACTTAATTTTCTGAAGTCGGGGTCGGCTCTATACGGCGCCTGCGCACTGACGTTCGGCTTCTTTCGGCAAGTTGTGACGTGCTGTATGCGCCAGTGGGAAGCATGTCAATCAATTAGCATGTGAATAGAAACGCCCAGTCCCGCACGATTACCTACCCAGAAGCCGTGGTGAAAATATAGATAAAACGCTATTTACGGGAAAAAAAAAAAAAAAAAGGGCAGCATAATTTCATTATCACAACTCGGCTCAATGTAATGTTGGAATTTTTTTTTTTAGGGGGAACCCCCGCTCGCTTTAAGGACCACCGCACGACTATTTACTATTTACGGCTGGGCACATGGATGTACAGGTATATCCCCTTTAAGATGCCCAGCCATGGGTCTTGAGCGCGCCGCCGGTGGTGCACTTGTGACCCGGTCCTGTCCTCCGTGACCGCGCCCGTGAGACCCGCGATCGGGTCACAGAGAGGAAGAACAGGGAGAGGTGAGTGTAAACAAACCTTCCCCGTTCTTCCTAATGTGGCTGTCAGTGATCGTCTGTTCCCTCTGTTAGAGAACGATGATCAGTGACGTCACACGCACAGCCACGCCCCCCTACAGTAAGAAAACTCCCTTAGTACACACTTAGCCCCTACAGTGCCCCCTCCTGGTTAACCCCTTCACTGCCAATGTCATTTTCACATTAATCCAGTGCATTTTTATAGCACTTTTCGCTGTGAAAATGACAATGGTCCCAAAAATGTGTCAAAAGTGTCCGATGTGTCCGCCATAATGTCGAAGTCACGAAAAAAACGCTGATCTCCGCCATTAGTTGTAAAAAAAAAATATTAATAAAAATGCCATAAAACGATCCCCTATTTTGTAAACTCTATAAATTGCGCGCAAACCAATCAATAAACGCTTATTGCATTTTTTTTTCCAAATACGTATCGGCCTAAACTGAGGAAAAAAAATGTTTTTTTTTTTATTTTATATATTTTTGGGGGATATTTATTATAACAAAAAGTAAAAAATATTGCATTTTTTTTAAATTGTCGCGCAAAAAATAAAAACCGCAGAGGTGATCAAATAGCACCAAAAGAAAGCTCTATTTGTGGGGAAAAAAAGGAAGCCAATTTTGTTTGGAAGCCACGTCGCACGACCGCGCAATTGTCAGTTAAAACGATGCAGTGCCGAATCGCAAAAAGGGGCCAAAAGGGTCCTTTACCTGCATATTGGTCCGGGTCTTAAAGGGGAGTTCCACCCACAATTTCACTTTTTAAATATAAATACCCCTGTAATACACAAGCTTAATGTATTCTAGTAAAGTTAGTCTGTAAACTAAGGTCCGTTTTGTTAGGTTGTTACAGCATTTAGTTTATAATCTAGAAATAGACCGTGGCCATTTTAAGTGTGGGCATCATGAAGCCAGACTGTATGACTTCCTGGATTTCAGCTTTGCATATCTTGCACATGCTCAGTGCTGCACAAGCAATGTAATAGGTTTCAGTCAGGTTTGCAAGGACTACTGGGAAACATGATGCCTATCCCAGAAACCCTTGCAAATAACCATGTGACTTAATAGCCTAGGCTAATAAGGAGGAGGAAGTAATAAAGGACTACAAAAAAAAGGTATTTACAAGCAACAAAATAAATAAAAATTGTCCATTCTGAACACTATGAAATTAGGGCATGCAGCACAGACAAACATAAAAAAATGGGTGGAACTCCACTTTAAGTGGTTAAAATAGAAACGAAAGGCAAAACATTTTTGTATAGATATAAAAAAATATATATATAAATACATTTTTGCCCTTTTTTCAAAAGTGATCACATTCACTTTGTTCTCAGCTGCATAAGAGCTTGAGGAGGAGAAGCAGCAGCAACAGCACACTGAGCTTCCCAGTGAATGGCTGTGCAGGGGGGGTACAGGACAAGTCTGATCATTGGAGGAGAGTACACTGAGTTCCCAGCATGGCTAGATAATTGACCAGGGTGTGCTCTCCTGCTTAGTGTCGTCAGTTTTTAATAGGAAAGCACGTGGACTAGCAGGAACACCAGGGATTTCACACAAAGGAAGCAATACAAGGAGAACAGGAGACTTTCTCATACAAGTACATGGTACAGCAGGCTCATATCAGGAATAATAAGTGTTGGGGTTACAAACGCTTTAAGTGTAGCACCCTCCGTGTACAGTGTAAGAGACTTTAGTTGGGCTCCTCTGTAGGGAAAGGAGCCAGGGTACCGCTTCATGCACACTAGCAGCAAACTTGAGTTTAGGAGGTTTTGTTTTTGTTTTTTTGCCAAAGCTCCTAAACGCAACTTAAAAAATAGCCTGTGTGTCCATGATTGTTTTGGAGCTGCTGCAGTTAGGGGAGGTTCGACCCCCCCTAACCTGCCTCTCATGAACGCGGAAGAATCGCGTTTAGGATAGGAACGTTTTGACTGCCAGCCGCACTACTTTTTCCACGTTTCATTATGTTTGGCAGCCCATTGAAATCAATGGACTGTCAAAGCCAGAACGTACAGGAACGTGTGTGTTCTAGTGTGAACCAGCCACAAAAGAGAAAAAGATTAAATGCCAATAAAAAAAAAAAATGATATAATGAACAGTATAAAATAATAGGGGAGAAAGGATTTATTTAAAATGTACATAAACCGAAAAAATAAATATGTAATGTATTGCAGATTACCAATGCCTAAATATGGCAGCTGCATTATTTTTTTTCAAGACTTTTATTTCCTATATTTTCACCTTGCCACCCCACCAGTAACACACTTCCTATTCCTGGGTGACAACACTTTACTGTATTAAATGAAAGGATTATTAGCATTGTCACCCTAAGACATGACTACAGATGACCGGTTTTCCTATCAGGAAAAAAAACAATGTTTTTCCTGACGTGATTCCTCTCCAGCCTGCTTTGCATACACACTGTAACGGTCACCACCGTTTACGACCTTCCATCCAACCACGACAAGCTTATCTGACACACTGCGACAATCCTGCATACACGATCCATTCCATTTCCCATAATCAAGACGAGACTCTGCTCTGTACTTGCTTCCAAAGATATGAACACTTTATTGGTTTCTTCTCAGCTTTTTATACAGTACAAGATGTTACAGGTAATCACAGGACAATGCAATCTCCACCCCCTTTATTCACACTGGGGCTAATTATCTAGCAGACATTTCGGCACTGATACTGACAGATCTGTCACATTCCAAACTACAATTACACAATGCCTTGACCTCAATCCACATTATGTAGACAGACTAGTACTGTCTCTGACACCTGGGCATTAATACATTCCTAAACATAATTGTCATGCTAATTTAGTACATCTGAATGGAGACTTTAACACATTGTTTTAAACACAATGAATCACACAATCAAAAGGTCTTTCAGGCCCCGATGCAATTAACACCTTTCCACAGAATGTGTCCACACATTGAAGAGCCAACCTCACTTAACATTTCAATAGCCGGAGCTAAGCATTGAATAAGCTTGTAATGTCCCTCTCCTGTGTAACAGATGTCAAGTAAGAACACCTTTGTACCATAGACAATGTATTGTCTAGGAGTAGATGCAATTAACACCTTTCAAAAGCATGTGTGCCCATATTGAATAGCCAACTGCTTGTGATATCTCCAGACATCCTGCAAACATGAATTATTATTAATGTCCCATCTTCTGCAATACATGATATAATTTGTTTGTCACCCTATGGCCCTAGTGGACATAAGGTGACCCTAGACATAGGAGAATCTCAGTCTGTCACGGGTCATTCAGTTACATCTCTCCCCTTTCGGTGGGAGACGGACACAGGAGTGAAGCCCAAACGTGTTGACTCCGAAGTTAGTCAGTAGTTCCAGTCCTCCAATGCTGGTATCCATACTGTACCCCAAATAAATGGCTCCAAACTGAGCATTACTCACCCCGCCAACCTCTGCCTCTCTCAGAGAACACGCCTGCCGCTGGGGAGAGGCCTGGACTGGCCCTTCTCCCTGGAGTCCTTTCAGCCGCTAGAGAGAAGGCAGGGTGTCTGGGCTCAGTCCATCATGCTGTTGGGGGTCTGGGCCAACTGCCCCCCCTTCCTGGGGTATACCAGTGGAGACTGAAGTCCCATCCACTGGTGCTAGGTGAAAAACCCCCGGTGCTTGCAAAGCAAAGCCGACATCCTCCTGTCCCAGTCCTGTACCATTTTCTGGGGTTGTGTCAGTGGAGACTGAAGTCCCATCCACTAAACCAGGAACCCCCTCTTCTGATAGTTGGGAGCAGAGGTCCGTGACCCTCTGTTCTGTTGCCAGCTCTTCCGCTGGGTTGCTGTGAGTGGAGACCACAGTGCCATCCACTACCACAGGTTCCCCCTCTTCTGTTAGTGAGGAGCAGAGGCCTGGGGCACTCTGCTCTGTTGCCAGCTCTTCCGCTGGGTTGCTGTGAGTGGAGACCACAGTCCCATCCACTACCACAGGGTCCCCTTCTTCTGTTAGTGAGGAGCAGAGGCCCATGACACTCTGCTCTGTTGCCAGCTCTTCCGCTGGGTTGCTGTGAGTGGAGACCACAGTCCCATTCACTACCACAGGGTCCCCCTCTTCCGTTAGTGGAGAGCAGAGGTCCATGACCCTCTGTTCTGTTGCCAGCTCTTTCGCTGGGTTGCTGTGAGTGTAGACCACAGTCCCATCCACTACCACAGGGACCCCCTCTTCTGCTAGTTGGGAGCAGAGGCCTGGGGCACCTTGCTCTGTGGCCAGTGATTCAGCTGGGGGTAAAAGCTTTACCACCTCAGCTTGTTGCTGGACCGATTCATCAGCCAGGAGTTCACAGTTGTCATCTGAACTTTCCTCATAGTCCCAGGCAATGGGAGCCCCACCCTGCTGCTGAGCCGAGTCTAGCAGCTGTCTGTAGGCGATTTCCAAATCCCATTCCTGAATTGCCAGAAATTCCAAATCTTCCTGTAACCAGTGGCCTCCCGAGATATTCAATTTTTCCTCTCTGTGCTCCATTATGTCCTTCAAGCGCCACTCCCGATCATCCCCGAAGTCTGGATCACTGGACATCCTCCAATACAACAATCCCAGGCCATCATACTCATAGCCTTCTCTGGGGCTGTCATCCGCTGACCATGGGCACTCTTGGGCTACATACCACCGGAGGGCTCTGTAGCTCTCATCCAGTTGCATCTCTGCCCGGATCAGCCTGCTTAACTCCGCTATCCACTCCTGCTTCGGTTGTTCCCCCAACAACGGCATTCGTACGTCATACTGCGGCCAGTACCTTGCATAGATGGAAGGCAGGAACTTTCATTGGTGTTGCTGCTCCAGAGCTAGCGCTTCCTTCCAGAGTTGGCACCGAATCACATCCGCCCATCCCAGCAGGACCTCCTCTGATATGGGTCCTCTGTGCTGTATCCATATCTCTTGTAACCTCCTTTGGAATTCCTCTTCCATGGAGACTGGTATCTGCACCTCTCCTCTCTCTTCAGTTGGTGCTGCTGTGACTTCAGCTACTGCAGCACTTCTTTGCTGTCGCAAAGTGGCATCTACAGCCGCTATAACCCGGTCTATAATCTCCGGTGGAGGATTAGGACCATATTGTGCCAGTCCATGTTTAAAAGCCCGATCAAAAAATCCTTCCTCGGGTGTCCTGTCTGTTACGCTGGGCCTCTTAGCGCTATTCATTTCGACAAGTTCTGCGATAATGTCCCTTTTCTTACGGTTGCTGGCCGGTCTGCCCCGGCTCTCCAGTAAGTCCTTGAAGGAAGAGAGCTTCATCCGTTCATACAGCGTCTCCATTGTCATGTGCCCTTGTAGCCGTCCTTCTGAAGATGGAATCATCCTACTGCTATGCCACCAAATGTAACGGTCACCACCGTTTACGACCTTCCATCCAACCACGACAAGCTTATCTGACACACTGCGACAATCCTGCATACACGATCTATTCCATTTCCCATAATCGAGATGAGACTCTGCTCTGTACTTGCTTCCAAAGATATGAACACTTTATTGATTTCTTCTCAGCTTTTTATACAGTACAAGATGTTACAGGTAATCACAGGACAATGCAATCTCCACCCCCTTTATTCACACTGGGGCTAATTATCTAGCAGACATTTTGGCACCGATACTGACAGATCTGTCACATTCCAAACCACAATGCCTTGACCTCAATCCACATTATCTAGACAGACGTACTGTCTCTGACACCTGGGCATCAATACATTCCTAAACATAATTGACATGCTAATTCAGTACATCTGAATGGAGACTTTAACACATTGTTTTAAACACAATGAATCACACAATCAAAAGGTCTTTCAGGCCCGATTCAATTAACACCTTTCCACAGAATGTGTCCACACATTGAAGAGCCAACCTCACTTAACATTTCAATAGCCAGAGCTAAGCATTGAATAAGCTTGTAATGTCCCTCTCCTGTGTAACAGATGTAAAGTAAGAACACCTTTGTACCGTAGACAATGTATTGTCTAGGAGTAGATGCAATTAACACCTTTCAAAAGCATGTGTGCCCATATTGAATAGCCAACCGCTTGTGATATCTCCAGACATCCTGCAAACACGAATTATTATTAATGTCCCATCTTCTGCAATACATGATATAATTTCTTTGTCACCCTATGGCCCTAGTGGACATAAGGTGACCCTAGACATAGGAGAATCTCAGTCTGTCACGGGTCATTCCGTTACACACACGTTCATGACAAATTCCGTCCAACCAAAGCGCGGTGATGTACAACACGTACGATGGGATTATAAAGGAAGTTCCATTCAAATGACGCCACCCTTTGGGCTGCTTTTGCTAATCCTTGTGTTAGTAAAAGTTTGGTGAGAGACAATTTGCGCTTTTCCATCTTCGAGCTTTTCAGTCCGTTACAGTGTGACGAATGTGCTATCTCCATTACGAACACTAGTTTTACCAGAATGTGCATGTGTGTTTTTTTCCCCTTGGAAAAGCATACGCATGAGCGGTTTTCGCAACAGGAAAAAGACCGCCGGGAATCATGACAGGAAAAAAGAGAGCTGGTTCTAATTTTTTTGCGGGTAGTTTTCCCCTTCGGGAAAACCGGTTGTGTGTACGAGGCATTAGGGTGACAGTGCTAAAAATCCTTAGAGACAATTGATAACTGATAAGGTACACTACAGGCAGAGAGCCTGGGAGTTATAAGCACCAGGGGCGGACTGACCATTTGGGTACTCGGGCACTGCCAGGGTTGCCAGCCTCAGTAAAACCAGGTACAGTATGTAAAAATCTGTGTTTTTTATATCTGTCCCTGAAATGTCCCTTACCAACATCCTTTAGGTCTAAAAATCCCCAAATTATAGCTACCCCGCCTCTCCAGTACCTTTTCAGTGTGTGTATGTGTATTCTGTGTGTATGCATACTGTATGTGTGTGTGTATACTGTGTGTGTATACTGTGTGGCCCCATATTATCCTATTGCCTGGGGGCCCCATATTATCATATTGCCTGGGGGCCCCATATTATCCTATTGCCTGAGGGCCCCATATTATCATATTGCCTGGGGGCCCCATAATCTCCAATTGATTGGCAGCCTCATAATCTCCTATTGCCTGGGGGCCCCATAATCTCCTATTGCCTGGGGGCCCCATAATCTTCTATTACCCGGGGCCCCCATAATCTTCTATTGCCCGGGGGCCCCATGATCTTCTATTGCCCGGGGACCCCATGAGTTGTCAGTCCACTCCTGATAAACATATAAGACTTCTGATTGGCTATCTTTGTTCCATAAGTCCAAAAAATACCTAATACTTTTAATGATATATTTAACAGACCAAAGGGCAACAAATGTCATGCGTTAATTATTGGGGGTTACATACGGTTAAACTTTGACTTGGGATTTGTGGTACAGCCAGTTCAACAAGACTAATGACATTTTAGCTTTTTTTTCCCAAGAATACCAACCATGTTATTTGACCTAGCTCCAACTAACTTTGTGCAGTTAATACTGACAATGTATAAGGTTTTATACTTACTTCTCAAATAAGGATTCCCAGCCAGGTACAAAGCCCGGCTCACGGGTGAACCAGAGGAGGGTCATCAGGATGAAGAAGAAAACAGTAACCTTTTCAGGGTAGCTGAAAAATACATACATGGTTTTATTCTGTAAGGCACAACCAAAATCAATAAAGATGGAGTGGAGTGGTCAACAGCGAGCAATCAAAAAACAGCTGATATAAATGTAGAAAACAGAACATTGATTGGTTACTGAAATCAGAAACTTTACTTTGCTCTTATGTAGACGGTGTGTAATGTGTGATTTCATGAATGAAATGCACACACTTCAATGCAGGATCATTATGGGCAGTAGGAGGGAACCTCCTGGAGTCTGAGGTGTGTAATTATTTTTCTGTCTCTGCTTTCTGTACCTCCAATCACAAACACATTTTTAAAGCTGGTTTGAATATGATTTATGGGTGAGAAAAGCATCTTTATACTGTTTTTTTTTTTTTAAAACATTAGGGTCTCCATATGTAAGAGGCACCAAGAAGCCTGTATTGGGTGCTCCAGCATCACCAGCAATGGTGTTCCAGGATCACCAAGCTACCAACAAAAGGGAGTCAAGTGGATGGTGCAGTGCTGTAATACCTGCATAAAAACTGAAGTATTCTGCAGAACAGGAACGTGAGGTGAGGTCAGTGGCTGGTGAGGCACTGGCTAGTATCATAGCCAAATGCACACAGGTTACAGTTACACAGCATATTTAAGAAAACATCAAGCAGGCATATACAGTAATACAAAATGATTAAACTGCTCCTAAATATACAAATAAATAAGTGAACAATAATATATTAAAGTGCTTGTGCAAACACATAAGGTGCAATCAAAGTGCAATGTAATAAAGTAATTTAGTGCAAAATGAATGTGTCCACTTCTGCTTGTGAAGATAAGCGAGCCACTCCATGCTCCCCTCCTGGGTCCCCACTCACCAGAAGTAAGCTTTAAATTTGAAAGGTCTTTATCCTACATCATTAGTTGAGGTGTCTCCCACCAATCGCAAACTTTAAAGGATTCCATGGTCTTTAATCCACATCTATGGTAATTTCTCCAATATGATAATATGAGTATAACGTATCAATGAACAGAGAGATGCACATAGCGTAATATTGATAACATTTATTGTTGAAAACATAAAGAAATGCATGTACATCAAAGAAATTCATAAACGTAAAAATCGCCCCGCCTTGGAGTGCTGCCAGCTGTTACTGAACCTCATGTGTGTGGTCCCTGCTTGACGCATTTTGCTCCTCCCACTGGGTGCTTTTAGAAGCTAGGGATGGCCTTGTCTGGCTCCCTTTTATGTGAAGTCCTGCCCACTACACCCAAACCTCCTACTTCTGCCGGAAGTGTGTTGGCTGCCATATTGCTACTCCCTGTTGTTTCAACCCACTCTTCTATGAGCACAAGAAGTTGCATTAAAATGTGTACCGCCTCTGATACATTTTGTGTGACGGGTACCACTATAGTGCTATTATATTGTTTGGCTTAGTTCCTAGAGGTCTGTGAAGTTTGAATGGCCGCAATGATGCTAACTGAATTGTATTGTTGACTTTCTGCGTCCGCCGGAAGTATGTCAGTCGCTATATTTGTATTGCTTGTCTGCTTAAGGCGGAGGTCCACACAAAAAGTAAACCTCCGCTTTTCGGAACCCCCCCCCCCTCTGGTGTCACATTTGGCACCTTTCAGGGTGGTGCAGATACCTGTATAATGCAGGTATTTGCACACACTTCCGGGAATAGACTCTCGTAGGAGTCACGCCCCTTCATGTCACCCCCCCTGCTGCTTTCTGGGAAACACTCTGGTCCCAGGAGACAGCAGGGACCAGTGAGGATGCACCGCGCTACTCACGCATGCGCAGTAGGGAACTGGGCAGTGAAGTCGCAACGCTTCACTTCCTGATTCCCTCACCGAGGATGGTGACAGGGGCAGCCGAGAAACAAGCGACTGCTCAGCTTGGGCTGCCGACATCGCGGGCACCTTGGACAGGTAAGTATGCATTTATTAAAAGTCAGCAGCTGTGGTAATTGTAGCTGCTGGCTTTTAATATTTTTTTCGTGCAACCTCCGCTTTAACCCGCCTTTCCTGAAGATACAGGAAGTCGTCAGCTACCACATTGGTACTTCACGTTACGTCTATTATGCACTACTATAGGCATTTTGGTACTCCTGCACAATCTGACTTACTTCCTGGTGGCATAGGAAACTAAGAATGGCCGAGACAATGAGTATACTCGGTATCTATAAATACTGTTCTAATAAAATTACTAATTCTTCCAAACTAGGCACTACACAAGATAAATTAATACTGGTATATCAATATAATATACCGGACTCTACTCATGTGTATGCCCATAACAAACATGATAATCAAATAAATATATTATTATATACAATACATAAAAAAAAATTACATAGATTATAAAAACATCAATAATTAGAAATAAATCAATTTACATCTAAATCTACATTCAACCCTGTAGGTAAGGATGAGCTCGGCGTTCGATTGGAACGTATGTTCGACGCGAACATTGTCTGCTCGTATGTTCGACGAAATTCAAACAAAAAGGGTCGTTCGCGCCAAATTCGAGTGACATGCAACTGCCCATAATTCACTGCGGCATTGCGCACTGATGATTGGCCAAACATGACCCTGCATGCTTGGCTAATCACAGCGTGCAAAAAACGAAGAGCCATAATTGGCCAAAGCCAGGGTGGCTTTGGCCAATTATGGCTCAGGGCTTTAGCACACGCCCCACACTATATAAGGCCTCCTGCTGGGTGGCCTCGTGTAGTGTGTTCCAGCGCTGAACAGAGATCAGTCAGAGAGACAGAGAGATAGTCTTTTTATATAGCTAGATAGAGCAGGCAGGCAGGCTAGTCAGGTTAGCATAATTTACAGTGTGTAGAGGATATATGTACATCCCTAGGAGTTGTACATATATTTATACACTGTATAGCTTAGCTAGATCAATTCTTCCTAATTTACTGGCAGACAGGTGATTGGCTATTTAAAGACGTTATCACAGGTATAGACACCCAGCAGGTACAATATTTAAAGGAATTTTTCATATTTTTTTATTTATTTAAGCATCATTAAAATCACTGCTCCTGGAGTGAATTCCTTTAAATATTGTACCTGCTGGGTGTCTATAGTTTGCCTGTGAAAATGTCTGCTCCTGAACAAACTACCGTTTTTAAAACTTTTTTCCATTTATACATGTTCCCTCGGCCAAGACCCGGGTTCTCAAAGACATTTTCCAACAATAACTTGAATATTGGGCTTTAAAATGAGCACTTTTGAATTTGAATGTTCGAGTCCCATAGACTTCAATGGGGTTCTAAATGTTCGCGCAAACAGTCGGTCTGTTCGAACGTTCTGGTGCGAACCGAACGCGGGGTGTTCGGCTCATCCCTACCTGTAGGTGTCATTGAGTGTAATTGGTATTTCCATTTAGTTTCATTCTTTGATATGGCTTTTTTTCATGTTAGTACCCCTCCAATGTCTTTCTACTCTATCTATCCCACAAAAGGTCGATTTTGAAGGATCTCTGTTATGGAATCTTCTGAAATGATTTGATAAACTGTGCTTGCGGAATGCTTTTTTGATGTTATTAATATGTTCACGCAATCTTACTTTTAGCTCCCTGGTGGTTAAACCCACATACTGTAATCCACACTCACATTCTAAAAAGGTGTGTGTGGACCTGCATGTAATGAAACTAGATATTTCTTACACCTGTCCTGTGGATCTGGATTGAAAATGGTGGTTTTCTTCTTTCCTCTCTTGCATGTTCTACATGTTAGACATTTGCCACTACTAAAGAAACCAACCCTATCCAAAAAGATTACCAGTTTCTTTGGTGGGTTAGGGATGCTCTTTACAATCTTGTCTTTTAATATGGATGATTATTGGTCATCTATAAATGAATTTAGGTCGATTGGGAAGTGTTTTGGCAAGTATTGGGTCCCTCATTAGGATTGGCCAGTGTGTTCTTAACACTTTTTCAAATTGTTTATATTGTCTATTGTATTCTGTGCAAAAGGCTATTTCAAAATCTGTTTTTTTCCGTGGATTAGGGGTGAGTAATTCTCCTCTATCTATTAAGTCAACCCCCTCCTGTATTGTCTGTATGTTAAGGGCATTTATATTCTTTTTGGGCAAATCTGTTTAACAACATATTAGATTGTATATCATTATCTTCCTGTTGATCATAATTTCTTTTGATCCTCATTAATTGACCTTTTGGTATGCCCATAATCCATTTTGGGTGGTGGCCAGTAGAAGTAGGAATATAAAGTAGTTGTTCCTGTCCCTACTTTTAAAATGAGTGTGCATAAGCATTTTGTTTCCTTGTTTGAAGATTTCCAAATCAAGATAATTGACTCTCTACTATAGTTAGCTGAAAAGGAAATATTATATTTATTGATGTTGATTTGTTGTAGGAACTCTTAATATTTTTTCAGTGCCCTTCCATACTAAGAATATGTCATCGATATATATCTGCTGTATGTTATTAATCCTGGGTTCTCTTTTACCAAACATTTTTTCCGATTTCCATTTACTTATAAAGATGTTTGCAAACGTGGGGGAATACTTGGCCCCCATGGCTACACCCTTAATTTGTTTAAAAAATTGTTTAGCATGCCAAAAATAATTGCTACCCATTGCCAATTCTAATATATCCACCATAAATTCAATCTGAGTACTCTTCTAACTGGTTTTACAATTTAAGGCCCAATCTATCTCGTCAATGGCATCTTTTTGTTTAATATTGGTATACAATGAATCAACATCGATTTTTGAAACAAGTTAAGGGTGTAGCCATGGGGGCTGAGTATGCCCCCACGGTTGCAAACATCTTTATGTGTAAATGGAAATCGGAAGACATTTTTGTTAAACGGATACCAGGATTAATAATATAAAGAAGATATATATCTGTTATATATTCTTAGTATGGGAAGGCACTGAACAAACAGTAAAAGATTTCTTACAGCAAATCAACATCAAAAATATAATATTTCCTTTTCAGCTAACTATAGTAGAGAGAAAGTCAATTAACAAGGAAATAAAATGCTTGCGTGCACTCATTTTAAAAGTACGGACAGGAACAGCTATATAGAAATGACCATAGATGTGTATTAAAGACTGTAACAGTCACCACCGTTTGCGATCTTCCATCAACCCAAGACAGCTTATCCGACACTCCGACAAACCATGTGGACACGACCTATTCTGTTCCCCAGAATAAAGACGAGACAAGCTCCGTTCTCTGAGTAAAATGTATGAACACTTTTAATGGTACACTCAGCTGGTTATATACAGTTTTAGAAACCAAGTGAACAATGAATCAACTCCTCCCACCACATTACACAATGAACTTCATACACATTCTTTTAGTTTATGACATTCAGGTGAGTTAATTATCCCCCAGACGTCCCGACTCCGACAACAGCTACCGGTATTCACCTGCATAATACACATTCCTATGTCAGACGTTCTGGCACCGGTCTGACATAATTACCATGACCTAATTACCACACCTGAGAAGTCGCATTCCACATCTATTATCAATAGTATCTTCACACCATACAGTGTCATTAGCATACACAATGAAATATCTTGGAAGCAGACCTAATTAACAACTCAACAGTCTGTTACACAGAGGAATGAGTCACTATTGACCAGTAGGGTCAGAATAAGCCAACAACTTGTAATATCTCAAGATATCCTTTAAACATGAATTATCAATTCTCAGTCACCCTATGCCCAAAAGGGGCACAGGGTGACCTTAGACCCAAGAGTCATTAGTGACGCTGGCACAGGAGTACCCCCTATCCTTCAAAAGTCTCTGGGTGTCACGGGCCATTCCGTTACAAAGACCTTGGAATTCTTTAAAGTTTGTGGTTGGTGGGACAGACCTCAACTAGTGATGAAGGATAAAGACCGTGCAAACTTAAAGAGAAAAGAGAAACTGCTGCTCCAGGTGAGTGCACTCAGCGATTAGTGTCCTCTTAGAAGCGTGGGTGCAGGCAATGCACAAAGCGAAGACTGGATCATAGCTATGATTAAGCGCTGATACCCCTGTGCGAAATGCGTCAGATATCTACCCCACTGTCTGCTGTGACATGTAGTGCTGTTTCCATTTTTTATAATTAAAGGCAACTTTTTTTAAGAATTTCGTGGAAGTGCTGTCCAGTCTTTTCTCCAGCCTTGCAAACTTAAAGCTTACTTCTAGTGAGTGGGGACCCAGGAAGGGAGCATGGAGTGGCACTCTTATGCCGCATACACACGATCACTTTTTGTGATGAAAAAAAAAGTCATTTTATGTCTTCTGAAAAACGACAAAAAAAAAATTCAAACATGCTTGAATTTTTTATGTCATTTCTTAAAATGTCATTTTTTGTGTCATAAAAAATGATCGTGTGTGGGCAAAAATGAAGTTTTAAACCCGCACATGCCCAGAAGCAAGTTAGGAGACGGGAGGTAAAACTACCATTCATAATGGAGTAAGCACATTCATCATGCTGTAACAGACAAAAAAGCAGGAATCGTCTTTTACTAACAAGTAACCAGCTAAAAGCAGCCTCAAGGCAAATAGAACTTCCCCTTTAGAGTGCCATCACTTTGTTCATCATGTAGGCAACATCATTTTTAATGATGAAGTTGGAAAAATTTCGTTTTTTTTCATGAAGAAAAATTAAATTTTTTTCATCACAAAAAGTGATCGTGTGTACGGGGCATTATCTTCACAGTGGACACATTCATTTTGCACTAAAGGACTTTTTTTACATTGCACTTTGATTGCACCGTATGTGTTTGCACAAGCACTTTAATATATTATTGTTCACCTATTTATTTGTATATTTAGGAGCAGTGCTGAGTTCAACCATTTTGTATCACTATTAGTTTTTTTTTTTTTTTTTACTTTACACGTCAGCAGCAGACTATTGTTTAATTAATATGTCTTAATTTAATACATTTGATTATTCATTGCACATACCATAGCGTAGACACTTATTTCTTTTTTCAGGCATATACAGTGTTTTAAAAAAAGTATTCATATCCTTGAAATTTTCCACAATGTGTCATGTTACAACCAAAAACTTAAATGTATTTTATTGGGATTTTATGTGATAGACCAACACAAAGTGGCACATAATTGTGAAGTTGAAGAAAAATGATAAATGGTTTTCAACATTTTTTACAAATAAATATCTAAAAAGTGTGGCGTGCATTTGTAGCCTGTCACCTTTACTATGATACCCCATAAACTAACATTTTGTAGAACAATTGCCTTCAGAAGTCACCTAATTAGAAAATAGAGTCTAAATAAATATGTGAAAAGTGTGGCGTGCATTTGTGTTCAGCCCCTTCAATCATTACTTTGTAGATCCACTTTTTGCTGCAATTACAGCTGCAAGTCTTTTTGAGGATGTCTCTACCAGCTTTGCACATCTGGAGAGAGACATTTTTGCCCCATTCTTCTTTGCAAAATAGCTTAAGTTCTGTCAGATTGGATGTAGAGTGTCTGTGAACAACAATTTTCCCTTTTTTTTCCTTCAATATTTTATTTTGCAAAAGAACGCACAGTAAATACAGCGACCACAACCATGTAGCAAATTCCAAGAATAAAGGTCAGCATCAATCAGGTCATTGCATATGTAGTTGTGAACAATAGACTAAAGTTCAAACTGAGGATCCAAAGAGTCTCTGTATTCTGTATTACATTTTTGCATGGAGAAGGAGAAGAAGGTAGAGATGAGGAAGAGAGAGAAATAAAAAAGCAATTTCCAAGTTTTCATCTAAACCATTTCATTGTAGCTCTGGCTGTATGTTTAGGGTCGTTGTCCTGCTGGAAGGTGAACCTCCGACCCAGTCTCAAGTCTTTTGCAGACTCTAAGACCCCGTACACACGATCAAATCTATCTGCTGGAAACGGTTTGACAGACCGTTTCAGCAAACAGATTCGATCGTGTGTACGGGCGGACAGACAGATTTTGCCAGCAGACAGATTTTAAAGCATGCTGCCCGCACATGCGTCGAATGGATTCGACGCATGCGCGGAAGTGTTTTACTTCCTGGTGCGGTGACGTGGCGGCGTCAACGTCATCGCCACGTCACCGCGCTGTCTGCCGGCGGGGATTTTGGTTTGATCGTGTGTACAGCGATCAAACCAAAACAGCCCAGCAGACAAATCTGATCAAATTGGTCTGTTAGACCGATCTGAACAGATTTATTTGGTCGCGTGTAGGCGGCCTAAGATTGCCCTGTATTCCACTCGATTTTAGTTAGGGGTATCAGAGTAAAGGGGCTGAATACAAATGCACTCCACACTTTTGAGATATTTATTTGGAAAAAAAGTTGAAAACCATTTATCATTTTCTTTCCATTTCACAATTATGTGCCACTTTGTGTTGGTCTATCTTATTAAATCCCATTAAAATACATTTAAGCTTTTGGTTGTAACATGACAAAATGTAGAAAATTTCAAGGGGTATGAATACTTTTTCAAGGCACTGTATTAAAAATAGACATTGTCTCATTCAGTAGAATTATAAATAGATGAATGAGATGGAGATCAAATTTTCTATTTTTTTTTACAAATAATAAATAAAATGGTAAATGGTAAATTATATTTATTATTTATAATAACGTATTTATTTATCTGCCTTCCCAGCTTTGGCCCAGGACACAGTAAAGCATGGTTTACACCTATGCATTTTTTAGTGCGTTTTCAGTTTTGCAGAAACACACTACAGTCCATTTAACATGGTTTCCTATGGATGCAGTTCACATCTGTGCATTTTATGGAAAGGGCAAGGAACTTTTTTCTGGTTTTTGGTCCCATAGACTTCAATGGATTAAAAGCGTGTATTGAAAAACACAAACTTCACCTGCAATATGTAAACTGCAATCTGAATAGATATGAATCAGGCCTAAGACAGGACTACATGCCGGGCCTGTGCACTAAGTGACATTAGAGAGAAACTTTCTGAGGGTGCTTAGTGCGCACCCTGATAACCATTTAGTGAATAAACCACATATCACCATTTAGCGAATAAATGCCCACATTATTTAGTCATCTTCAGCCAATTGGCTTACACTTGTTAAAGTCCCTCCTATGTTGGTTAAATTAGTAAACTATGAGAACTAATGAATGTGCTATATATATATATATATATATATATATATATATATATATATATATTATAAAGTATCATTTGAAATAGAAAGAACAAAAATAGGTTGGATAGTGGGACTTTAGAAGTGCCAAATCCTCCTCATGGAATAATACTGACAAAGTGATACAGAATTCAATGACATTTATTGTAAAAGTCTACAACACAAATAGACATAGCAGCAAAAAAATCCCCAAACTACAATAATACGTGTAAGTATTCAGTGCATCCCCTGTCAAAATGGGCTAATATCTCTATATAGTGCCACAGATGCAGCCATGGACTCCATGACATGCACCAATGCTAATACAGGAAAAAGCTCTACATCCGACATATTTCACTTGACAGCTTCTTCAGAGGTTCTCTTAGGCCTCGTACACACGAGGCAATCTATTTGTTCAAATCGGTCGGACCGACCGATTTGAACAAATCTGTCTGATTTGATTTTGGTTTGCTCGCGTGTACACACGAGCAAACCAAAATCCCCACCGGCAGACGGCGCGCTGACGTGTCGGTGACGTGGCGGTGACGTTGACGCCGCCACGTCACCGCACCAGGAAGTAAAACACTTCCGCGCATGCGCCGAATCCATTCGGCGGCGGTGCGAGACGACATGTCTACTGGTAAGTGTACTAACCAGCAGACATGTCGGGCGGACGGATTCCCACCCGATAGATTTCAAAGCATGCTTTGAAATCTGTCGGGTGGCCAAATCCGTCGGCTCGGCCGTACACACGATCGAATCTGTCTGCTGGGACGGTCTAGCAGACCGTTTCCAGCAGACAGATTTGATCGTGTGTACGAGGCCTCAGAGGAAGGGTGCGTGCACTGTAGTTGATTGAAGCAAGAAAATTACTGAGAAGACTCAAAACTGAGGCACTAAAATCTTCCACCAGTGCGTTTGTAAGATGAACAGAGGCAATGAGCTTATTGGACAGCTTGGAGCCTTGGACCAATGGTAAAGCACCATTGGTCTAAGCAGCAGAAGATTCTCCCTCTTAACTGTGTGTAAAAAACATGGGATTATGGGTAAATCTTATACACATGAACACATGTTTTTTCTTTGTAGTTAAGAGGGCTGGGCTGGAAGGGAGCATTTGTCTTTTAGTCACATGCCCCCTTCTATGACGCTGCAGTGAGATGAGAGCCTCCACTGCAGCATTTTTTTTGGACAGCTTAGACCATTGGTGCTTTAGCATTGGTCCAGGGCTCCAAGCTGTCCAATGAGCTCATTGCCTCTGACAAGTAGAGGCACTGTGAGCTCATCCTTTAGTCTGCTAAAAACAGCTTGTGCCAGCTTGTATTTAAACTGGCCGCACTGTATGTAGCCTCTGACAGGATGTGCAAGGAGCCCAATATCTCTGAAACCATAGGTGCCAGAAGCCCCACATTTTGACCAATGGCGGAGCTACAATCTTCGAAGCATGATTTTTATTTCATGACATCTGCCTCCCCTGACTGCATGTCCTTGCTGCAGACAGGATGTTATCACTGTATGCATGTCAAGTTTTCATTTTACATTTGAGTGTGCTTTTAACTGTTACAACCCCTCAACACTCTATGCAAACCAAAAAAAGTGTATTGACTTTAGTTTTACTTTAAAGCTCAGTTCTAGGTTCCCCTACTCTGCCCATACAGTGCTTCCCACAGCATCCTCATTGTATGCCACGAGCACCGGCTGTCATAATACCCAAATAGCCCCTTCAGCTGATTGGCTGCAGGCACTGTTTTGCTGACAATTTTTGTCCCAGCTTCTTCAGAAAAAGTCGTCTGAATAATTGACTTTGGTGAAGCCAGCAGGACCACCCACTGTTAGAATTTCAACTACTGAGAATTTCTTTGAATTGGCTAAAATTCTAACAGTTTATAACCAGCTTTATTCTGATTCTTTCCTGCTTTATCTAAAACTGAATTAAAAGAGAAGTACAGATTAAAAAACAATCATACTCACCTGCAGCATGATTTTGAGCTGCAGCTGTCCCCCGCCAGCTCTAAGACTGACCCAGCGATCACGTGACCTCTGATTCCTCACTTCTTGGTCTTCAGTGAGCAGAGAGCTGTGGCTGTCAGCCACCAGCTCTCTCCTCTGCCCCTCCAGCACTCACTGGTGCAATGTAATATTAAGGGGCAGTGGTATGCTAAAAGGCTAAACCAGCTGTCAATAATGTCATGATTCCCCCAGAGCTTGGACTGGCTCTGTGACGTCAACCAACAGCAGGGTTCAGGTTGCTGTTGGCTGTCTCTGGGTCACAGGAATGCAGAAATAAGTGCACTCTTGTGACCCACAGAAGTATGGCCAAAAGAGATTTGGCCAAATTTCTCCTCTAAACATTTTACCGTAGTTGGAGCTGTACATATGCACTCATATACCTCATTTTCCCCAACTTCTCATATTCCTCCTGGATTCTCTTCTCAGACAGTTCTTCCTGTTTGGTCTTTTTCTTCTTGCTGAGAGAACAGGTTTCCCTAAAACTAAAGCATATTATGGTCAATTTATAATTATCAATAAGTGCACCGCTGTCCCCCCACCATACCCAGAAATGATCTAAATACATTTATAGATAAGAAGCAATCCCACATAAAATGACAAATAGGCATTGGATCTAAAATAAGCATGGGCAGGGTATAAGGGGGTAGTGCTACACTTACTTATACTTATGTTTTGGTGACATATTCATTTTTGTGCTGGCAGACTAAATATTGGATCAAAAGCAGCGTAGAAGGCTTCTAACTAATAGAATAGAGCATATATTATAATTTGGTCCACAGTTGTGACTTTTAAAAGAAAATATGTCTGCTCACCCTGTCAAAGAAGAAAATGGGCTTACCACTCTTTTATAAACATAAAGAAAAACACTCACATACACTAATCTCTATTCACTCCATAGTATGTCTCTTTATAAAATTAGGAGTTTCAACAGGATCAAGGTGCTTAAAGCAGAACCACACTTCATCTGAGTACCACAAACCAAAAACGCTATTTGATCTTTATTATTCAAAGCAAACGTAACTATGTCTCCTTGCTTAACTGAGAAAACCTCTCCTCCCCCTCGAAGACTCCTGGGATTTATGATATAATTTGCCTAGGCCTGGAAGCCAGGAACTAACAGAAAAAGATATAAAATTAGTTCAAAACAATTTACTAAAGAGCAGCATAATAATTAAAAATAGTTTCATTAGAACAGAGGAGATCCAGACAAAATAATACAGCAACTGACAGATATCAACACACACGGAGACATACCAGAAAGAAACTTTAGCTGTCATGCAGAGGCACAGACAATATTAATCTTGGTGGAAAAGGTGGAAGCAGACCCTTTGACCAATAACAAAGTCTCAAGCCTCGTACACATGGGCCAGAGTCTTGTCAGGAAAAAAACGTTGGTTTTCCTGACGAGATTCTTAGCAAGAATCTCTTGCCACCCGAGTGCTGGTTCTTGCCGAGAATACCGAGCGTGTGTATAAGGCTTTAGTGGTTTTTCGGTTGCTGGGTGAAATTAAGATGACCAGTTACTTAGTCAATGAGGCTACTTAGATGCAATATGCTGTTCCTCTAGAGCAGGGGTGTCAAACTCAATTTCATTGTGGGCCGCATCAGCATTATGATTGGCCGGTTGTATCTGTAAGATTAGATGTCCAGCGCATCCCCTCCCCATATACTAGATGTCAAAAGCCACCCCACCATCAGTTGAACCCCATACTCTCCCTTACATCTCAGCACACCCCTCTTTGCTTATGCTGCTGCTGGGAAAAAGCTGAAAGCAGAAAGTAAGGGTCTGGAGGAGGACCAGAGGTGAGGTGCGAGGGCCACATGAAATAGCCTGGAGGGCCGGATTTGGCACCTGTGCTCTAGAGCCATGTTGTACTCTGTTATGGTCAGATGAGCTCTATGGCTTAGGAAGACATCTCCTCCAAGTCAAATTGGTGCAGTATTCCTCTAAAATCACAGGGGGGCATGCCAGGAATATTCCAACATACAACAGGAAGGCAAAAGTCAAGAAAACTAAAGACTTGGAGGTGCTGAGTTTTATAGACTTGGATAAGACTATAGAAGAGAATGTGGATTCATCCAATCATCCTTTCTTCATTTTCCTATGTTCACATCTGCTTCTCCCTAAGAGAAGCAAAATTCTTATGAGGTTTTCTCCAGCCAAACTTGCCCAGTAGGTACCAGTATGCAGGAGTTTGCAAATTTGGGCAGAACATATTTAGGATCCATAAATGTTAATAGTTCAATAGGGACTTTTTAATAGAGATTTTTCTTCTCTCCTCCAGCCATTTCTGCCCTCCAATCCATGTTGTCCCCACCAAGGTTCCTTGGAGCAAGCATTAAGCAGAAGGATGACAATTGCAGTCAATCACTCAAGCCATCCATCAAACCAGGCAACTGGATGTTTCCTCTTAATTGAACAGATGCATATTTACACATTCCTGTACATCCATGTTTCATTCTAGAGTTCCAGTTTGTTTCACAGTCTTTTGGCTTTTCCACATCTCTCAGGATTTTCTCCAAGGTTCTATTTCTTGGACAACAACCTAATAGCTCAATATCCTCAAGTCCAGCATGATCAAATTTGTATAGGTTGACAACCGGGAAAAGGAAAACTCAGCCTATTACATAATGATGATTTGGGGAGTGGTCCTAGATAATTAGAGGAATATCACAGAGTATTCTTCAGAGAAGACAAAATATTTGCATCCCATTTGAGACAGGTCATGGTTCTTATCCCATCTGTCTGCATACCATGGTCTCAAGGTGATAGAAAATGTTGCAAACAACATCCCTATGGGCTCACTGGAGATCCTGCACCAGATGATCAGGTTGACCCCACATACGAGATAGTTTCTTTGGTGGTGGCTTAAGCCAATTAATCCTTTTATCTGTCATCAGTCCAAACCTACCAATAGTGATCACAAAAATGTCTTTACATCTCCTAGTCCAAGCTCAGTGGTGAGTTCCAATGGGAGACAAATTGTTCAATATCTTTGAGTTGATCTGTGGCGCTTTATGCCCCGTATACATCATCGGAATTTCCGATGGAAAAAGTCAGATGGACTTTTTCCATAGGATTTTCCGATAGTGTGTAGCCCCATCTGAGTTTTTTCATCGGAAATTCCGATGAATTCCATCAGACTTTAGATATAGAACATGTTCTATATTTTTCTGATAGAATTTCGATGTGATTTGGCCGGGTAAAAGCCTGATCGTGTGTACGGGGCATTAGTTATGCTCCAATAGACAACAAGATGGTGGTGTCTAATAATTTAATGACAATTTAGGTTTGGGCACAGCATAACTAGTCTCACCTCATCGCTTCCGACATTCCAGCAGACCAGAACCTCCTGGTGGATGCTTTAAGGTGAAAAGCCTTGGACAACAAGAAATTATCTCTGCACCTAAGAGCCTTTCAGTGGATCTGCAGAAAATAGGGTTATTAGGTTCTGTATTTAATGGCAACCCCTACTAACATGAATTGCAGATGCTTCCTGTTGAGAGTGCTTTTCCAGTAGAAGCAGTAGATGTGCTGTCCTCCAGTTGGGTCAGTAAGCCTATCTATTTCCAACAATCCCAGTGACCTTTGGGCTTCTCAACAGGATCCGCAATCATCTAGGTCTGGTAACAATAATCATTCTGCTCTGGTCTTGCAGGCTATAGTATACTCTCTTGAAGTCTCTGGCCATGGAACCTCTTATTCCCCTTCCTTAGATTTCAAACCCCAAGCAGCAGGGTTAAGTGCTTCATCTGAATCCAGACAAATTACATCTAGTGTCTTGGAGGCTGAGAGGGGAAGACTGGCTTGCCGGGGCTGCTCAGCTTTAGTGTTTGAAATGTTGTTAAAGCCAGGGCACCTACTAAAAATATCATGTACACTAGGGTGTAGAAAAAACTCACAGAATTTGCAGGTTCTAAACCAGTGGTCATCAACCCTGTCCTCAGGGCCCACTAACAGGCCAGATTTTATGTATTACCTTGGGAAGATGCAGACTAGAATACTGCAATCACTGAGCAGCAAATTATATCACCTGTGATGTATTTAAGTTATCTTGCAAACCTAGCCTGTTATTGGGCCCTTAAGACAGGGTTGATGACCACTATTCTAAAGGATTTGAACCTCTGTTCCCTGCTGTGACATACTGTAGATCATGAATTTCTTGCAAGTAAGTCTCGATATGGGTTAAAGCAGTGCTCAAAATTTCAAGTCCTGAGCTACTAGCCAGGCCTCAAGAGTTACTCGCCACCAGTTGCCCCACCTAATTTATACACTGCCCTGCGCCTAATTGCACCCGTAAACACGCCCTCGTAGATTATCTCATAGAATGACACTGTTCAATGTTTTATGCAGAATCAAGTTACAAAATTAAATATTACCAACAACTTTAACAAAATGGGAGAGGGCACTGGGGGCAGACCAGAGGGGCATGGCACTAGAACTGTGTTTCTTCCCCCATTCTCTTGCTGTCTCCTCTGCAACTCCCATCCATCCTCTCTCTCTCTCTCTCTCTCTCTCTCTCTTTCTCTCTCTCTCTCTCCTATTCATCTTATCATCGGGAGCCTGTGTGTGCGGCTCCACGCTTGCATGTCCCCACTTCCCCCTTTTAGGAGAGGAGCTGCAGCACAGCGGGAGGGAGTACAATCCAGCGCTGAGATCCACACAACTACACAGCCATTGACACCATAGCACAGCGCACACCGACACCGCACAGCACACATTGAGACCAGTCTGTTCACACACAGTGCTCAGGCTGAACTGTTGGACACTTAGGGCCAACAGGCGAGTGGAAATTTTGAGGGCTGGGTTAAAGTGCTAGCGCCGTTAGAGTCCAAAATGACCGCCATTGAAAGCGGCAAGATCCTAAAATTCAAAAAGCTTTGGCAACCTTGGGTCAAACATTGCTGACTTTGACGAATCCTCATTATTGCCATGGTAACTGTGATTCGACGTTTAACTCTCAAACCGTGTCCTGAACCGGAGCTGCACTCCCTTGCTGGGAGCCTTTCACCCACCTGTAACTGTTCTATACCTTTCCTCTCTCTGCCCCTTGAGCACTGTACAGTGAGCACTGTACAGTATACACACACCGATTACGTAGCGCTAAACAAAGCCTCATCCCCTTACTTCCCCCCCTTTTTCTTTTCAATATTCCCCTTCTTTTCTCTTTTCTCCTCTCTTCCATAGCACATCTTCACTATTCCGAATCTCCTACCTAAGATTTAGTCTCTCTTCTTAATCCACAAACTGATATTTGGTCTACTATTTACATCAGTGTTGACTATTCGTTTTGTTTTGTTTTACCAATTACCAATGTTGGTGAAGTATACTGGTAGTTGCCTGTACAGATGTTCTACTTACTGAAATTCATGCTTACCCTCATCCCATACAAGGATGAGCATGTTCCTTTGTTTGTTACCTTACATACATGATGTACGACGATTCTCATATTCCCTTTTATGTACCTGGGATACAGTGGCTGTCTCATTGGGCCAGATTCTCATACATTTTCGCTGGCGTAGCGTAAGCCATTTACACTATGCCGCCGCAACTTAACAGAGCAAGTGCCGTATTCTCCATGCACTTGCTCCGTAGTTTGCGGATGCGTAGAGTAAATGGCCCAGCGTAAGGCCGCGTAATTCAAAGGGGGCGGCTTGTATTTAAATTAAGCGCGCCCACATGTCGATCGAACTGCGCATGCGCCGGCCAGGCAAAAAGCCAAATGCGCATGCTCCAGCTCACATCGGAAAGCGTCGGTGAAATCGACGTCAAAACGACGTGATCGTCACTTACGCAATGCCCTATTCGCGAACGACTTAGTAAAACGATGTAACCGACGAAAAAAGCCGACGCTGACCCGACGCCATACTTAACATAGCATCCGACGCCACCTGACGGCATCCGACGGTACTGCGTAAGGTTACTCCACATCTTTGAAAAAAGAGAAGGTCAACTGCGCTAAGGCAAGCAAAGAAACAAAAAACACAACAAAGCAACGAAGTGCTGGTGATCTAAAATGAAATTAGAAACTCAAAAAAGCTGCACCTGACTGTAGTTACAAATACAGATAAACAAATAGCAAAAAAGAAAACAGGATGCGCTGAAACTTATTATTAACAAAAAAACACACTTAGTGTCCATGGGTAGTCATCATAAACTACTAAACCAAAAATAGTGTCCATAAGTGATAAACTAGAAAGTTAATGTCCAACTGATCCTATTTGGACCAGTAATGAATATATTAATGTAATTGAAGAAACACCAGTGAAAAAAATTGTGTTGTTGACAATAAAACGTGGTGACATTCAAGGAAGTGCTGATAGTAGATCCTCCACCATACGGAAAGTACTAACTGCTTACCGGAACGCCGGTGGTCTCTTAACTAAAAGAAGACCCCAGAAAGCATATGAATATCCAGTGGAGGAAGATGGTAGACCAGGTGAAATATCGATCCCCTTCAGAATGGACACTCGGAACCAAAGGCCAGGGAAAACAAAAAGGGCCACAATAGTGTAACAACGTCTTAAAAATTTATTTTAAAAGAAGCCAAAAACACACTTACATAAAATAAAAGCAAACAGGCATGTCAGTGGTATGCTGGGACTCCGGCCGGAAGCGATCCATGCAAAATACTTGACCCGTCTTTGCAGGGGTAACCTTACGCGGACGAAAACGACGTAAGCGACGACGGGGCGGTGTAAAAGCGTTCGGGAATCGGCGTATTAGCCTCATTTGCATAGGCAAATGAGAAAACAATGTAAAGGCCACCTAGTGGCCGGAGTTGTCATTACATCTACGATCCGCAAGTGTAATACAATTACACTTGTGGGATCTTCACCCGTATCTATGCCAAAGTGATTCTAAGAATCACTCGCATAGATACCCGGTGAAAAAAACGGCAATACGACGGGGTATCTGAGATACCCCGTCGTAGCGCCTCTGAGAATCTGGACCATAATCTGTTGAACCAATTCTTAAAAGGCCTGTTCAACAATTTACCCTCCAAGAAGGGTGTCTTTTGCCCCTTGGGATTTATAAATAGCTCTAGACATGTTAATTATCACATTTCTTCTAGATCAGACTTCCTCAATATGGACGGTAACACTGAAAGAAGTATTTCTTACAGCTATGAAGTGCAAGAGGAGGAACTCAGATGTCCAAGCATCAGGTTACAAACCACCTTATTGATGTAATTTTTCAAACATAATGCTCCCTCAGCATCATCCAATGATCTTCAGAACTTTTCATTTGAGTCAGGACAGCATTTCAAAAGTGAAACATCTGATTCATTACATGCAGTGGATGTGGGCAAGACATTGTAGAAGGTTGGACAATGGGTTCATTAGGCCTGGAGGTGTCAGAAATGGGCTTTGTGGCAAAAAAAGATGGATCCAACAACTAATCTCAGGGCCCTCTCTACCACAAAGATTGGTTAATCGTGGGTGGAGTTTAGAGATCCAGAATTGATCTGCAGGTCAGCACCCTGATCCCTGATAATTATACTTTCCTGGCCCTCAACCACAACAGCATTCAAAGACCTCCCAGTGCTTTTCTTCGAGTATAGTTAGGAGTATACTGCCTTGTGGTGGGTGTTTAATTTATAGTATAGCTGGTCTGTTATTGGGTAGGGGCGGAGCTAAAGCATCGGGCAAGGAACATTTCCAGGTATGTATTAACTTTCACAGAGATCCTTTATCTGCTTTTCTGTCCAGAAGGACAGAGCCATATTTGTTCAGGCATAATCCACGGTCATCATCTATTACTTGGACCAAAATGCCTGTTTAAAGATGACACCATAATGTAAATCATGGTATCTGTGCAGTTCTTGGCTGTGTTCACAAATGTCTGACATAGATCAGCTCCTGCTGCGACCTTGGAATGCCTCTTTAGGAAGCATGCTCAGATACTGGTGTGGGCCCCTTGAACTCCTTTTCCTACAATCCTTTGGGCTCTCACAAACCTCTGAGCTCCTAAAGGCCCCTGGACTCCTGGACACACCCATGAGGTAAAAGTTGCTCTCTTTGTCCTATCGTCAGGTGATCAGAAAGAACATGCTTGATAAGACAGAAGTGACTGGGCTTTAAATTGTTCTCCAGATCCTTCTGTTAATCTCAGAGAGTAGGCAGCCAGGCTGGAGCATACAGCTGATTAAAAAAAACTAATCACTGAATAGAGCACCGTGGCAACTGTTTCTAGAGTGCTGAGCCTGAGTGGGGTGAACCTCTGTCTACAGCCGCTTGCTTATGTGTCCAGATCAGGGACTCCTTCTGCCACTTGCCTGTGGCGACGATCCTGGGATTCCTGAAGCTGCTCACTGGGATTACCACACCCAACCTACCACATTGTGAGAGGGACATTGTCATAAGGGAAGCACATGTAGTTGTTTGAAAATTTTGGCTTGATTTATTGCATTACTCACGGCCTTGGTAACCCGTCTCTATTGGGTTTTTGTACTATGCTACCACCTAGTGATCATTTGGGCATTGCGCCTAGTGGCTCCTGTTTTTCTGAATTACTTGTTCCACTGTTATGTACTGTGTTCATAGAGTTTGCTTTTTCAACCATTTTTGCATTGTTATACCTACTCTTATTCAGAGCTTTTTTTCTCAGAAAATAGGTGCAGGAACTCAACCACGACCCTGTTCAGATTAACAAACAGTAGAAGGGTCTTAAAGGGGCATTAAATACCAGAATTGCACTACATACAGAGTGCAGAGTTCAGGGGAGTTACACAGAGTGCAGAGCTGTCACTTGAAAACACAGAAACCAGACTTCTGTGTTTACAAGTGATTGTGGTGAGCAGGCAAGAAAGGGTCTGGGCCAAAGGTGGTGGAACTGAGTTCCCCCAAGTTCCCCCAGAAAAAAAGCCCTGCTCTTATTTATTTTAGTTAACGTCATGTTAAAACTACCCTTTGTCTGATCATTTGGCTTATCGTGCATTCTGTTACAGTGACAATGTTACAGTATGATAACTGGGGCAGAGGAGATTGAGGGAATGCTTTTTATGATAAAAAGTGGAGCTTTTCTGATAAATGATTCCGTTGCTGTCTATCATGTCAGGAATGTATTCCGAGAGACTCCTGATGTTACTAAAATGTTGACTTTAAAGAAAGGCTTCCTTACTGAGTACACCCCCTATGTTTAATGTTATTTTGTTTAATGTACTCACTTGCAACCCAGGAACAACCAATGCAACCACACCCAGGTTAGCAGCAGCACAGTGATGGTAATTGGCAAGCTGAACACAAACCATGTTCCGAAATTGACCACCTCGGCATCTGGGTAGCGGCTGCAGATTTTGTAATAATATGTGACAAAAGAAAACAAAGTTAAAAAAATAAATACAAAAATAAATAATAAAATATACTCCAATGGTAAACTACATCACCCACTTTGTTGTTTTAAAAGTAAGGTTTAGTCAAAAATACATTTTTCCCCTATAGCTGCAGTCATATCACTTACCTGTAATGAAGTATGTCCCACATTGTTCAGGCTGTGGCTGTGTGTAGAAATCTCCTCTGCAGGGTGCTCGGTCCTCCTGGCACTGAACTTTCGGCACGACAAAGAGTTATTCGCGTACACACGGTCAGAATTTCAGATGAAAAAAGTCAGAACATTTTTTTCATCGAATATTCTGACCGTGTGTATGCCCCATCTGACTTTTTCCGTCGGACTTAGAAGGAAAACTCCGTTCATCTGTATGGATTCCGACGGAGAAAAAAACACGCATGCTCTGAAACAATTTGACCCATGCTCGGAAGCATTGAACTTCATTTTTCTCGGCTCATCGTAGCGTTGTTCGTCACCGCCTTTTTGACTGTCGGAATTTGGTGTGTCCGTGTGTATGCAAGACAGCTTGAGTGGAATTCCGTTGGAAAAACCCTTCTGAGTTTATTCCGACGGAAAAAACGGTTGTGTGTACGCGGCATTAGGCCTTCAGGCTGAACTGCATTTAAGACAGTCCTATGTTGACCTCTCCCCTCTCATTCAATAAGAAAAGCCTGTGCATTGGAATGTAATTTGATTTCTGAATGGGGGAGAGATGGATGAATGACAGGATTCTCTCCTCCATTCAGGGATTGCCTTACATTTAGTGTAAACAATGCATTTCCTTTTCTCAGGGGATTCGAGGGGAGGAGGAGCAGGTCCCTGTTAGGCCGCCTTGAATGCAGCCCAAAGACCCAAAGCTATTAACAACTGCCATGCCTGAAGTTCATTGCCAAGAAGAGGACCAGGAACCCTGCAGAAAAGATTTCTACACTCTGCATGATGCTGGACAGTTGCCAAAGGATGCTGTGAGTTTAGTCCTGCATTTAGTGAATGCCGAAAAGCAAAGATCCGGGTCTGCTGGATATTTCATTAGGGCAGCTCCACAGTACACTTTAAAAAACATAATTTAGATACAAATTGGTGCCAGCACTCCGAAATGTGATCATATTAAAGCTTAACTCCAGCCAAATTTTTTTTTTTTTTGGGGGAAAAGTTCAAATTTCTGTCAAAGTTATTTCTGTGGTCATAGTGCCAGGTCTTCTTTAATAAAACAAAGAGCAACATGCAAAGTGCAGAATCCCATACCAGCCAATAAGACAACATTATAAACAAAGTATTTTAAACAGAATTGCAGATTTATAGAGAGACATAATTATATCATTCTAAATGACCGGCAATGGGGTGGCAACAAGTAATGACATATATCAAATCTCAAGATTTTTAATTGTGGCGTTTTTGGGTGGGCTTTGGGTATAATAGGTTTCTGAAAAGCTAAAGTAGTTTTTAGGCTTGATGGGCTAATATAGAGCTACCTTTCCAGATTTCCAGCATTCCACTTATTTGAATAAGATATAGTATTAAAGAGAAGGGAGTCACCGCTCCAGGTGGGACCACTGTGTGGTCACAGGTAATTGCAGGATACCGAGGGTGCTGGCGGTGCACTGAGCAAATTTGAAGATAGATGAATGGATAGCCGCACTCCAAAAACCCGGTAAGGTGGTCTTTATTAAATGATCAGCAGGTACAACATAAGGTCACAGCAGCAAAAAACAAGGAGACAACCAACGCGTTTATTATGAATAAGCACTGATCCAGTGCGAAACACATCGCTGTCTCCTTGTGTTTTGCTGCTGTGACCTTATGTTGTACCTGCTGATCATTTAATAAAGACCACCTTACCGGGTCTTTGGAGTGCGGCTATCCATTCATCTATCTTCAAAGATATAGTATTACTTTTGTTTTATACAGATGTTGTACTGGTCATGATTATGTAAATAAGATAAAATAAATAAATAAAGGAATTAAAAAAGTAATAAAGTTTGTCTGGATACTTTGCATTCTGCGTGTCATCATTACACTTTAAAAAAGATCTGGATTTTTAATATTCAGCAATACAATCTGTGTGGCATTGCTGGCACTGAGATACCTACTTCTTGAAGTGCTCCAGGAAGATTAGACTGGTGGAAGTTCCAATAATCGTAGTCAGACCCCCGATGGTGGCAGCGTAGGAGACACCGAGAGACAAACACTTGCAGATCATGTGGTCGTGTTTGGATCTGTATTTTCCTTGTTCCTTTCGATCTTTGGTCTCAGAGGATGGAAGAACCAAGATTTGGGTCTGTAGAAGAGGATATATTATGGCTTAGAATAGACCTGTCTACATGTGAGTACCTTTCCTTGACAGCCACAGAGAGGATATCAATTTCTTCTTGTAGCGTTATCTTTTTTTTTCTTGCATTTTTACTGATGTATCAAATATTTTAACGAAAGTACCAAACATATGAAGCACACTGCAACCCAATTCATTGCTGTGTACTCTTGCCTTCCAGTGGAATACGGCTCACCTACGGGAATGAGTGGGGCCACACTTTTTACTGGAAAGGCTGTGCACTGTCAGGCAGGGCTGCACAATAAAGATTGCTGGAACACAGAGGAAGGATTTTAATATGGCAGCCTGCACTTAGGTGAAATAGAGAATTAACTAAAGGACAAGTTCAACTTATGTCCTGACCCGCTCACGTATATATACGTCGGCAATTTAAAGATGGATATCTTGGTAACGGCAGCAGCTGCTGCCGCAAACGCGATATCCATATTTCCAGAGAGCGGTCCTGTTAACGATAACAGTGGTCTCCGCGGCGGATTTGCCGTGAGCCCCCCCTCTCCCGCGCCTTCTGGAGCCGTCGGCAGCGGCAGAGGCGATCGGGTCCTTCAGCCTGCATTGCTAGGATACGAGTGAGGGCAAGATGGCCCCCACCCATCTCCATAGCATAGCAGGGCAGAAGCGACGTCAAAACATCACTTCCACCCTTGCTTCTTAAAGACATTTTCCTGTTGTCATTTTTTCAAATTACAATTTATTTTTTATTTATTTTTATTGCATTTAAGTCTAAATATGAAATCTGAGGTTTTTTGGACCCAAGATCTTATATTTAAGAGGACCTATCATGCTTTTTTCTATTACAAGGGATGTTTACATTCCTTGTAATAGCAATAAAAGTGACCCATTTTTTTTTAAAAAACAGCGTAAAAATTCATAAAAAAAAGAAAAAAAAGAAAAGAATAATATTTTTTTTTTAAAGCACCCTTCCCCGACGAGCTCATGTGCAGAAGAAAATGCATAGGTGTTCAAATAGCACAAGTGAGGTATTGCCACAATCGTTAGAGCGAGAGTAATAATTCTAGCCCAAGACCTGCTCTGTAAGGACCGTTTCAGCAGACAAATTCGATCGTGTGTACGGGCGGACAGACAGGTTTTTCAGGTTTTTCAAGCAGACAAATTTTAAAGCATGCTTTAAAATCTGTCTGCTGGGAACCCGTCCGTCCGACATGTCCGCTGGTTAGTACACTAACCAGCGGACATATCTGTCCGCACATGCGTCGAATGGATTCGACGCATGCGTGGAAGTATTTTACTTCCTAGTGACGGTGACGTGGCGGCGTCAACGTCACCGCCACGTCACCGCGCTGTCTGCCTGCGGGGATTTTGGTTTGATCGTGTGTACACGATCAAACCAATATATCCCAGCAGACAAATCCGATCAAAACGGTCTGTCAGACCGATTTGATCTGATTTATTTAGTGGTGTGTACGCGGCCTAACTCAAAAGATGCAACCTATAGAATTTTTTAAACGTCGCCTATGGAGATTTTTAAGGGTAAAAGTTTGACGCCATTCCACGAGCGGACTCAATTTTGAAGCATGACATGTTGGGTATCATTTTACTCGGCGCAACATTATCTTTCATATTATAAAAAAAATTGGGCTAACTTTACTGTTGTCTTATTTTTTAATTAAAATTATTATTTTTTTTTTTTAAAGTGCGCTTGTAAGACCGCTGCGCAAATACGGTGTGACGAAAAGTATTGCAAAGACCGCCATTTTATTCTCTAGGGTGTTAGGAAAAAAAGATGTAATGTTTGGGGGTTCTAAGTAATTTTCTAGCAAAAAAAAATGTTTTAATCTTGTAAACACCAAGTCTGAAAAACAGGCAAGGTCCTTAAGTGGTTAAGATATAGTTTAACCCCATATTAACCTCAACCTCTACTTTATAGTGACCAACTGCAGCAGCTGGAAGATATGAACTTACAAAGCTCTCCAAATGTTGACGAAGAAGAAGTCCCAGCATGCTTTCTTTCATAATATGGTTAAACAGTTGAGCCACCGATAATTATCGACATTAAAGGAACAGGATTTACCTGTGGGATGGACTGTCCATTAGTGGCAGGCTTAACAAAGGTCATTGGATTGGCAATCATATGGACCCCATTGAGATTCTGCCGAAAAAAGTTAAAAGGGAAAGTTAAAATGACTCAATGGCTTCACTTTTACTTCTTTAGATTAAATACTCTCAACTTTAAAATTCCATATGTTTCCAAAACATTAGCAATATTTCTATCTAGGGTACAGATCCTCTTACCTTGCTTTGGATGAGTTTGCTCAGGTCCTTGGCTGTTGCCCTAGAAGAAAAAAAAATGTTTTATTAAAATAGAAGCTGTCTCTCATTCACAGTGGCTGGATACATTTTAAACACTCACATACAAATAAATACTGTATGCTTACTCTTCATTGATGAATATAAGTTCAATGGAAGGTTGGTTCTGCTTTCCACCTACAATGAATGAAAAAGAAGAAAGTTTAAGAAATGTTTCACATCAGATAAAGCTTAACCAAAAAATTGGATGATAATACTCATAATTACTGCTAAACATATTTATTATTACATATCTGATAACTTGATATTGTGAATTAGAGCAAAACAGTCTTAACTACAGTTAAAATGTCCCTGCTTTTATACTGACCTCTCCAATGCCTTGTATTTTCCACCTTCCCTCTGTTCTGACTCAGCAGCTTATGCAAGGCTCTTCTGAATTTGACACTTCCAGGAGTGTTGGATCCTTGTGTCCTCTGCTGCATGCTGTGGTTCCAGCCTTTGACCCAGTGTCTGGCCAAGGAGTGGGCAGTAGAGACAGTGGCTGTGAATGCTTCAGCATGAAGGGGGCGCCCAAAGAGCAGGACATACAAAATATGCTACTAAAGTTGTGTACAGCTCATGGAGGTGGGGAAACACTTTGGCCTTTTTGCCTTGGGTTATAAAGAACCATGTTCCTGCACTGTTCCAACCACTACATCACTACAGAGCACGGTAGTGACATAGGGGATGAATGGTACCACTCAGGGGCGGACTGACAATTCGGGCACTCGGGCACTGTCCGAGAGCCCTATACCACTAGGGGGCCCCATCAGGGTTGCCAGCCTCAGTAAAACCAGGGACAGTATGTAAAAATCTGTGTTTTTAAAAAAATCACAAGATTATAGCGGCCCCGCCACTCCGGTACCTTTTCAGTGTGTGTATGTGTATTCTGTGTGTATGTGGCTTCTGTGTTTGTATACTGTGTGTATATTGTGTGTCTGTGTGTGTATACTGTGTATGTATACTGTATGTGTATGTATATACTGTGTATGTATACTGTATGTGTGTGTATACTGTGTATGTATACTGTATGTGTGTGTATATACTGTGTATGTATACTGTATGTGTGTGTGTGTGTATATGCTGTGTGGTCCTATAATCTATTGCCTGGGGGCCCAATAATCTCCTATTGCCCGGGGCCCGATGATCTCCTATTGCCCTGAGGCCCCCATGAGTTGTCAGTCGGCCCCTGGTACTACACGACAGGGGACACAGGAATCTGGAATCCTCAGACTCGTCAATTGCAGAAGAGTCTGGCAGAAGCTGCAGTGTTATAAGGGATGAGAGCTATGACAATATAGATGTATAGGAGGCGGAGCCCTTCTCTTGCAGTAAACTTTCAGCAAGATTTTTTTTTGTAACCTAACAGGTTAATTTTAACCACCTTGGGCCAGATTCAGATACACTTAATATTGCGCTGCCTAATCGAAATACTAGTCTATTTCTCGCCGCGTAATCGAAATTAGGGGGCGTGAAGCATTTAAATTAAGCGCGTCCCCGCGGCGATCGAACTGCGCATGCTCCGTTCAGAAATTTCCCGCCGTGCATTGTGCGAAGTCACGTCGTTACGTCATTCGTTGTTTGAGTAGCGTTGTTTACGAACATTCCTATTCCCGGACGACTTACGTTAAAAATAATAAAAGATGTCGGAAAACGTAGAAATTCGACGCGGGAACGACGGCCATACTTAACATGGGCTGTCTAATATTAGAGCAGCAAAAAGCTGGTATAGTGTTACGCAAAAAAAAGATCACTAAAGGTGCCGTAAGAGATTGCGAATGAAGATCGTAATTTCGGGGATCGCCGGCAAAAGCTCATTTGCATACCCCGACGCGGAAAACGACGGGAAGTCCACCCAGTGGCCGCAATTTTATTGCAGCGTAGATCTGAAGGCGTACGAACACGTAATCCAGTCGAATTGAAGCCCACAGCCGTCTATTCATGGTTTGAGGTTTTCGACTAGCATAATTTGAAATTACTCCAGTCTAACACCAGTTAGACAGGCGTAATCGCTCTGTGAATCTGGCCCCTTGTTTCTCTTAACACCGATAAAGAAGGTTTTAGACAATCTTGTTGCCATAAGCGAACTGCAGATGCAGCTAGGTCTACAGAATGCTGTGTCTATGCTAGCTGAGGCCTGTAACTGATAACCCTGCAGTCCAAAGATGCAGCTGTGTCTACGAAAATAACATATTAACGTGAACATTTACCTTTTCGTTCAAAGGCCTGCACAAAGGAAATCACTTGTAGTGAAAGTAGAAGAGACCTACTTTTTTGTTGTCCATTTTCAGCTGCAGATGAGCCATTGGCCACTGTCCCCTCATGGTCATCTTCAGCGCTTGTCAGCTGCTGCAGGACGGCGTCTGCTATCGGCATCACCATGGCGGTGGATGAAGTATTGGAGAGCCACATGGAGAGAAGAGCTGTGCAGCACATGAAACACATCAAGAGCCTGTGCAGACATAAAGAGCAATGCCTCAGTACTGTAATGTGGCTTTATTACTGTAATACCCTAAACCCCCAATTACTGATACAACATTTACTGTACATTATATTTTGTCAATGTTACAAGTTTTACTTTGTAGCCTGTAGGGGTCACTGTGCTGCCAATATATATGGATGAATAGAGCTAGGAATACAATTCTTTATAGATTAGTATCTATATAAATATACTCATACTGTTTTATTTTACAATCACTCATCAAGGAATGTGGCATAACGACAACTTATAGTCGTACACACGATCTGAATATCGGATGAAAACGATCGTCCGAAGAAGAATCGTACGATTTTCGGATTGTGTGTACACTACTTTCGAGAGCCGATCACGACAGTTCATCCGATATTCTTCGATCGGAGAAGCACAAAAATTTTCCTCGTACTACGTCAGATCGTACGATTTTCGTTTAGTCAGTATAGTTGTCGTCCGAAAATACAATACAAATACATTACAACACATGACATCACTTCCGATAATTTTTTTCTGTCATACAAGAATTTTCGTGACTTTCATAACCTATTTCATTTTACTTGCGACTATTAAGCAAAAAAAGTCGTACGATCCGTCGTCCGATATTCGGATCGTGTGTACAGGAAATAAGTAACTTTCAAGTGACTTTCAAGTGAAGACTTACTCGTGCTTTAAGGAACCCCAGACCCTTAGCAATTCTATCAATAAATTGGGTACAGTGGCTGCCATCTGCTGGTGTCATGTGTAATGATTATTTAAAACTGAAATCAATGCACAAAATCTTTCATTTAAATACACTGCTTAAAGCGGTTGTAAACCCGCATATACAATTTTTTATTTTTTTACACCTGCAAGGCAAAAGCCATAATGAGCTAGTATGCACCGGATACTAGCTCATTATGAAATACTTACCTTGGAACGAGGAGAAGAGAACTTTCCTGGTCCACGCCGAACGAGATGTCATCTTGACTCGGCGTGTCTTCCGGGTATCGCCGCTCCAGCGCTGTGATTGGCTGGAGCGGCGTTGACGACACTCCCGCGCGTGCGCGCGGAAGATTTCATTCCGGCAAGGGCCGGCGGCCGGCCCTTAAGCCGAGGATCCCCCCTGCGCATGCGCCGCTGCAATCAGCGGCGCATTGCGAGGGGAATATCTCCTAAACCGTACAGGTTTAGGAGATATTCTTTATACCTACAGGTAAGCCTTCTTATAGGCTTACCTGTAGGTAAAAGTCAAAAAGTGGGGTTTACAACCACTTTAACCACTTGACCCAACGGTGGGAGACCTACTGGACATTGGACCATTTGCCACATAGACCCCTTGGGTGGGTACTAAGCCATATGCTACAGAAGGTCTCGGGCTGGGACCTTCCCCTCTGGTAAGAGGCTGCTTATTAAAAGGGTGGAGGCTTTTCTTTTTCTATTCATGCACCTTTCTGAGGTTTTTCGTTTGATGTCACCGCTTGTTATAAGAACACGAGAATAATACATCATTCAACTATTACATGTCACGTCCGATTATTGGAATTAGAGACTCATTTGTGTGTTTTTTCCATATTTGGATATCACTATCCCAAGTATCCTATTTATGTCATCTATATGGTTTCATATTCATTTATGATTAATTGTATACATTTTTCACATTTTGCGCAGCTTGTTTTCGTTATATTGTTTTTTGTGTGTGTCTAACATTTTTAGTTGCTTGCATATTCTGATATTTGTTTTCCATCAGACAGCACAGTATTTCCATTTCTACAAGTCAGATATAAAGATATAATGCAGCGCATAATACGATCAGATACAATGTTTCACTCCTCAGTCTCCTTGGGTCTAGTATAAACTGGCGGCAAATGGTTAATACCCAAAAATGATACAATTCCACTTTGTGCATCAAATGCCTCTGCAAACCCAAAAATTACCTTTTTAAAAGTAGCAGTGATATCATCACTGTGTTCCCTCTAGCCTGTGCAGAGAGCAGAGCTGTGGGAGGGGCACAGTAGGCTCCACCCAAAACAGGCTGTCTACAGAAAACTAGAGGGGGCGGAGATAAGACCAGTCACTCTGCACAAGCAGAAAGAGCAGCAGTGGCAGGTCTTTATTATGGAAAGTTCCTGCCCAGAGGGAAAGTATCACACTGGAATATTGCACAGACGTGGAAGAAATACACAAAGCACATCAAGATTTAAGGGAGAATACACATGGCTCTTGTATTTAGGCAATATTTGCTTATCCTGGATTTTACCTTATGGCCTCATGCACACTGGATTTGTTTTGCCCATTGAAACTAAACACTGAAGAGCTAAACAAGTCTACCTCTTAGGCACATTTAGACGCATTTACAGGCATTCAGGCGCATCAAGCATTTTTTCTGCCGAAACTCTGCTGCTTCTAAACGCCCTTGCCTCTAAATGCTCATGTGTACATGGACATATGGGGGTTGATTTACTATAACTAGAGCGTGCAAAATCTGGTGCAGCTCTGCATAGAGATCAGCTTCCAGTTTTTTTTGTATCAAAGCTTAATTGAACAAGCTGAAGTTAAAAGCTGATTGGCTACCATGTACAGCTGCACCAGATTTTGCACTTTCCGGTTTTGGTAAATCAACCCCAAAGCAGTGGCGGCCCGTCCATAGGGGGCACACGGGCACGGCCCGCTGTATTTATGCACCCGGCCCCCTGATCTACATGCCGGACACCAGACGCATGGATTCCAATCAGGTTTTTTTTTAAGCATGTGATTAGAGCAAGAGGCTCTAATAGGCTTTAAAAAAGGGTGGTCTCGGGGAGCAGAGCAACGCGCCCAAAGCCCTCCCAGTTGTGTGACAATAGCGAATGAATATTCGCTATTGTAACACTGATTCTCCTCGCGGCCAATCAATCAACCAGTCCCCCGATTGGCCGAAAGGAGATCCGATTGGATTGGCTGGCAGTAGAGAGATAGTGAGATAGTATAAGTGTGGGGCCGATCGGGAGGAGGGGTGGTCGCCCGTCTGTGACGCGATCGACCGGGGGGCAGTTGGGTGGATTATGACTAAGGCCTTATAGGCTGAAACGCGTCAACCATTCCTATTTGCGTTTGTCCACTGTGGCTTGTTAAGAAACACTACATATTTTTAAAAGCAAAGTCCAGAGTGCGGATCATCTTTTCTTCATTACTCTACTCAGCCAGCGACTGTGGATCGAGCACCCGGGAACCTTTCTTTCTATGTGATGTATGGGTAGCAGCACTGACTTTTTTGTTTATATTCTGCAATTGGGTGGATTGTTTGCCACCAAAACATGGAGGGGTGTTGAGTGTAGGGATGAGCTTTATGTTCGGGTCGAATATGAGTTCAACTCGAACATTGGCTGTTCGTCGGTGTGTTCATGGCAAATTCGAAAAGCCACGTAACACCCTTTAAAAGTCTATGGGAGAAATCTAAAGTGCTAATTTTAAAGGTTAATATGCAAGTTTTTGTCATAAAAAGTGTTTGGGGACCTGGGTTCTGCTCCAGGGGACATGTATCAATGCAAAAAAAAAGTTCTAAAAACTGAAGTTTTTTCAGGAGCAGTGAATTTAATATGAATTGGTATGGATTTTTGGTGGAAACACCATGCCATTTTTTTTTATCTGGCGCAGGGTTCCCCTTAATATCCATACCAGACCTGAAGGGCCTGGTAATGGAATTCAGGAGGACCCCCACGCATTTATTTTTTTCAATGACTTTGATCTGTATTGCCGGGACCCGACAATACGTGAATAGCCACGAGTAGTTTTAAATGACTTTTTTTCCTTTAGAAATGTCATTTTGTACAGAGACAGTTCTAAACATGGGAAACTTTACAGGCATACTATACACACCCCCCAGGTACGAAATTTAAAGGAATATTTCACTTTTATTGTTTCTCTTTAAGCATTATTGAAATCACTGCTCCCAAAAAAACTTCAGTTTTTAAAACTTTTTTTTGCATTGATGCATGTCCCCTGGGGCAGGACCCAGGTCCCCAAACACTTTTTAGGACAATACCTTGCATATTAACCTTTAAAATTAGCACTTTTGATTTTTCATGTTCGTGTCCCATACACTTTAACCACTTGTGGACCGCCGCATTTACATTTACATCGGCAGAATGGCACGTACAGGCACATTGGCGTACCTGTATGTCCCCGCCTAGATGTGGGTCGGGGTCCGATCGGGACCCCCCCCGGTACATGCGGCGGTTCCCGTGGCTTCAGGAGCGATCCGGGACGAGGGGGCGACTGTTCGTTTTTTGTCCGCCCCCTACGGATCACTTCCAGCCAATCCGCGCGCTCCCCCTGTGTGTCACTTCCTCCTCCTGTGTAAACACAGGAAGGGGGAAGTGATGTGATCTCTCCTCTCAGCGGTATTTTCAACCGCTGCTGAGGAGAGATTACATTGCACAGTAAGTCTGCACAACACTACACTGACACACACTACACATAGGCACATTAACCCCCCCCCCACCCCCATGTCACACTGTCACTGAATGCAGTGATCATATATGTACTGATCACTGCATTTAGTGTCAGTGTGACAGGCAGTGTGACAGGCAGTTAGTGTTAGGTCCAGGGTAACCCCCGTACCCCCCCTAATAAAGTTTTAACCCCTTGATCACCCCACGTCCAGACGAAGCTACGCAATTTGCCATTGCGAAACGCGTTGGCGTCAGATGCTAACGGACGCCACAGTTCCAGACCCCGCACCATAGCGGGAGATTGAAACCCTATTCGGAAGCGATTCTAGGCGGAGAGAGGTCAGGAGTGACTTGCCTTTTCAGGACCCAAGGACTCATCCCATACCAACTATCAGCACCAGTACCAGCAATCGGTGCATATATTGTGCCGAGCGAGGATCCCAGATTGTGTTACTATATCCCATCCATGGGAACAGCATCAGCACAACAGCAGCAGAAGTCTGCCATCAGCCCACATTGAGCTACACAGCTGACTGTTCGGGGACGGAGAGCAACGGCATCACCTACTAGGTGGACTCTGGTAAGATCGTTCCACACTTTATCACCAGCGTCTAAATTTGGGTTAGTGCTGACTTACTGCCATCTTATCATCAAGCTCTATCACTGAGCAGACGAACCCCTCTAAACAGCAGTGTCAGCACTGCGAATACCCTACTACATATTGTAGCTCTTTACATGTGGGCTCACATGCTATTAGCCGTTCTAACTATATTGGGACTGGAAAAAAATATAATTATTGAATTTTTCTTGGCATAACCAGGCCATTTTTAGGCCATATAGACCATCACTTACCTCTCTATACCGCAATATATTCTTCAAACAGCATTTGGACTTTGGTTTTTCTGGACAGGTGGACTTTATTTAGTTATTTTTCTAAGTAATTTTTTGGGGCAATAATATATTCTATACCCCTACTCTTCATCTGTATCAGTATATACTAATACAATCCACAGTCCTTTTTTCTGACAAGCTATATATATATTTTTTATTTTCATCCCCCAGGGGGTCCCCCCGTTAACATTTCCCAAATACTTCTATGATAATGCCCCACATTTACACGGCAATATCTTTGGGAATGCTCACGGGGATATCATACTGAAGCGTCCGGACAGCTGTCTTTTTATTTTTTGTTGGTCTTTGTCTGTCCCTGTTTTTGTCTCGTGTATGTTATGTCAGTACCGGTTAGTGAATAACAATCTTGTTTCCACGGGTGCAGCTTTGGCCAGCTATCACCAGTTGATAACCTTTTCATATCTAGGTCTTAAAATGTGTACCTTTTATATACTAGGGGCCAGATTCTCATATATTTTCGGCGGCGTAGCGTAAGCCATTTACACTATGCCGCCGCTGCGTACTAGAGCAAGTGCTTTATTTTCAAAGCACTTGCTCCGTAGTTTTCGCCGGCGTCTCGTAAATCGCCAAGCGTAAACCCGCGCAATTCAAATGGGGGCGGCTTGTATTTAAATTAAGCACGCCCCCGCGTCGAACGAACTGCGCATGCGCCGGCCGGGGAAAAAGCCCAGTGAGCATGCTCCAGCTCACGTCGGGAAGCGTCGTTGAAACCGACGTCAAAACGACGTGAGCGTCATTTACGCAAGTCCCTATTCACGAACGAGTTAGTAAAACGACGTAAGCGACGGAAAAAGCCGACGCTGACCCGACGCCATACTTAACATGGCGTCCGGCGGCACCCGACGGCATCCGACGGAACTTCGTAAGGTTACTCCACATAGAAGCTGGGGTAACCTTACGAGTCCGTAAACGACGTACGCGACGACGGGGCGGCGTAAAAGCGTTCGGAAATCGCCGTACTAGCCTCATTTGCATATGTAAATGAAAAAACAACGTGAAGGCCACCTAGTGGCCGGAGTTGTCATTACACCTACGATCCGAAAGTGTAATGCTTTTACACTTGTCGGATGTAGAAGCGTATCTATGCAAAAGTGATGCTAAGCATCACTTGCATAGATACGAGGACAAAAAAAAGGCGATACGACGGGGTATCTGAGATACTCCGTCGTAACGCCTCTGAGAATCTGGCCCTAGATTTTGTGTATATTATCTATATACAATTTTTATATTTTCAATAAATTTATTATCATTATATTCAGTTATTGTCCGTCACTACCTTGATAACCGCTAGGTCCATAGACGCACACTGTCTTAGTGCTCTCTATAGGACCAAAAACCCCTTTTTTCCATATATGCTTTTTGGTTATGGTGGTGACCTCCATACAGGAGGAGTGACTATCTGTAATATTTATTGCATATGAGGTGGTGTTCGATTTTTGTTTATGTATATGCCCTTGATCACCACCCTAGTTAACCCTTTCACTCCCTATTGCCAGTGTCACTAGGCGATCATTTTTCTGATCGCTGTATTAGGCCCCGTACACACGAGGAGATATATCCGATGAAAACGGTCCGACAGACCGATTTCATCGGACATGTCTTCTGGGAGATTTTGGTCTGATGTGTGTACACACGATCAAACCAAAATCCCCGCGGACAGACAGCGCGGTGACGTGGCGGTGACGTTGACGCCGCCACGTCACCAAACCAGGAAATAAAATACTGGAATGGATTCGACGCATGCGGGAGATTTCGGTCCGCTGGCTAGGTGTACTAACCAGCAGACATATCCGACAGACGGGTTTCCAGCAGACAGATTTTAAAGCATGCTTTAAAACTTTTGTCTGCTGGAAACCTGTCTGCTTGCCCCTACACACGATCGAATCTGTCCGCTGAAACTGGTCTGCGGACCAGTTTCAGCAGATATATTCGATCGTGTGTACGCCGCCTTAGTGTCACTGTTCCTGCTAGGTAGCTATTTTCTGATTTATTGAGATTTTTTTTTACTAAAGACATGTGGCTGAATACATTTTGGCCTAAATGTTTGACTAAAATTTTGTTTATTTGATTTTTCTAATAACAAAAAGTAAAAAATATTGTTTTTTTTTTCAAAAATGTCGCTCTATTTTTGTATACAGCGCAAAAAATAAAAATTTGTTTGGAAGCCACGTCGCACGGCTGCGCAATTGTCTGTTAAAGCGACGCAGTTCCGAATTGTAAAAACCCCTTGGGTCATTTAGCAGCATATTGGTCCGGTCCTTAAGTGGTTAACGGTGTTCAAGCGTTCGAACAAACTTTTTGCCTGTTCGCATGTTCTGCTGCGAACCGAACCAGGGAGTGTTTGGCTCATCCCTAGTTGAGAAGCAGGGGAAAAGGAAAAATACCAGATGCACCTAGAAGCAGCAGAAAAAAAGTGTATGTCAGGCCTAAAGCAACAGAAAATTTGAGAAAAATCCAAATAGCTTAGTAAAATTATTTCTCAGATTCCTCCTAATTTAAGTTTTAGGAGGAATAAACTTAGTTTGCTAGCTAACAATAATCATAGACTAGCATGTCTCAGACCTGAACCTGTATGTACTCACATGCCTGGTTTTGCCCCAGATAACATGACCATTCTTAGGGCGATCCTTTTATGGAGGTTCCACTTTTCCACTGACGCAGCCAGGCAGATGACTCCCATAAGCAGTAGCGTTGTATTCTTAAAATATTCTGCAGCCACCTACAGGAAGAAACTATTATATTGAAGTAAATATTTTAAGTGGACCCAGTGACGTCAATATAAACACATTCCTGACATGCCATATTATACAGCAACAGTATCATGTTTTAAACAGCTGTATTAATTAGAAGAATTTAATCCTTGTATTCCAGTGAGTGAAAAAACTGCTGCCAATTTTTAGGATGACAAAGTGTGGGTACCTGCACCTGTGTACAGCAGGGCTCAGACTGAGGAAGGGAGAAGCAGCACATGGAGCAAATTAGGTGTGTTGTGGTGCATGGAGCATACTGGCAGGAGGAGAGAGCAGAGTTTCAGAGAGAAAACCTCATCAGTCTGCTGCCTCTCCATTCCCTATCCAGTCCCAGAGTGGGGAAAGGGAGGAGACCTGGCTGTAAGTGAAAGGAAAACTGCAACAGAGAAAGATCAAGTCATCTTCCCTACCAGGCACTGGATGGAGAAGGGTTAGAACATTTGACAATGTTTTTGTTGCTGTCCACCCACTTTTCTTATATGATGTCACACATAGGAATAGAGAGAACATCTCCCCAATAAGAATCACAGACTGAATTAAAACCTGAACACAAATTGTATTCTCCCTCACTCTTCTTGTAAGTACATTAGGGTATTAATTGATTTTTTAAATTATCTGTCTGATGCTCAAGCGCTGTTATAAAAACGGTGAATGGAAAATCACGATGATAAATGAGCCAGTAAAATGTAATGAGGTTTAATTGAGCTTTATTTCAGCTGAAATCACAGTGAAAGTTGTTTTCTTTTTGTTTTGCTCATTCTTTCAATGATTTAGAAATTTTTGATTACTGTGTAGTCTAATGGGAATTTAGATGTTTTTTGGAAAGTGATGTCTGAGATGATTACTTTAGAGGCTTTTACAATAAAGTCAGGTTTATAAAGAAGACCACATGAATGCCGTAAAAATAAAAAAGCATGAAGACTGCCAGATAAATGAAAGGAAATGGGAACATATCATTCTTCATATTACCAGCTGGGAGATCTGGTTGGAGAACGTGTTTTCACATCAGAAATTCATTAATATAAAGGGCTCCTGTGATTGGGTGGAACAGTAAATAACTATTTTCTGCCTAAATTCTGGGGAAACCAGAGCTTCGGGGAAATTATCCAAAAACATGTGTACTGAGTGATTGCATTTGCTGCTCAGCTCGATAGAGTTGATACAACTTTAGAAAAAACAAGTGGAAGAAATCAACGTAATACAAATATGGAAACTTTAATGGTTTTGGGGTGAAGTTTTCAGTTTTTTTAAGAGACCCTATTGCCAGACTGTTCAACAAAAATCTTTATAGATATTACCTGTAAAAGTCCTAATAGAGCTGCTAGGTGCCACCATCCTGAATGTGATGTCAGCAGTCCCAGCAGCCACATAAAGTATATAGGAAGATTATGGGAGGGGTTGAGGAGCTGGGCCAGCATAAAGGACAATTAGACACTCTCAGGCTGGGTTCACACCATTGCAGATTGGATGCAGGTTCCCTGCATCCAATTAGCATTAACAGGAGATTTTGACCTACTCTCTATGGAGCTGTTTTACATATCTCTGCAGCAGGTTCGGTGCGTTTTGCACAAAAACGCTGTGCATCTTTTGGTCCATTTCAGGTTCGACATCAGCCCAAATTTCAGGCTAAAATTGGACCTAAAATGGTGAATCAGCACGCACCAGACCCCTGCTGTGAGCCGCATGTGGCTGTTATGTGACCTCAGCCTCAAAGGAGGAGAGGGCTATCACATGTTTACCACTACCCCCACAGGAGCTACTGGATTTTAAGTGCCCCTATTCCTGCATAGCCAGGCAACACACATTTTCAACGCTCATTCAGAGACAAGGAATCAGCTTGGAAACATAGGCTTGTTTTATTGGGGAAAACAACTTGGATAGGGTATAGGGATTATGTGATGCCCAACTTGATGTAAAATAGTTGTAAAGGTAGAATTTTTTTTTTTTTATCTTAATGCATTCTATTAAAATGAAACACTTTCTGTGTGCAGCAGCCCACCTAATACTTACCTGAGCCCATCTTGATCCAGCGATGTTGCACGAGAGTCTCGGCTGCCTGGAACGCTCCCTCCTCATCGGCTAAGACAGTAGCAGGGTGACATTGGCTCCCACTGCTGTCAACGTCAGTGAGCCAATGAGGAGAGAGAGGGATGGGGCAGAGTCACAGCTCCATGTCTGAATGGACACACAGAGCTGCAGCTTGGCTCGGTTGCCCCCATAGCAGGCTGCTTGCTGAAGGGGCACTAAGCAGGAGGGAGGGGCCAGAAGGCCCGAAGAGGGACCTGAGGAAAGGCTGCTCAGTGCAAATCCACTGCACCGAGTAGGTAAGTATAACATGTTTGTTATTTTTATACAAAACAAAAAACAAAAAAAAACTAGACTTTAGTATCATTGTCATGCTTTTGGCCTACAAGGAAATACAGTAATATCTTCTGGACCTGTAATTCAAATATTGTCCATTAGATGTCACTCTTAACAAAGGACTGTTGATTGGCAGTGTTCTATGGTAATGTACATTTCCTGTTGTGTTACTGAAAACTGTCTTCACTTCCTATCACCACTCTTTGATTTTTTTGTTCCACTGGACAGTCCACATGGAGTCAGCTAAGCCTGCACCACATGTTTCCTAGGTCTTGATCCTCCTGGGACAGCATCACTGGTATGATAAAGACTGTTAATCTATATGCCTAGTAGACATTTGTTTGTGTTCATATAATTATTTTCCTGGCCAGCCTCACGTCAGCACACCATGGGTTAATCCCCTCCTCCGGTCCACCAGTACCACCTTCTTCTTAGCTAATAAGTAGGGGGCCCCTCCTCCCCAGTCCTTGCTCCTTTTTTTTGGTCGGACGACCAGACCACCAGACTCTAACAAAGGAGAAATAAAAAATAAAGAAAACCCTACCGAACCATTCCACCCAGGTTCAAGCCTCTCTTAGGGCTGGAAGGTCCAGAATAATAAAGGTATGTCCCTTTATGACACTGGACGCTCAGGTGCATGAGCTGCGGGCACTTTATAGCGGATGGAGTTTACTTTTTTTGGGCGAGGGGGCTGTGGTGCTGCTGCTGCCACTTGTTTTCTGTATCCGGCGTTTGCATCTTCATTTACTTTAGTGAAAAAGCTGAGCTCTGCAGGAGCGCGCTGGCTGCCCCCCCTGTGCTTTCTGGCAAGCGGCGATGACGTCACGGGGGGGGGGGCTGTGGTGCTGTGGGAGTAACTGGGGTGTACCCTGTTCAGACTACAAAAACTTTGACATGGCAGAGAGCTCAGTGTGCTTTGACACTAGCTCTGAACATGATGCCGTTGGTGGCAGGGCCGATCCTAGGGTCACATGCGCATGGGTGCAGAAATATTTCTGGCGCCCCTGCAAGGGCGTGGTCACCTTACTAACTCCTCCCCCTTTACAAATGTTTCTATGGCAATGATTGAACACATAGATGCTCCCCTAAGGGGGTTGAGTGAGAGAGGTCAGGCTGAGAGAAAGGTGGGGCTGAGAGAGAGAGAGCGAGAGAGAGAGGTGGGGCTGAGAGAGAGCAAGAGAGAGAGAGAGAGAGAGAGAGAGAGAGAGATGAGGCAGAGAGAGAGATGAGGCTGAACTGAGCTGTGAAAAATAAACAAAATAGATCACAGTAATAATCAAAAAAGCAAGAGAGAGAGATGAGGCTGAGAGAGAGAGAGAGAGAGAGAGAGATGAGGCTGAGAGAGAGAGAGAGATGAGGCTGAGAGAGATGAGGCTGAGAGAGAGAGAGATGATGCAGAGAGAGAGATGAGAGATAAGAGAGAGAGAGAGAAAGATGAGGCTGAGAGAGAGAGAGAGAGAGAGAGAAAGATGAGGCTGAGAGAGAGAGGTGTGGGGCTGAGCAAGAGAGAGGGGCTGAGAGACAGGGTAGTGGGCTGAGAGAGACTGGCTCAGAAAGAGAGGTGGGGCTGAGAGAGAGAAGGTAGTGGACAGAGAGGGGGCTGAGAGAGAGAGGGGCTCAGAGAGAGGGCAGTGGACAGAGAGGGGGCTGAGAGAGAGGGTAGTGGACAGAGAGGGGCTGAGTGAGAGGGGCTCAGAGAGAGGATAGTGGACAGAGAGGGGTTGGGCTGAGAGAGAGAGAGGGGCTCAGAGAAACGATAGTGGACAGAGAGGGGTTGGGCTGAGAGAGAGGGGGGCTGAGAGAAAGGGTAGTGGTCAGAAGGTGGATTTGAGGGGGGCTGAGAGAGATGTGGGGCTGATTGAGAGGGTGGTGGACAAAGAGGGGGCTGAGAGTGAGAGGTGGGGCTGAGAGAGAGGGTAGTGGACAGAGAGGGGGCTAAGACAGAGAGAGGTGGGGCTGAGAGAGAGGGTAGAGGACAGAGAGTGGGCTGAGAGACAGAGTGGGGGATCAAGAGGGTAGTGGACAGAGAGGGGGGCTGAGAGAGGGTAGTGGACAGAGAGGGGCTCAGAGAGAGAATAGTGGACAGAGAGGGGGCGGAGAGAGAGAGGGGCTCAGAGAGAGAATAGTGGACAGAGATGGGGGGCTGAGTGAGAGAGCTTGGGCTGAGAGAGAGGGGGGCTGAGATAGATGTGGGGCTGGGAGAAAGGGTAGCAGTCAGAAGGTGGATCTGAGAGAGAGGGTGGTGGACAGAGAGAGGGCTAAGAGAGAGAGGATGGCTCAGAGAGAGAGAGAGAGAGAGGGCGGCTCAGAGAGAGAGGACAGCTCAGAGAGAGGACGGTTTAGAGAGAGAGAGGGCAGCTCAGAGAGAGAGAGAGAGGACGGCTCAGAGAGAGAGAGGACGGCTCAGAAAGAGAGAGGACAGCTCAGAGAGAGAGAGAGAGGATGGCTCAGAGAGAGAGAGGGCGGCTCAGAGAGAGAGAGAGAGGACGGCTCAGAGAGAGAGAGGGCGGCTCAGAGAGAGAGAGAGGATGGCTCAGAGAGAGAGTGAGAGAAAGAATGGCTCAGAGAAAGAGAGAGAGGACGGCTGAAGCCGCGTACACACGGCAGAGAACCTCGACGGGCAGAACACATCATTCCGCCCTTCGAGGTTCTCTGCCGGCCGTCAAAATCGGCGACCCGCCCGTCGGTAATGGCAACCAACCATTCATCCAGACGGGCCGTCGAGCAAAAAGAGAGCGTGCTCTCTTTTCGCTCGACGGGATTCCCGACGGGCGGGGCGAGCGCTCTGTGTACACACGGCCAAGGTCCTCGCTGGAATGCAGCTTCCAGCGAGGTTCTCGCTGGTTTCCAGCGAGAACCTCGGTCGTGTGTACGCCGCCTCAGAGAGAGAGAGAGGACGGCTCAGAGAGAGAGAGAGAGAGGATGGCTCAGAGAGAGAGAGAGAGGACGGCTCAGAGAGAGAGAGAGAGAGAGGACGGCTCAGAGAGAGAGAGGACGGCTCAGAGAGAGAGAGGGGGGACTGGACTGACAGAGAGATCCCTAGCCCTGTCTGCATCTGAAGATAGGTCTGTGTCCATGTATGTACCTCCTTGATCCGGGAGGTGCTCTGCTGCTTCTTCCAGCAGCTCCCTGGCAACTTGCGCCTCCCACTCATCCTCCAGGCCTCACTGACTGCTGATGCTGGAGCAGAGAGGAGGCAGGAGGAGACGGTGTCCAGCGACATCACATCAGTGTGACTGGTCTGACTCTGGCTGCTTTGAAATCTCCCACCCACACCCCTTTCCAGGCACAGATTGGCTGCACAAGGGGTTGTGGGCGGGCACAGGGGGGACATGGGGCGGACCTAACGTACCTCCTCTTCCCTCCTTGTATGGATACAGGGCGCCGGGTGGGAGATGTACACACTGCTGTGCTGCGTGATTGCGGGCGGGTCAGTGGGCGGCATGCACTCGTCTAGGAGGACACCAGTGCTCAGCAGTACAGAGAGAGAGAGGTGGGGCTGGCGGGACATGGGGCAGACCTAACGTACCTCTTTTTCCCTTGATGTGTGGATACAGCGGGCGCCGGGCGGAAGATGTACAATAAAAAAAAAAAAAGAAAAGAAAATGTATACATATATAGGGGTATATATATATTTAGACAGGGGGATAGTTATAATATATTTACATATTATATCATTATTTTTGTGGTTCGCTACCTGATTACGGTATCCTTCTTGTCTATGCAGCATGAGCTCACCACAGCCCCAGAATGCACAAAAGTCACCGGAAAGGTAGGAGGGGTCGATGGGGGCCACAGTTTAAAAGAGTGCAATACCAAGAGCTAAAAATACATTTTTCTTGGTTGTCTTTTTAGGAGCAGAAGCCCTAAAACAAGACATGTACGGAGAAAAAAGTCCCGCTGCCGTTCAAAATCTCCGCAAGTGTCTAGGTCCCGGGCAACGCCTAGTTCCCAATCCAGCCCATCTCGCAAATCTAGCCAGCCCCAGACCATAGCAGAACTAAGACCCCGCCCAGACGACGGTCTTTGTTGGGCATGTTCGGGGCCATCCGAAGCCGGCAAACTTTTATGCACTGGCTGCATTAAACACGTCGCTACAGACAGGGAGGCGGAGGCGCGAAGGATTAGAAGTTACATTCAAGACGCAGTTGCAGAGGGTATACAATCAGCCTCAGCTGACAAAACCCCAAAGTCTAAAACCAAAGTCAGAGGCACAGACCAACAAATGCGAGACGAATCCCAAGGCCTGGAGAGGCTGTCACGAGACTCGTCAGACTCTGAATAGCCTTCTGAATTCTTATTTGACTTTCAATACATAGAATCATTCGTCACGGCTGTAAAAGAAGCCATAGACTGGGATCAAGATATTCAGCCGCCCGAAAAAATTAAGAGATTTTTTCCTAGTCGGAAGAGACAAGGGGTGACTTTTCCTCTCTTGCCAGAAGTTCGAAAATGGTTCGAGGAAGAATGGGAGAGACCTGAAAAGAGGGCAAACATGCAGAATCGTTTTTCAATATTATACCCTTTTAAACCCCTAGAAGCTGCTCTCTGGGACTCCCCGCTGGGCATAGATGTGGCCTTACAGCGCCTAGCCAGACAGGTTGCTTTGCCGTTACAGGACTCTATGACGTTCAGAGACCCAATGGACAGGCGTGCGGATACAGACCTGAAAAAGTTTTTTTCCTGCGCTGGTGCAGCATGCCGCCCTGCCATAGCCTTAACCTCAGTCTCCAGAGCGCTGAAGGTCTGGACCACAAAAGTACAGACAGCCCTAAAAGCGGGCATGGAGACGTATCAAGTATTTTCCAAAATCTTGCTAGCCGTCATCGCCGTCATCCGCCTGAAGGGCATAAATATCTTTCACTACTTAGACGACATCCTGGTAGTAGCCCGTGCGAGCAGAGAGCTAGCGTCTCAATGCGAGGTAGTGCTAGAAACCCTATCAAAATTTGGCTGGATCATCAACAGGCAGAAGAGCCAGTTAATTCCCTCCCAGGAGATGGAATATCTGGGACTGATGTTCAATACAGGCAGAGGACTTGTCCTGCTACCCGAACGCAAGAAGGCAGAATTGGTAGCCTGCATAGGCAGCATGATGAAGTCACCGTCGCTGTCAGCAAGGGATTGTATGACTCTGCTGGGGATGTTTACCGCAGCGATCCCGGCCATTCCCTGGCCAAGGTTCCACACAAGGGTGTTCCAGGCGACTTTTCTGAGCCAGTGGGATGGCGCGTCTCTTCACCAGAAAATTCTCATACCGAGCCGAATTCGCCAGAACTTAGAATGGTGGACGACACCAGAAAATCTGTTGCGGGGCATGCCCCTCAGCCCTGGGGACTGGGTTCTGATAACCTCGGATTCCAGTCTCCGGGGCTGGGGCGCTCACTGCCTCGGCAGGCAGGTACAAGGCGTATGGAACAAGTTGGAATCCAGACACTCCAACCTCTTGAAACTGCAAGCAGAGTATCTGGCCCTGCGAGCTTTCGAGAAGCTAGTGCAAGGAGCCAGAGTCAAACTGATGTTAGACAACAAAACGGCGGTGGCGTATATAGCCAAACAGGGCAGAACCAAGAGTTTGCCACTATTGCAAGTGGCGACCAAGATATTTGTTTGGGCCGAAGCACATCTGGAGGCCCTAACAGCAGCCTACATTCCGGGCAGCCAAAATTCCATTGCGGATCGTCTAAGTCAGGAATTCCCCAACAAAAATGAATGGGCCCTGAACGAGAAGGTCCTGGAAACATTCTTCTCCAAATGGGGGACACCCTCAATGGATCTAATGGCGACCCTAGACAATGCGAAGACACCCCAATTTGTGTCAAGGTTCCGCTGCAACAAAGCCATAGCCCAAGACGCCTTCTCTATTCCATGGGATTTTCCCCTAGTCTATCTCTTTCCACCGGTACCGCTAGTGATGAAAACCCTGTTGAAGATTGCGAGGGAGAAAGTCCATGCAAATGTAATTCTACCTTTTTGGCCACAGAGACCGTGGTTCCCTCTGCTCCTGCAGATGACGTTGGCTCCCCCAATACGTCTACAGCTAAAGAGAGACCTCCTGTGGCAGGGCCAGTGGTTTCAACCCAAACCGGGCAGGTTGCAACTGACGGCCTGGTTGCTGAATCAACCAGGCTACAGGCACAAGGCATTTCAGAATAAGTAATCTCAACATTATTGAAGTCTAGGAAGGCCACGACCAATGTTACCTACAACAGAATTTGAAAAAAATTCACGTCTTTTGCGTTACAACTAAATTTTTCCCCAGGGGATCCGAACGTTGCACAAATGCTGGACTTTTTACAATCTGCGCTAAAGGTGGGCTTAGCCTATAATACAATTAGAGTACAAGTATCAGCCTTAACCACTTCCCGCCCGGCCAATAGCCGATTTACGGCAGGGAAGTGGTTATGAAATCGTGACTAGACGTTCTCAAACGTCTAGCACGATTTCATGCCGCACACGCCCGTGCGGGCGCGCAGCGCGGCGATCGGTGATGCGGGGTGTCAGTCTGACACCCTGCACCTCCGATCTCGGTAACGAGTCTCCGGCGGAGCCTCGTTACCACGTGATCAGCCGTGTCCAATCACGGCTGATCACGATGTAAACAGGAAGAGCCGCCGACGGCTCTTCCTCACTCGCGTCTGACAGACGCGTGTAGAGGAGAGCCGATCAGCGGCTCTCCTGACAGGGGGGGTTCGCGCTGATTGTTTATCAGCGCAGCCCCCCCTCGGATCGCCACACTAGACCACCAGGAAAATAAAAAAAATACAAAAAAAAGACACAAAAAAATGACAAAAAAAATAAAAAAAAAAATGACAAAAAAAAAAAAAGACAAAAAAAAAAGGGGTGGCAGTAAAAAAAAATGATGCCAATCAGTGCCCACACATGGGCACTGATTGGCAACATTGATCCATCAGTGCCACCCCTCAGTGATCATCAGTGCCACCCCAGTGTCTGTCAGTGCCACCCCACAGTGCCAATCCATGCCCAGTGCCCACCTACCAGTGCCCACCTGTGCCACCTATCAGTGCCCACCTGTGCCGCCTATCAGTGCCCACCTGTGCCGCCTATCAGTGCCCACCTGTGCCGCCTATGAGTGCCCACCTGTGCCACCTATGAGTGCTCATCTGTGCTGCCTATGAGTGCCCAGTGCTGCCTATGAGTGCCCATCAGTGCCGCCCATGAGTGCCCATCAGTGCCGCCCATGAGTGCCCATCAGTGCCCAATACCAGCGCCGCCTATCAGTGCCCATCAGTGCTACCTAATCGGTGCCCATCAGAACTACCTCATCGGTGCCCATCAGTGCCACCTCATCGGTGCCCATCAGTGCCACCATATCAGTGCCCATAATTGAAAGAGAAAACATACTCATTTACAAAAAAATTAACAGAAAAAAATAAAAACTTTATTTTTTTTTCAAAATCTTCGCTCTATTTTTAGTTGTTGCACAAAAAAAAAAAAAACGCAGAGGTGATCAAATACCACCAAAAGAAAGCTCTATTTGTGGGGAAAAAAGGACGCCAATTTTGTTTGGGTGCAGTGTAGCATGACCGCGCAATTGTCATTCAAATTGCGACAGTGCTGAAAGCTGAAAATTGGCTTGGGCGGGAAGGTGCGTAAGTGCCTGGTATGGAAGTGGTTAAAGGATCACTAAAGGAAATTTTATTTTTTTTAGCTAAATAGCTTCCTTTACCTTACTGCAGTACTGGTTTCATGTCCTTATTGTTCGTTTTTGCTTTGAAGTTGCTGTAATCCTGCTCTGTTCTCCACACTTCCTGCTTGTCTGTTTCCTTATAACCACAGTGCTGGGAGCTTTCTCACAATGGTTTAAGCTGACATTACTGTGTGTCTAAAACTTCCCAGAACCAATCAGATTCATTTTAAAAACAAAACACTGCCCTGGATTTGTTTGTTTTTGTTCTGTGTGTCTATTTCTACTTTGCAGAAACATGAAGCCAGTTCAAACGTGAAACTAACCTGCAGGCACATTATATGATTGATTTTTATCTATTTTTAATCATTTTGAAAAGGAATCAGTTAACTTGTATGTCTCTATACCCTGTAAACAGTCATTTCAGCAAAAATTTTTTTTTCCTTTAGTGACCCTTTAACGTGCTTCACAGGGCACAGGTAGGCAGATGAACCACTGATAAAACAATTTCTAAAAGCGGCCATAAAACTGAATCTTCCAAGAAGGTCTCTGTTCCCTGCCTGGGACTTAGGCACGGTACTAAAAGCTCTTCTCCTACATCCATTTGTGCCGGCAGAAACATGTCCGCTGTGGTCCTTAACAGTTAAGCTGATTTTTCTCACCGTAATGACATCGACAAGGAGAGACTCCGAGCTAGCAGCCCTATACTGTTAGTACCCGTATTGCATCGTCCTTTCAGATAGAGTAATCCTAAGACCTTCACCAACAGTAAGGCCTAAGGTGGTTTCCAAGTTTCATCTAAACTGGGAGGCAGTTTTACCTAGCTTCACACAATCACCGAGGCAAGAAGAAGAGCTAGACCTCAGACCATTGGACATGGTCAATCTATTTTCAGTTTATCTACACTGCTCTCTATAGGTGCGCAAAACGGATTTCCTCTTCATCTTACCATCTGGTCCTAAAAGAGGACAAGCTGCCTCAACAAGAATCATTTCTACCTGGATCACCAAAGTGATAAGTCTTATGTATGAGAAACAGGGGCTGACGCCTCCACAGGCGATTAGAGCTCATTCTACCAGAGGGGTGGCAGCCTCGTGGGCAGCTTCTGCCAAAATACGGGTCGAAGACATATGCAGAACCGCTAGCTGGAGTTCCTGCAAGACCTTTGCGAGGCATTACAGTTTAGACATGACATCTGCTAATGCATCGAATTTCGGGAACGTCGTTGTATCGGCACCTTTTCAAGCAAAATAAAATAATTACTAAAGCAGCATTTCCAGTTGTTGTCTGAGTCTTATATACATTTTCCAACCCTAGTTGTGCTAAATTAAATCCCATGGTGTGCTGACGTGAGGCTGGCCAGGAAAACGGAAAATTGTTATTAAATACCTACGGTAATTTTCCTTTCCTGGCCTGTCCTCACGTCAGTACAGCTCCTCCCTCCCTATAAGCCTGTCGTCCGCCAATTAGGTGGAACAAGGCCTGGGGAGGAGGGGCCCCCTACTTATTAGCTAAGAAGAAGGTGGTACTGGTGGAGGGGATTAACCCATGGTGTGCTGACGTGAGGACAGGCCAGGAAAGGAAAATTACTGTAGGTATTTAATAACAATTTTTCCGTTATATGTTCATTTATTTGTTTATCTCTAGTTTCACCATTATTCATACGCATCTTATATGGCCACCTCCTGTTCATCGTAATAAAGATCCAAAGTTACAGACAGTCTTGTTATTTAGGATGTAAGGTTTAAGCTGGATGTTGAGCTACATATACGCCAGGGGCAAACGTGTAGCGAGAACAGAACAATCACTTTAAAGAACAATAATGAGGACTACTTTCTTTCTATGTGATCCAGGAAAATTATCATGCACTTGACTGTTTTCCCTCTGGAACAGCAATAGTCTCTATGAACTTGGCAAAGAAATCCCCCTTTACAGGGAGGGATTCTGTTTCCCACAGTAGAATTGTAGCAGTATCTCACTTGCAGGAGCCATATTTCCCCTTTCTCTTGCAAATCTAGCTGCTCAGCACCAGGACAAGGATTTGGGTCACAGCTTGCTAGCACAGTCAAAGAAAATCTTGCTGGTTTTTACATCCGGCAACTTTAATTTAAAAATAGGATTCAGTCTGCCTGAAACCCGGACACAAGATTCAAAACCCGGACTGTCCAGGTGAATCTCAGACAGGTGGCAACCCTACGGCAGAGTCATCCTTAACCCAGGGTCTCCTCTCAGTCTACACAACACAGCTTCATTTTTTAGATTTCTGCCCAGAGGCCAAGCCCTTCGTCAACCTGGCATCCCTCCCAGGCCACACAGTTTCCTCTCTCCATCGTCCACCCCATTCTCCTCCTGACAAGGCTGCACAAAATGGAATCCATGCATTCTGCGCCCCGCATGTAGATTAGAGGGCCGGACGCATTGATAGGGGGGCAGTGTCCCTGCGTCCTGCATTACGAGCAGCCACTGACTCCAGGCAGATATAAATGGCACAAAATAATACAGCTCTGTAATCATTAATACATTACTGATTTTTATTTACTTTTTCTTATGAGGAAGAAGAAGCTCAAGAAGCCGATTAGTTAATGACAAGAAGCATTCTGATAGGTGGAGCTAGCAGAGTGACATATAGATAAGCACATTACTGTACTGCTTCTCCTTTCACTGTCCAGTCACAGTGGGTTGAATGATGCTGGTCATCAGGCTGAGGATATCTAGTTGCAGAAGAAAAGTACTGCAGGGGAAATCTCTGAATTGAAGGTGAACATTGCACAAGCTGATTTTCTTATTTTATCTTTTAATAGGATATTCATGTTTATCTTGTTGTTTTTGGCTGGAGCTCTGCTTTATCCTTCTTATAGTCCACTGTGTGATTCAATGATTCTCAATGTCTTGTTGCTAGTTGTAGAGATATTTGCTCCAGGCTCATGTTGTGTTTCCAGGACAGGTCCTCTTGCACAAATATGCCATTATAAGAGTTCTTCAGTAGCCTTGGTGACGTGTTTGGCAGCCCTGCCACCTTTGCCCCACTGGGATGACTTCATTTCCCAGCCCCCCCCCCCTTCTGTGATTCATGTGCAGTTATTTCTAATAAAACTGCTTATTTCGGTGGGCTGAAGTCCCGTGGCCACAAGCTGAAAGGCTGCATTGTGTTTCCTGATCCCTCTGACACCCCACTGAGGAAGTGAAAGTTTATAATGTTCTGCCATCTACTCCAAACAGACCATGTGCTGCCTGTGTACAAGGCAAGGTGACAGCCAAAGGCAGGAGATTTTATTTATTTACAATCTGCACAACCAAAAGATTAAAACTTAAAATACAAACTGGTTAGGAAATGTTTTCGTTTTACCCTAGGAATGTAACCAATTGACCATGCAATAATATTCCTCCTTTTCTGCATCGTAAGCTGTCCATGCACATTACAATTAGAATGAGAAATCTACCTAAAGCATATCGAAGGCCAAGACTTTATTTTCTAGTTTTGGGTAATGAGGGGAAATTATTAAACCATAGAATTCTTTCTGCGTTTGTCCCCACTGGGTAGATTCCCCTTCACTTCCTTTTCCAGAAACACAACAGGAAGTAAGAGAAAACCTCCCTAGTAGTAGTAAGGGGCAATCCCTATTTAAACTGGTGTCACCAAAACAGGTGTCCTGTGTTTTACCCTGTTCAAGTTCGGCCATGTTCACACCAATCCGACACAAAAGTCACACGACTTCTTATCCGACTTTGCCCTGCGACTTCGGATCTGACTTCCATGTGACTTTAATGAACAAGATCTGATTTTGATCCAACTTTGTGATGAGTCCGAATGGATATAACCTCACACCAAATTTATCAAGAATTTTTTTTCTTAAAACCCACGTGGGGTCCCCCCAAAATCCATACCCATACCTTCCAACTTTTGGAGATGAAAATAAGGGACACCTATCACCAAAAGTATGCAAGCCTAGGACACACCCCTTGCCACGCCCCCTTAAAGGAGAATTGTACAAAAAAACAAGATTGGTTAAACTCACAAGTGCTTTTTTTACCACTACTTTTCCTTTATATTGGCTTTTGGAATTTACAAATGCAGCAATTTAGAAGTCAGATGAAGGGTTTAGTGCTGTAAAACACTTTTTGATAGATAAAAAGTGAATGTTATACACATCTATATTGATCAGGCCAAAATGAGGGATAAATGAGGAGGAATGAGGTATAGAGGGACTTTGCTTCAAATCAGGGACAGTCCCTCGAAATCAGGGACAGTTGGGACTCTTATCCGAACATACATGCTGGCAGATCAGGAAAGGGGGGGGATGAGTGAGCTCCCCCCTCCCCCTCCCGATCCATACCAGGCCTCATGCCCTTAACATAGAGGAGGGGGTAGGTGCTTCGGGGCAGGGGAGCTTTGCCAAAGCACCTTTTTCTCACCACATGAGGCCGGCATTGTCATGCACCAGGAGGAACCCAGGACCCACTGCACCAGTGTAGGGTCTGACAATGGGTCCAAGTATTTCATCCCAATACCTAATAGCAGTCAGGGTGCCATTGTGTAGCCTGTAGAGGTCTGTGCGTTCCTCTATAGATATGCCTCCACAGACCATCACTGATCCACCACCAAACCGGTCATGCTGAACGATTTTAGATCCAGCATAAAATTCTCCGTGGCTTCTCCAGATCCTTTTACGTCTGTCATATATGCTCAGGGTGAACCTGCTCTCATCTGTAAAAAGCATGGGGCACCAGTGGTGGACCTGCCAGTTCTGGTGTTCAATGAAAAATGCCAATCAAGTTCCACAGTGTCCGGTAGTGAGCACAGAGCACACTAGAGGACGTCAGGCCCTCAGGCCACCCCCATGAAGTCTGTTTCTGATTGTTTGGTCAGAGACTTTCACACCAGTGGCCTGCTGGAGGTCATTTTGTAGGGCTCTGGCAGTGCTCATCCTGTTCCTCCTTGCACAAGGGAGCAGATACCGGTCCTGCTGATGGGTTAAGGACCTTCTACGGCTCTGTCCAGCTCTCCTAGAGTAACTGCCTGTCTCCTGGAATCTCCTCCATGCTCTTGAGACTGTGCTGGGAGACACGGCAAACCTTCTGGCAATGACACGTATTGATGTGCCATCCTGGAGGAGTTAGACTGCCTGTGCAACCTTTATTGGGTCCAAGTATCGCCTCGTGCTAGCAGTAGTGACACTGACCCTAGCCAAATGTAAAACTAGTGATAAACAGTCAGAAAAGATGAGTAGGGGAAAAAAATGTCAGACACCTCCACCTGAAAAAACATTCCTGTTTTGGAGGTCGTCTCATTGTTGCCCATCTAGTGCACCTGTTGTTAATTTCAATTAACATCAAAGTAGCTAAAAACTGATTAACAACCCCCTCTGTATACACCCCTCCCCCTCTGCTACTGAACTGACCTGATCAATATCTTAGGAGTTTTGATTTAAAAGTGTTCCTTTCATTTTTTTGAGCAGTGTACTTCTAATAGGGACCTGTAGTTCTAGAAGAGCAGGTAGTCAATTTATGCCAAGTTGATAAGATATGCTGTTAAATGAAATGGCTGGGTTTTGCGGCAGAGGCACCAATAACACTGGGTTTAATCATCACCGCCGAGAGGCTTCAGACAAAAGGAAGAAGGCCAAGGCCTAAAAGTCCAGGTCAAGATCTGTCTTTTGTTATTCCTGTGTATAAAATAAACAGATCGAGCTTTGCAAAAATTCCCAGAATGTAATATTCAGCCATGAGCGAAAAATGTAACTCCAAGTACGGATTAGTTTAACCAGGAGTTGCAAAAACTCAGAAATCAGCCCTAAAGCCACAGAACAAAAAAATAGACCCCTCAGTGACCTTGTGCAGAAATGTGTTGCAGATTTCTCAAAGCATAGCCATGGTGTCTGATAAAGGCTATCAAAAAGCATGCCAGAGTTTGTTACCCCGTCCCCAGTGAGTCTCTGCGGATCTCTTATTGCTACAGCAAGATATATCAGTTTAGGTGGATTGGTTTAGGAGAGCTTCCTTCTTTATTGTATCTAAAGTAAAACTTTTTTCGTTTTTTAATAGAGTAGAGGAAGTTTTTTCTTTTTTGTGTTGCTGTGTGTCCTATTGGGTATACAGTGCCTTGAAAAACTATACACACCCCTTTAAATTTTGCACATTTTGTCATATTACAACCAAAAACGTAAATGTGTTTTATTGGAATTTTATGTGATAGACAACACAAAGTGCCACATAATTGTGAAGTGGAAGGAAAATTCTAAATGTTTTTCAATATTTAGTTTTGTCCTTGTCCTTGTGGACAGCCATGTCTTGGTAGGTTTGCAGTTGTGCCATACTCTTTCCATTTTCGGATGATGGATTGAACAGTGTTCTGTGAGATGTTCATTCTTGGAATATTTTAACATAACTCTGCTTTAAACTTCTCCACAACGTTATCTCTGACCTGTCTGGTGTGTTCCTTGGCCTTTATGATGCTGTTTGTTCACTAAGGTTCTCTAACACACCTCTGAGGGCTTCACAGAACAGCTGTTTTTATACCGAGATTAAATACACACAGATGGACTCTATTTACTAATTAGGTGGCTTCTGAAGGCAATGGGTTCCACCAGATTTTAGTTAGGGGTATCAGAGTAAAGGGGACTGAATACAAATGCACGTCACACTTTTTACATATTTATTTGTAAAAAATTTTAGAAAACCATTTATCATTTTCCTTCCACTTCACAATTATGTGCAACTTTGTGTTGGTCTATCACATAAAATCTCAATAAAATACATTTACATTTTTGACTGTAACATGACAACATGTGGAAAATTGGGGAGGCATTGTATACAGTGGGGAAAAATAATTATCTCCCCTGCAGATTTTGTAAATTTGCCGACTTACAAAGAAATTATAGGTATATAATTTTTTTTTATCATAGGTGTATTTTAAATATTAGAGACAGAATATCAACCAAAAATCCAAAAAATACATGATAGAAATGTTATAAATTGAGTTGAAGTTCAGTGAGTAAAATAAGTATTTGATTCCCAATCAAAACATGACTTAGCACTTGGAGAAACCCTTGTTGGCGGGCACAGAGGTAAGAACTTTCTTGTAGTTGGTTTCCAGGTTTTCACACATCTCAGGAGGGATTTTTGACCACTCTTCTTTACAGATCTTCTCTAAATCCTTAAGGTTTCTTGGCTGTCACTTGACAACTCGAAGTTTCAGCTCCCTCCATACATTTTCTGTAGGATGAAGGTCTGGAGACTGGCTAGGCCACTCCATGACCTGCTTTTTCTTGAACCACTCCTTTGTTACCATGGCAGTATGTTTTGAGTCATTGTCATGCTGGAAGACCCATCCACAACCCATCTTCAGTGTTCTGGCTGAGGGAAGAAGGTTCTTATCCAAGATTTTACAAAACATGGCCCCATCCATTGGCCCCTCAATGCAGCAAAGTTGGCCTGTTCCTTTAGAAATGGCCCCAAAACATAATATTTCGACCTCTGTGCTTCACTGTAGGGATGCTGTTATTAGGGTCATAGTCAGCTTTTTTTTCTTCCTCCAAATATGGCGAGTCGAGTTATTGCCAAAGAGCTCAATTTTGGTCTCATCTGACCACAGCACTTTTTCCCAATCCTTCTCTGAATCATTTAGATGTTCGTTGGCAAACTTCAGACAGGCTTGATAATGTGCCTTCTTGAGAAGGGGAACCTTGCGAGGAACCTCAATCGATGATGGCATATTGAGTTACCAATGTTGTGTTTGGTGACTGTGGTCCCAACTGCCTTGAGATCATTCACAGGTGTCTTTCATAAACATTGTAGTGAGTTAGGATCACCTTCTTAAATTGACAGGACTAATTTGTGTACCACATGAGCACATACTGTAGCCGGTCTGTGGTAGTCAGAATTATTGTTGGTTGGTAGGGGATCAAATACTTATTTACTCACTGAACTGCAACTCAATTTATAACATTTGTATCAATTTTTTTCTGAATTTTTGGTTGATATTCTGTCTCTATTATATAAAATTCACCTATGATAAAAATTATAGACTCTTCATTTCTTTGTAAGTGGGTAAACTTAAAAAATCTGCAGTCGTTCAAATAATTATGTTACCCACTGTATTTATTAACTTCATGTTACAGGGATACAGCCAGACATTAAAGGAAAATGCCCTTGACAGTTGTCACAGAAAAAGGTGACAGGTGTCCCCATTAAATACGGTTACCAGATTTTCAAAACGAATCCATGATCACCTTACTGACCACTCCCACCTTAAACCCCACCCCAAAAATGACACTCTTACTTATAGCCACACCCACAACACTACACCCCCTTTTTTAACACAACTTGTCACAGACGTTTGGAACAACAAGCAAGATGTAAAGAGAAAATTAATAGATTTCAAATCGGGTGTTGCTTCATGGTGTATGGAATGTAGTGTGGGATTAAAATCAGACCTAAAATGGATGTAATTGGCAATCATTACCCGAATACATGCCTGCGTTCCAAGCTTTCGCACCCATTGGAGCCTCGACTGTATAATTCAACTTTCAGGCATAAATCACTCCGCCTGACAGTTCTGGTTTCTTTCATTGCTGGGTGCTGGAATGCAGAGAGCGTACCAGCACCTGGCATACTGCCACTCTACTGATTAAAGATCGCCAGGGTTCAGCATGCTTTTTTCAATAGCAAGGCCCTCTTAAAAAGTAATGAAGGTTTATTAATAAAAAAAAAAGAAGAGAAAAATATAATAATACAAATGTGAATGTAAACATATAAACCTATCCCACATTTTTAATTTCAGTGAGAAACTTGGCATTCACATTCATTGACAGTGCAAGGGGTGAGTAGTAAGTAATGCAGAGTTCTAAGATCATAAGTAAGAATCACAGCATTTAGGGCTCAGGAGCAAGTAATGCCGCGTACACACGGTTGTTTTTTGCGATGAAAAAAAACGTTGTTTTTTAAAACGTCATTTAAATTGATCGTGTGTGGGCAAAACGTCGTTTTTTGTCTTAAAAAAAACGACCAAAAAAAATTCCAACATGCTTGAATTTTTTGTGTCGTTTTTCAAAACGTCGTTTTTTGTTTCACAAAAAGTCACCGTGTGTAGCAAAAACGTTGTTTAAAACGACGTTTTTCAACCCGCGCATGCCCAGAAGCTAGTTATGAAGCGAGCTTCAATGGAAAAGAGTGGTGAACGTAACCTCGCTTTTTGTGAAAAAAATGATGGTGTGTATGCAACATCGTCTTTGAAAAGTGACGTTTCAAAAACGTCGTTTTTTACTTCACAGAAAACGTCGTTTTTTTTCATCACAAAAAATGATCCTGTGTACGCGGCATAACACTGAGTTCAAAGCTAAGTAGTATGTAATGTAGAATTCAGGGGTCAGGAGTAAGTATTGCAAAGTGCAGGGGTCTCTATTAACTAATGCAGTGCAAGCGGGTCAGGAGTTTGTAACACATAATGCAGGGGTCAGTAGTATATAATGCAAAGTGCAGGGGCAATAACAAGTATTGCGGAGTGCAGGAGTTAGTAGTAAGTAACACAGAGTGATGGGGTCAGAAATAAGTATTGCTTAGTGCAGGGGTCAGGAGTAAGTAATGCAGAGTGCAGGAGTTAATGATAAGTAATGCAGAGGACAGGGGTCAAGAGTAAGTAACTCAAAGTGCTGTGGCCAGAAGTAAGTAACACAGCATGCAGGGGTCAGGAGTAATAAGAATTCAGAGTGCAAGGGTTACAAGTAAATAATGAAGAGTGCAGTGGTCAATAGTAAGTAATGCAGACCGCTGCATTCTGAGGTATGCAATGCAAAGTGCAAGGGTCAGGATTAAGTAGCACACAGAGTACAGGAGTCAGAAGTAACATAGAGTTCAGAGGTCAGTGACTAACACAGAGTTTAGTTGTCAATAGTAATTAATACAGAGTTTAAGTGGCAGTAGTAACACAGAGTTCAGTTTTATTGGCACAGAAAAAGTTCTGTGCATTGTCTCAGTCCATGTGTCTGTGTTTCGTCCCCCTCACCTCCTTGGGTCGGCACTTGATGTTCAGGGCTGGGGATTGGTAGGCTATGATCAGCAGGGCCCCTAAAGTGAGCAGAGAACACCCTACCAAGCTTCCATTTTCGGTCAATCTGACAGCTGTCATCCTGGCAGCATGATATCATTGTCATGCCTCTGAGCTCAGGAGCTGCTTCCATACTATGAGACAGACCACTCTATTAATGGCTGAGCACAGAGCCTCACTTCCCCTGTGCCATATTATATGAACCTCGAACGTGAGAGTGCAGGTTGGTGTTTTTTTGCACAACCCAGTGATGCTTGGCAATCACTACTTCTGGCAGGGGCAGACTGACAACTCATTGGACCCCCGGCAATAGACGATCATGGGGCCCTCTGTTTACCACTCACCACCCACACTCAAGCCACACCTGCACAGTGAGACACTGGGGAGGGAAAGCACACAAGTGGGACACTGGAGAAAGAAAGCACACAGGGGGACAATGGGGAGGGAGAGCACACAGGGGGACACTGGGGAGGGAGACCACACAGGGGGACACTGGGAGGGAGATCACACAGGGGGACACTGGGAGGGAGATCACACAGAGGGACACTGGAGAGGGAGAGCACACAGGGGGACACTGGGGAGGGAGAGCACACAGGGGGACACTGGAGGGAGAGCACACAGGGGGATACTGGGGAGGGAGAGCACACAGGGGGATACTGTGGGAGTGGAGGGACCAGGAAAGTATCATGGGCCTTCCTCATGTTGGGGCCTGGCCCCATACATCTGTACTCGCCACCCTCCCCTCTTCAATGACGGCCCTGGTGTCTCAGCTTCACTCACCCGATGCCTCTAATAATGGCGTGCTGCTCCCCACCAGCCCCTCCTCTCTTCTCGTCTGACCCAGGTGATGTCACGACGCATACAGTACAAGCACCTGGGACGGACGGGAGGGAAGGATGGGCCGGAGGGAGCAGCACGCCATAAGCAGTATTATTATCGGCATTATTACAGCCACTTCAAGTGGCCGGGTCCGGGCCCCGACTGGCCTCGGGCCCTCGGACGGTGCCTGAGTGCCCAATGAGTCAGTCCACCCCTGGGGGATATCACCTGAGACAAAAGGCAACCATACACTGTGCCTGGGAAAGCAGGAAAAACATAGGCCAAACCATGGAAAGATTTACCCTCACCTCATGTTTTGGTGAAAAACTTAAAATTTTGGATTTTAAATAACTTCCTGTCCAAGGGACAATGGTCAACAGGACACATAGAGAGGGGTAATTTTTTCAGTGGAGACACAGACAGCAGTAAAAGTCTGAAAGGGGTTCTACCCTTCCATATTCCATCAAAAACATAAAAAAAAGTTTGGCTTTAGATACACTTTAAAAAAATATTTTTTTTTTTTTTTCCCAAGATGTCCAGGTATATCTGAACTGACATGTGCTCTTTAGCTGGAGAAGCGACTGGAAACCTAATACTTAGAAAGAAGTCTCTCCAATCTGAAAGGATAACAGGAGGCCGCAATTTGAAGAGCATTCTAGACATTGTTTTAGATGTACAAATGCAAAATTCTGAGCCACAAATCTTTTTTTAATTGCATTTATATCTACCACAATGACTGTGTATCATATAGCTCAACCCTATTATAATACAGTACAGCCAATAGGATTGTTGGGATGCCAAATGTTGATGTACAGTGCTGTGTCAGAGAAGGAATACATGCAGTCAGTTGCTGTTATGCTATACATATTGGCTTTTATGGATGTCTGACCTCACTAGACTTGAGCACTCCAAACAGAGGAAAGAGAAACGCTGGTACCAATGCAGCAGCTCCTAGTGGCACAGCCTCCGACACCCAGTATACCGCTGTCACTATCAGCACGTAGGCACAAGATGATTCCTGCAAAGGGGAAAAAAAAAACATTTTAAGACTTAGAAAGAAAAGATTGTACCTGTCACATATACACAATTCCTACATTCAGGCATATGCCCCTGAATGCATTTGGCTCTAAACGTGAGAATAGCGTGATACTGCTGGTCACTGCACCTGTGCCTCCCAGGCATCTGAAAATGTTGCTATTGGGTGTACAAAGACCAAAGGACTGTGGGCATGTAGCCTTAAAGAGTAACTCCACTTTGGTGGGAAAATAATATAATGTAGAGTATACAATTGCGACTACAACAATAATGGGAGATTCTCCCAAAGAAATTGGCATACCTTGCCAATTTTTTCATAAGAGCCCTGCAGATGCAGCAGCTGATTGATAATTATAAAACCACTCTCATACAGATTCACTTAGCACATGGACACAGACAAACAGCTATTCCTTCTTAAAATCCTCTGAAGAAGTCACATGACGATACGCGTCAGGAGCACTAGAGCGTGCATGTTTGATGGCTGGGAGACGAGTTCGCTGCTCGTATGGAGTTGTGCCCAGTTTTTACCTTGCAAATGTGAGTTTTTATTTTTTCTATTGATCCAATAAACCTTTTATACGGCGGTGCTTTGCTATGTGCTTCCTCTGTTCTATCTCCTCACACATCCATCTGCCACCTGCTTGAGATCCATCCATCTGCCTTTGGCCACTTGGAACTGGAGAAGGGACTGGGGGGACCCTGAGCATTGATACCGGACCTGTGCGAACTCGGAGTTCGTGGGAGATAGGCCCACCTTTCATAATCACAAAGTGAGTGCATGTCTGTGTGATTTATCATTATTTTTCTAGTGCCATCACAGGATTATGCTATGTTGTGTCTCTGATTTTTACATGCTCATCTGCCATTGAGATCCTTTGTCGTCATCCCTTACTGCTGTCGTTTTCTCTGCTGGAGTGGATCCCTTACTGCTGTCCGTTTTCTCTGCTGGAGTGGATTTTTTGGCTATCTGTACATAGCCAGAAGGTGAGCTGTTAGAGAGCACTAGGGGTGTCTGCACCGAAGCCTCCATCTGCATCATTTCTATGTTGGAAGTTTTTTTTCTGCTCTGGGCATTTCATTCATAGAATTTTCTTTTTGGACTTTTACCACAGACTATTTATTATTTCACTTTTGTATTATTCACTCTGTGAAATCATTTGATGTCTGGATGTCATAACGTTTTATGGTGTTATCCTTATTTGTGTGTTTCAGTATCCACTTTTCACATGTTGGTTACACTGGTTCATTATTGACCTAGTTCCTAGGACCCTCCCCCTGGTTCGTGCACTATTGTGGCACATACCCTTAGCACAGCGCAGACACCATTATTTTTTCACGAATCACAAAGAAGATAGGTTTAACAGACTAAGCCTTAGTTGTTGAGAAGGGGTGTTGGAGATGCAACAAACCTACAGCTTAGCCTATTGTATATGCAGTTTGCAGTATATGCAGTATATATCAGATGCAGTTTATAAAAAGGACACAAGATGTCGCTAATGCTTAATGATATGCTATACTATGGGCCAGATTCAGGTAGATCAGAGCATCTTTGCTCTGGAGTAACGCATCTCATTTACGTTACGCTGCAGAAATTTTAGGAGCAAGTGCTGTTATTCATGAAGCACTTGCTCCTAAAGTTGCGGCAGCGCATCGCAAATGAGACAGCGGAATTCAAATTGGGCGGGTATGGGGCGTGTAGTATTCAAACTACGCGCGATCCCGTGGCGAACGTACTGCGCATGCGTCGAGTGTCAATGCATCCCAGTGCGCATGCTCCAAGTTCTGTCAGTGAACGTCAATGACGTCACGTCCCCATTCATGAATGTTTTACGCAAACGACGCGATTTGTTTTTTTTCCGACGCGATGACGACGCCTATACCTAACATAGGATATTCCACTAGGGGGCTGCTTTATCTTTACGCCGTGTATCGCTTCCGGAAACGTCGTAAAGTCACTGCGTCGCGCCCGAAAACGATCGTGAATTTCCGACTCCCGCTGATTAACATATTTTTTCAGCGTTAATCAGCGGGAACGCCCCCGGCGCCATTTTTAAGTTGAAGTAACGATGCGATGGCGAAATTCAATTACGCCGATCGCATCGGAACTCCAACCCGGCGTTTCTTGTTTTCTGGTTATAGAAAACAGAAACGCCGGCTTAAAGTGACAGTTAGGCTGGCGGATCACTGGATCCGCCAGCCTAACTCTTCATGAATCTGGCCCTATGTATACTCTATGATGTTGCATTTTCTATCCCCAGTGTATGTACTCATTGATTTCTTCTTCCTGCCTTGTTGTCTGTGTGTTGTTCTTCTTACCATGATGTGGAGACATCTTTGCCTGTGTGTGATGATGTTCCAATAAAGAAGCCAGTTCCTGTTACTACACAAAGTCTGATCTCAGCTGACACCGCTGCACCTATCAATCGTACTCTGCAACACTACAAATGTAGGCTCAGCTGGATACAGTTCATCGCATCAAAGTGCGCTCGCTGTGAATCCAGCTCTGGATATATCTGGAACTCAGTCCTGTACACTGGGAAAAGGACCAAATTCTGCCCGCGATTCAGCGGTTTTGGGATGGCAACCGCTTCGGTCCTTTCCTCCCCAAAACCGACACTTATGGGACCGTGAGGCCTAACTGGCGTGACATGCCTTCAGCATTTGCCAGCAAAAAGCTTGGGAAATGAGAAGTTGCTGCATGGCAAAAAGGGAAAATGTTGGCACTGAAGTGGCGGGACAAAAAAGACGTTTCCCTTATGAGCACAGTCCATAACACCTCGACCATCATGGTGCATACCAAAGGTGGAAAGGATGTTATAAAGCCACAGGTTGTGTTGGACTACAACCACACGATGGGAGGTGTGGACAGGGCCTACCAGGCCATGACCTTTTACCCAGCGATGAGGAAGCAGCAGAAAAAGTACTATAAAAAAAATTTCCAACATCTTTTGGAACAATGCCTCTGGAATTTCTTCATCCTGATGAAAAAAAAAAGTGACAGGTCTATGGTCCATGCAGACTTTATGTGGAAGGTGGCAGAACAGATCTTTCTGAAGCACCAAACGCTAACGGCGGTAAACCGATCTGGACGTCAGGCTGCTGGTGTTGTGAACACTGAACGTATGACTGGTTGTCATTTTTTGGACCACATTCCACCCACTGAAAAAAACCCAGCACCCACAAGGATGTGTGTGGTTTGCTGCTACAAGCGCGACAACAACGGAAGAAAAATCCGTAAAGAAACACTGACAATACCCATATCACGTAATTTGCCTGGTTTACACTTACAAGGTCAACACAGCATGACAATTGATTAGCCCCTAATATTTACAGACAGTTGTAAAAAAATCTTTTTTTACAAACTGTTCGTAAATTTACTGGTGGTTGGAAAGTGAGTACTGCTGCTATCAGGCATGGACTGGCCATAGGGACTACAGGGAGTTTCCCGGTGGGCCGATGGCTCAGTGGGCCGGTTTCAGTGACAGCCTGTCAACGTAATGGCTGCGCAGCTCGCCCTCCACTTCATGCAGTGATGTGAGAAGGATGAGAAAAATACAGAGGAGAATAAGTGAAATAATAGGAGGTGAGTGAGGGCTCCTTATGTTATGCTACTTATGTTTTTTGGCACAATTGCGTATAGTTTATATACTGTTTTTGTTCTTGTTTGTAAACATATAGTGGGCCGGTCTGGATAAAGTCCAGGGCCAAATTTTGGTCTCAGTCCATCCCTGGTTGCTATTGGGGAGAAGAGTAAGGTTCCCACGTGGCTGGTGTTTTACTGGCCAGGCCAGTAAAAATGGGACTTGTTTGCAGTCTTACTGAAAGTAAAGAGATTATAAAGCTGGTATTTTTTCCCAGAAAAGTAGCAGCCTTAGTGGAGTAAAGAGGACCCGGGGGGGAAAGCTACCACCTGCTAGGTCTGCAGGCAGAAGAGATTAAAGTGACCTAAGAACTTTCTTAAATCTTGGAAAATTAAGTTCTAAACTATAAAAAAAATGAAAACCTCCCTCTTCAGTTCTTTAGGTACCTGACTGGTTGTATCCTGTAGTGTATGTGAGCCCTAACTCACAGACTAGCTGTAGCTTAAAGGAGAAGTTTGGAGTATTTAAAACAGAGCAAACATCTATACTTAACTCTATGCTGCAACATTGGTCTGATGCTGCAGCTATCCCACATTGACTCTGAGTGATCACATGACCGATGATTTCTTAGTTTTAGATCTAATATGAGCCAGTTGCCGTTCTTTCCGTTCTGCCCCTCCATAGCTCACTGGAGTGTCGGGCTGGAGGGGGGAGGCAGGGACAATTGGATCTAGATCTCAGCTGCGTGCTGAGAGCTGGAACCAGCTGTCAATCAGGCAGCTGGGTGAATCTTGACAGTATGGTCGGGATACTTCTTAAGCCTGGAGCACATCTGTGATGTCAGCTAACAGCGGTCCTTAGCTGAGAGAGAAAGCTGCAGCACTCAGCGTGTCACTCCATATTCACAGCTGTGCTTGTTCTCTTTGCTGTTTTTTTTTTTCCATAGTTAGTCAGGTTGAAAAAAGACACAAGTCCATCCAGTTCAACCATAAAAAAAATAAACAAACAAAATAAAACACAGTACATCCTATACACCCAACTCCATACCCACAGTTGATCCAGAGGAAGGCAAAAACCCCAGCAGAGCATGATCCAATTTGCTACCGGAGGGGAAAAAATTCCTTCCTGATCCCCCGAGAGGCAATCGGATTTACCCCGGATCAACTTTACCTACAAAACTTAGTACTCAGTTATATTATGTGCATTTAGGAAAGAATTCAGGCCCTTCTTAAAGCAATCTACTGAGCTGGCCAGAACCACCTCTGGAGGGAGTCTGTTCCACATTTTCACAGCTCTTACTGTGAAGAAACCTTTCCGTATTTGGAGGTGAAATCTCTTAAAGAGTGCCCCCTTGTCCTCAGTGTTGACCTTAAAGTGAATAACTCAACACCAAGTTCACTATATGGACCTCTTATATATTTGTACATGTTGATCATATCCCCCCTTATTCTCCTCTTCTCAAGAGTGAATAAATTCAGTTTTTCTAATCTTCCCTCATAGCTGAGCTCCTCCATGCCTCTTATCAGTTTGGTTGCCCTTCTCTGCACTTTCTCCAGTTCTCCGATATCCTTTTTGAGAACTGGTGCCCAAAACTGGACTGCATATTCCAGATGAGGTCTTACTAATGATTTGTACAGGGGCAAAATGATATCTCTATCTCTGGAGTCCATACCTCTCTTAATACAAGAAAGGACTTTGCTCGCTTTGGAAACCGCAGCTTGGCATTGCATGCCATTATTGAGCTTATGATCAACTAAAACCCCCAGATCCTTCTCCACTACAGATCCCCCCAGTTGAACTCCCCCTAGCATGTATGATGCATGCATATTCTTAGCCCCCAAGTGCATAACTTTACATTCATCAACATTAAACCTCGTCTGCCACATAGTCGCCCAATTAGACAGAGCATTGAGGTCGGCTTGTAAATTGGAGACATCCTGCAAGGACATTATTCCACTGCATAGCTTTGTGTCATCTGCAAAGACAGAAATGTTACTTTTGATCTCAGACCCGATATCATTTTTAAATATATTGAAAAGTAAGGCACCCAACACTGAACCTTGGGGTACACCGCTGATAACCTTGGACCATTCAGAGTAAGAATCATTAACCACAACTCTCTGAATCCTGTCTTTCAGCCAGTTTTCTATCCATTTACAAACTGATATATCTAATCCTGTAGACCTTACCTTACACATGAGCCGTGTGTGGGGAACTGTATCGAACGCTTTTGCAAAATCCAAGTATACCACGTCCACTGCCACTTCTCTGTCCCTGTGTGAAGGGAATGTGTCCTTTCCCTCTAATCAGGACTCAGAGCTGCCCATGCTTTGTCAAAATAGCCAACTCATCAGAAACTCCAACTACTTAACTACCTAAAAGCCAGAAGCTACATATACTGCAGCTACTGGCTTTTAATAAATGGATACTTCTGTTCTGCAGTCCTTCGATGTCGGCACCACAGCTGATGTTTCCATCAGCTGTTGGGTGCTGCCGCTGCCCTTTCGGCTTCACTCCGGGAACCCTACTGCACATGCGTGAGGCTCCGCTCCTCTCTACTATTATCCCCGTGGCCAGGGGAGGAGGAGGAGGGAGCCCTGCGGTGACGTCACTGCCGCATCACGGCCGTGGCCGGACTCTCAGAAGTGGGAATGGATTCCTGACAAAGACAGGTATCCTGTCCCCCTCCCTCTGAAAGGTGCCAATTGTGGCACCAGAGGGGGGGAGGAATCCAATGAGTGGAAGTTCCACTTTAGGGTGTAGATCCGCTTTAAACCATTAGTAATTGGAGATTTTGACGAATTGCTGTTTGGACACAACACCAGCAACCAAATAGAGTCCGGTGCACGATATTATGAGCAGAGATTGTTACTAGCCAACAAAGTGGCCGCCTCCTAGGCAGCAAGAATGTCTTTATTAGCGGCTGTGCTGTAAAAAACAACTAAATCTTCCTGTACCGGATTTTATTTGGTTGCCGGTGTTGTATTTAAACCATTTTCGTCAAAATCTCCAATTACTGATGGTTTAAATAAACTGGAAGTGACGTGGTTGGAGTTTCTGATGAATTGGCTATTTTGACAAAACACCGGCTCCTTGAAGACTTCAGATCCCCACCCCCTGCTCCTAGATGAAAAGAAGAAATCCTTTCCTCTTTGTGTTTTCAGAACAATCGACAGAAAAAATGGCTGCAGATACACAGCACATGTAGGAGGATTTGTTTAATCTCTGTCTATCACCTAATGCCAGCCACGTCACTGGGTATGTGTACAGGTTTACAACCACTTTAAAGTGGTTCTAAAGGCTTATTTTTGTTTTGTTTATTTATGCATTCTAAAAAAACTTCTGTGTGCAGCTCCCTCCCCCCAGGCCTCCCAATAATTACCTGAGCCCATTCTAAGTCCAGTAATGTACAAAAGAGCAGCTGCTCTCCCGTCTCTTTCCCTCCTCATTGGCTCAGACACAGCAGCAGGTACCATTGGCTCCTGCTGCCGTCAATCACAGCCAGTGAGACGGGGTGTGGGGCTGTATAGAAGTCAATGCAAGTCACCCCGAGTCGCCCCCAAAGTCGTACAATAAACTTTTTCTTAGAACGGTTCTATTGAAAAGAATGGGACGCGACTTGTCAGGCGGCTGAGTTGCCTGACGAGTCGCCCCAGTGTGAACTGGCTCTTAGTATAACATGTTTGTTATTTTGTATTCCTTTAACATTACTTTAACTTGTTTGTTGGAGTATAGATTTTTGTTAAGCACCACCCCATGGAAGCTGCTGGATAGGATGGATCCTCTGTTTTTTGCCTCAAATTTCCCTAGAACCTCAGCCTGTCTGGCAAACAAGGCTGAATGTACAAATATACAATATCCCAGGAAATCACTGAAAGTAATACTCAGTACCCTATAATTGTGCTATATCAAAGAAAACAGGCACCAAACCAGGTATTAAAGACAAACCTAATATATCGTGACCCAATATGGTTGGTAACTAGGAGAGCAAAAATCTGATTAACAATGGTAATAACACAGTACAGCATACAAAGTGATTAAATGTAAGGACTAGGCATAAGACAACTCTTGGTGTCAAGATCAGCTTAAACAGTAGTAAGACCACCTCAAGTGCAACAGTGAGCAGCACTAAAGTTTACTCTTCTGAGTGCTGGAACTATACTGCCAGAGCGCATTTATGGTGGTGATGCTAGTCCTAGACTGATTGGGTCATCACTGTAAAAAAAAAAAAAAAAATTGGAGGGAAGATGGTAGCAGAGCGGGTACGGGAACAAAGAAGGCTTGCATAATAATTTGTAGTACGAGTAGGGAAGTCCTTTGAGATGTTCTTCTGCCAGCTATCCCTGGGGCCCTTTAGGAATGCCGGTGCACTTAATGACAGTCTTAGTAAACCTGCATGCAGCAAAGGTAGTGTGGTCTTGAGAAAGGTACTAGGTAGATGTGGTTCAGATGTGGAAAAGGTTTGCAATACTGAGGTATAAAGTTGGTATAGGTGCACTCTAGGTTTGGAATAATGATATAGAGTGCAGTATGTGTGCAGTATGGGTTGGGTATACTTGGTGTCCTGCTCCCAGTGTCACTGGTGACCACTGTTACTGAGACAGAAAGCGATGGAAAATCCTAAATTTTACATTTTATTTGTCAGCAGAACAGGAGGTAAAGATAAATCCTCTATTTGGGACAACTGTTTAAATGGGAACTAAGAATATAATTACCCTTACATTGGGATGATTTACTGTTGTGTCTAGAGTAATGGGAAAGTGAGATAGTAAAAGCAAAGAAAACCTTTATAAGGGCTTTAACCCTTCCCTACCCTTCTCTACACTATCCAATTAAAAAAATGTTTTTGCCTGTACATACACTTTAAAATATATATATGTTCCATCCATCTTCGCTGCCAGAATCCAATTATGAAGCTTTCTTTTCTAACATGTCTAATGTAACACATACAAGTGCAAACTGTCCCTCCATTCACCCTGTGCTCGCTGACACTAGCATATTCTCAATATGGACTTCAGCACAGAATGAATAAGCCGTATAGATTCCCACCTACAATGATAGGTAGTCTCACCAATAGCGCAGGTCCCACATTTCATGTAACACTGTCTTTTTGCCAATACTTATATTATTTTTTTGGGTGGAGTAGGCCCCCAAGATAAAAAAATCCAAACTTTCAGATTACAGATTTACCCATATTAGACATCCCAGCAGGCAGCAAGGCGACCACCTCTTCCCTCATTTCAAACAAATATACTAAATATGTATGTGATAGATCAGCCATTTTTAACCATGTCCCATTACACCCTGGGGTGCCTTCTGGGTTCTTCAGGGGTGACTTGACAAAATGGCCAAAAATTTACCCAAATTGCCCAAAAAATTCCAGCATGTAAGCAGGTAATGTTTAATGCTGCCCCAGCTGGGACGGTTAGAGTTAAAATGGCATTACCATACTATTTCTTGGTGGGCTTTCTTGGGTCTGACCCCTTAGCCCTGCGCTGTATAAAAAAAAGGGACAGATGTCCACTCTGGGGGTGCACATAATAAAAAAACGGTTTCCTTTGTCAGAGTCCATTTTACAGTGTACAGGACTGCTGAACTTTGCAAATTGGCCAAAGACACCAACTCTGGAGATCTGCCACAATGGACACTATCCTGTGCAGGTATGCTGGGGCAGCTACAAAGCCTTAGGTTTTTTTAGGTTACAAAGAGTTAGGGTTTAGGGATGTTAGGAAAAGACGATGCACTTTGTTCAGTATGTTGAAAGTTTTCAGTAAAGCTTTTGAATTGTTCTTGCCTGGTTACTAAATAGGTGTAATGCAAGTAACCAGCACACATAGTACACAGTTGGGTCAGTTGAGACAGCAGTACATGATTTAATACAGTGTGAAGACACAAGTGGTTACCAAGGTTAAGATGTTTTATAAGCAGCCTGTCATAAGTGTGCACACGTGGCAGGTGGGGTAGCCTCTTGCAGGAGGATTTGCTGTGGGCACTCTTTCCGTGAGTGGTCCATCTCGTAAAGCAATGTGAGCAGGTCAGCACTGCAGAGGTCCTCAGCTTTTGCACAGGTATGGAACAGGGAGAGTCAAGGAAGTGTACACATAGAGCTCACGCTAGGTGCACGTCGGGGGCCCCATTCCATCACTGGGAGTGAGGTAACGAAGATATGCTGGACAGATGGAGAGGGCATTTGCTCTGCATGTCCCTCCCAATCGCAAACATGACTGTACTTCTGGGTATAAGGGATACTTCTGGGTATGGGGAGTATGTGACTGTGACTGCCCTTCCGGCCATGTGACAACACAAGTGCTTGGCAGCCATTCAAACACCTAACCCTGCCAAATGGAGGTGAGAAGAGAGTCATCAGCCTTGTGCAAGCTCCATGTCGCAACTTGGAGATTATACAAAGCTTCCTTTCTTTGTTTCCGGCAGCTGAACAGAGCAGCCAAAGGGGGATGGAGTGATAGGGAAGGAGATTATTTTTTTTCCAAATAACAGTTTTTATTAGACACAGGGTAACCCCTGTGCCGCAGAGAAAATTGTACAAAAACTTCAGCAGAGGAGTAGAAAATACAGTGCATAGCTTATTTCAGCATATTACAAGGCAGATATCAGGGGAGGCTCAACTGCTCCTCACATAAGCAACCAAACCGCAGACACATTCTGCCATATGTTATATCATAGCACTTGTAGAAGAAACGCCTGCAAAACAGGGACAAATAACACAACAACAATAAAAAGAAGGAAAGGGTCAGGAGAGAAATGAAGAAAAAACAAGAAAAGAGAGAAGAGAAGAAAAAGAAAGAAAAAGGGGAGGGGGGACTGCAGACGCAGGGAGATAAGGGGAGAAGGGGAGGGGTAAGTGGGGGCTCAACCCATGGCTCAGGGCGGATCCTCACGACGATGCCACTCCTCCCAGATCGCGTCATGCATTTCCAATCTATCCTGCATCCTGGCTGTAATTTTTTCCATGAGCTCAACATCTTTGATCCTGGCGTACAGGTCAGTTTGAGAGGGGGGAGACAGGCGCTTCCAATGTAGGGCAACTAGGCACCTCGCGGCCGTCAGTACATGTCTGAGCAGTTTTTTGGAGGTTTTGGGGATTTGCAGGGGCGATACCCCCAGTAAAAATAGTTTCGGGGACCAGGGAACTGGCACCCCCAGGAGACGAGATAACAGTCTCTGGGTTTTCGTCCAAAATGGTACTATCTTGGGGCAGGTCCAGTAAATATGATATAAGGTTCCCTTGGCTCCCTGGCAGCGCCAGCACCTGTCTGAGCTGGATGGGTAGATAGCATGGAGAACATCCGGTGTCATGTACCAAAAATACAGTATTTTATAGGCATTCTCCTTGTACAGTGTACAGAGAGAGCTCTTAGCTGCCTGAGACCAGATCTTTCTCCACGTCCCCTCCGGAATCTCCTCCCCGAGTGCCCTCTCCCAGCGAAGCATGTATGCATGCCTACCCTGGGTAAGGAAAGAGCGAGAGTTCAGCAGCTGATATATATCTGATATCAGTCCGTGGCGAGCAGATCCCTCCAGTACCAGCCTTTCGAAAGGCGCCGGCGCTGAGAATTGGAGCTTTGGGGCGAATGATAGTGCATAGTGTCTTATCTGCAGATACCCATAGATCATCTGGCGAGGCAAGTTACATTTTTTTTGTAGATCAGGGAATGAGAGCAGTTTTCGGGTTATAGGGTCCACCAAATGGCCAAAATGGAAGAGGTCACGTGTCGCCCAGGGCGAAGACATCTGGTGGGTCAGACCATCAGGCATCCTAGGGTTGAACAGAAAAGAGGTTTGGACGGACCGCTCCGAGCTCAGATTATGAGCCCGGGACAGTCTACGCCAGAGCGTCCTAAGGTGGAGCATGGGCCCTAAAAGTCGGCCCGGGTCCACCTCCACGCTCGCGTTCCTCAGCAGGCTATTCGGGTGCGTGGGGGCCAGCCATATCTTCTCAATTTCAGTCCATGTGTTACAAGAGCGCTGGGGGAACCAAGAGGTAATGGCACGCAGTTGGGCTGCCTGGTAGTACCTTAGCAGGCCAGGGAACCCCAATCCTCCGTCGGTGCGGGATGCTGTCAAGACCGTTCTGGGTATCCTGTGCCGCCCATAATTCCAGACAAAGCGCACCAAGTCCGCTTTAAGCTTTCGGAGGTCCGCATATGGGACTGGGATGGGCAACGTCTGGAATAGGTAGAGGAGCTTGGGGAGGATGACCATCTTGATAGAAGCCACCCTACCCAAAAGGGAAATGTGGTGAACTCGCCACTTCTGCAGAAGGTCTCTTATGGACCGAAAAAGGGGGGGGGAAGTTAGCCTTATATAGAGTGTCAAAGGACAGAGTGATCTGCACCCCCAGGTATTTCAAACCCGCTGTAGCCCAATGGTAGGGGGAGCTCTGTTTCAGATGTCGGACCTCCTCATGAGGAACGTTAATGGGGAGAGCTACCGACTTAGCTGCGTTTATCTTATAACCCGACAAGGACCTATAGAGATCAAGTTCTGCGTGCAAAGTAGGCAGGGAAGTTCTGGGATGGGTAAGGGTTAGGATGACGTCGTCCGCAAAAAGTGCCAGCTTGAATTCCCTCCCCCGCATCGGGACACCCCGAATGTCTGGGTTCCTGCGAATAGACGCCGACAGGGGTTCTACGCATATCGCGAACAGAAGCGGGGAGAGCGGGCATCCCTGGCGTGTTCCATTAGCTACCGGGAAAGAGGAAGAGTGGGCGGGAAGGAGATTATTAATCTAATTTCTGTGCTTCCTTTAAAGTGAGCCTGTTGCTTTGCCCTGCATGGGCAGTCAGTTCAGTTAAAGAAGAAATTCAATTGATTGCTGAGGACCTTTGCCAAAATGTAGGATCAGCTTTAGCTATCCACTTGTACGAAATAAGACCTGCCTGTGTTGCCCACAGCTACAAATTTAATTTAAACTTTCAGGTTACAACTGTCAAAGAAAACACATGTAAAATCAGGTCAGTGATCAAGTTTCATCAACCTATCATAAAGCAATACAAGCTAATTTAGTAATGTAGACAGAACAATTTGCAAAGCATAGAAACCAACAGCAACCAATTTGAAGTAAACTAAATGTTCCTTTCTTGCCGAGTTACTTCAATTTCAACAATGTCATTGCACTTTTATGCTTACTTAGTAAAAAATCCTGATAAGGTTTAAGCAAAGTTCAGACGTAAGAATTTACAGCCAAAAGGTACTTACACTGCTGGGGTGCAACAAGGGCAGAGGAAGCAGAAGAAGAGGGATGGAGATAACCAGAAGGAGGTTTTTGGATCTCAGAAGCTCATTCCACACCGCCATCCTGCTCAGGATAGGTCCCTGCACACCAAACTCCTTCTACTGTAAGTGTGACGACAGATTTTCTCCTAAGTCTTTCTCTTCTAGAAATCCTTCAGTGCCCATTAATCCTGTGTTACTCCCCCCAATCTTCCTGACCGATGAGGGACTGGCTATTATTTAAGATACAGTATATTACCAAGGTGACTATTTGCAAGGATTAAGAGCTACCCCTTTGTGTTTTATAATCCAGAGTTAACTGTTCACTAACATATAGATTGAAGGTTTCAGCCCGTGCCACAATGTTACCACAACCAGAAAGGAATGGCAGTAGAAGGGTACACTAAACATGAAAATATAGTATTAAATAATTTAAAAGTATATTGAAGGCCTAAACATATTGGGCCAGATTCAGGTAGATCAGAGCATCTTTGCTCTGGAGTAACGCATCTCATTTACGTTACGCTGCAGAAATTTTAGGAGCAAGTGCTGTTATTCATGAAGCACTTGCTCCTAAAGTTGCGGCAGCGCATCGCAAATGAGACAGCGGAATTCAAATTGGGCGGGTACGGGGCGTGTAGTATTCAAACTACGTGCGATCCCGCGGCGAACGTACTGCGCATGCGTCGAGTGTCAATGCATCCCAGTGCGCATGCTCCAAGTTCTGTCAGTGAACGTCAATGACGTCACATCCCCATTCATGAATGTTTTACGCAAACAACGCGATTTGTTTTTTTTCCGACGCGATGATGACGCCTATACCTAACATAGGATATTCCACTAGGGGGCTGCTTTATCTTTACGCCGCGTATCGCTTCCGGAAACGTCGTAAAGTCACTGCGTCGCGCCCGAAAACGATCGTGAATTTCCGACTCCCGCTGATTAACATATTTTTTCAGCGTTAATCAGCGGGAACGCCCCCGGCACCATTTTTAAGTTGAAGTAACGATGCGATGGCGAAATTCAATTACGCCGATCGCATCGGAACTCCAACCCGGCGTTTCTTGTTTTCTGGTTATAGAAAACAGAAACGCCGGCTTAAAGTGACAGTTAGGCTGGCGGATCACTGGATCCGCCAGCCTAACTCTTCATGAATCTGGCCCATTTTTTTTATCTCTTTGCAGTCTTTGTCCTCCTGGGTAGATTTACCATCACTTTCTGTCCAAGAGCCACAACCAGAAATGACAGGAAATTGCTCCAACATAAGAGAAAATTCTCTCATAGACTTGTCATCAGAATAAGTGTCCCCCTTGAAAGATTTTCTCCCACTGATCCGGTAAAACCTGAATTTTTTGGGGTTTCCTACCTTTTTTTTTTTTTTTTGTGACAATCATCACTAAGATAAATAAATAATATTCACTGTCCCTTTAACCACTTGCCGACCAGCGCACTCACTTTTACGTCAGCAGAATGGCAAATAGGCGTAGAGGTACGTCCCTTTAAATTTGCCGCGGTGTATACACGTGCGCACCGTCAGCAGCGAGTGTGCCCCTGCCACGAGCTCCGTGTCTGCCAGTCTCCCGCATTTGTGTCACGGAGCGGCTGAACAGGGGGATGCCTGTGTAAACAAGGCATTTCCCTGTTCTGCCTAGTAACAGGACACTGATCGTCTGCTCCCTCTCATCAGGAGCAGCGATCAGTGTCGTGTCACAGTAAGCCCGCCCCCCTACAGTTAGAATCAGGGCCGGTACAAGGCAGGGGCGGAAGGGACGGGTGCCCCAGGCAATACAATTTGCGGGCGGGAGGGGGCGCAGGTGAAGTGCCAGGCTGGCAGTGTGCTTCACAGTACATACTAGCCGGCTCCGGGCTCCCCCTCCTGCGGCTGCAGCGCTCCCCTCTCCCCCTCTCTCTCTCCCCGCTCGGCGCTGGCTGTGTTTGTGTTCGGCGAGTGCCCTCCTAGACCGGCTCACGTGATAGCAGTGTTCCGCCTATCACACGAGCCAGTCTAGAGGAGCGGTACTTTGTTACAGTGCGCCTGCTGAAATCTGAACACAGACCCAGCCAACTCTGTGATACACAGCGGGAGATGGCCGCTGTGTATGCATTACTAACCAGACGACAGTGACAGTGAGTCGGCACAGTGAGACTAATGGGCAATTCGAGGCTGCATTTGATGGCCACTTGATGGGCACAGTGTGAGACTGTAATAGGCACAGTGTGAGACTGTAATCGGCACAGTGTGAGACTGTAATGGTGGGCACAGTGATGTTGCATTCATGGGCACAGTGATACTGCATTTAAGGGCACAGTAAGACTGTAATGGCGGGCACAGTGAGACTAATGATTGGGCAAGTCGAGGCTGCATTTGATGGGCACAGTGAGACTGTAATGGTGGGCACAGGGTCAGACTGTAATGGTGGGCACAGTGTCAGACTGTAATGGTGGGCACAGTGATGTTGCATTCATGGGCACAATAAGGCTGTAATGGTGGGCACAGTAAGGCTGAAATGACGAGCACAGTGAGGCTGTAATGGCGGGCACAGTGAGGCTGTAATGGTGGGCACAGTGAGGCTGCATTCACGGGCACAGTGAGGCTGTAATGGCGGACACAGTGAGGCTGCATTCACAAGCACAGTGGGGCTGCATTTACTGACACAGTGAGGATGTAATGGTGGGCACAGTGAGGCTATAATGGCGGGCACAGTAAGGCTGCATTCACAGGCACAGTGAGACTGTAATGGTGGGCACAGTGAGGCTGTAATGGTGGGCACACTGAGGCTGTAATGGCAGGCACATTGAGACTGTAATGGTGGGCACACTGAGGCTGTAATGGTAGGCACACTGAGGCTGCATTCAAGGGCAAGAATACCTGCGGAAATCTCCAGACAGGCACAAATAGTCACAGTAACAATGAGGTGATCAAATACCACCAAAATAAAGCTCTATTTGTGGAGGGGGGAAGACGTCAATGTTGTTTGGGAACCACGTCGCACGACCGCGGGCCCTTGAAGAACAATGGGCCCTTGAAGAACAATGGGCCCTAGAAGAACAGCGGGCCCTAGAAAAACAGCGGGGCCCTAGAAGAACAGTGGGCCTATGAAGAACAGTGGGCCCTAGAAAAACAGCGGGCCCTAGAAGAACAAAAGGGCCTTTGAAGAACAGCGGGCCCTTAAAGAACAGCGGGCCCTAAAAGAACAGCAGGCCCTAGAAGAACAGGGGGCCCTTGAAAAACAGAGGGCCCTATAAAAACAGTGGGCCCTATAAAAACAGTGGGCCCTAGAAAAACAGCAGGCCCTAGAAGAACAGCAGGACCTAAAAAAACAGTGGGCCCTAGAAAAAGAGTGGACCCTAGAAGAACAGCGGGCCCTAGAAAAACAGCAGGCCCTAGAAAAACAGCGGGCCCTTAAAGAACAGCGGGCCCTTGAAGAACAGCGGGCCCTAGAAGAACTGCGGGCCCTAGAAAAACAAAATGGTCTTTGAAGAACAGCGGGACCTTAAAGAACAGCAGGCCCTTGAAGAACAGCGGGCCCTAGAAAAACAGCGGGCCCTTGAAAAACAGCGGGCCCTAGAAAATCAAAAGTGCCTTTGAAGAACAGTGGGCCCTTAAAGAACAGTGGGCCCTTAACCACTTAAGACCCGGACCAATACGCTGGCAAATGACCCAAGGGGTTTTTGCGATTCGGCACTGCGTCGCTTTAACAGACAATTGCGCGGTCGTGCGACGTGGCTCCCAAACAAAATTTGCGTCCTTTTTTTCCCACAAATAGAGCTTTCTTTTGGTGGTATTTGATCGCCTCTGCGATTTTTATTTTTTGCGCTATATACAAAAATAGAGCGACATTTTTGAAAAAAAATCAATATTTTTTACTTTTTGTTATAATAAAAAACCAATAAACTAAATTTTAGTCAAACATTTAGGCCAAAATTTATTTAGCCACATGTCTTTAGTAAAAAAAAAATCGCATTAAAAAAAAATTAGCTACCTAGCGGGAACAGCGACACTAATACAGCGATCAGAAAAATGATCGCTTAGTGACGCTGGCAATAGGGAGTGAAAGGGTTAACTAGGGCAGTGATCAAGGGGTTAAAACTTTATTGGGGGGGGTGGGGGGGCTACCCTGACACTAACACTGACTGACTGTCACACTGTCTGTCACACTGACACTAAATACAGTAATCATACATGTATGATTACTGCATTCAGTGACACTGTGACAGAGGGGAGGGGGGGGGGCGATCGCGGGGGTTAAATGTGTTTTTGTGTGTGTGTAAGTGTGCTGTTGGTGCAGACTTACTTGGTGTGTTGTGATCTCTCCTCAGCGGCGCTTGAAACAAACGCAGAGGGAGAGATCACGTCGCTTCCTCCTTCCTGTGTTTACACAGGAGGAGGAAGTGACAGGGCGGGCGGGCGCGCGCATTGGCTGGGAGCGATCCGGAGGGGGCGGATGAAAACGGATAGCCGCCCCCACTTGTCGGATCGCTCCTGCAGCCGCGCGGACCGCCGCATGTACGGGGGGGGGGGTCCGATCGGACCCCCGATCCCCCCCAAGGCACCAACGTATATATACGTTGATGTGCCTGTCGGTGCCATTCTGCCGACGTAAATGTACATGCGGCGGTCCTTAAGTGGTTAAAGAACAGCGGGCCCTTGAAGAACAGCGGGCCACAGTGGGCCCTTAAAGAACAGTGGGCCCTTGAAGAACAGTGGGCCCTTGAAGAACAGCGGGCCCTTGAAGAACAGCAGGCCCTTGAATAACAGCAGGCCCCTTAAGGAACAGCGGGCCCTAGAAGAACAGCAAAAAGACAAAAGGGGGCAGCCCTGGGACTTTGAATGAGGTGAGAGAGGTTTAGCCAATGTTCACAACCAACAATGAGACAAAATCTATTTATTATTTCCAAAGTGTTATGTAACGAAGTGGCAACAACAATGATTGTGAGTTGTGTAATGTGTAACAATAGTAATCACAAATTGAAAATAAACTTCATATCTATTCCACATTAAAGCAGAAACGTGAAAAAATGTATCTACAAATAGACAATTTTGTGAATCATAAATAAAGTAAAATATATTGGATAACAAAGTGAGCAAATATTCAAAAAAAGGTGAGTATGGTGTATATAGTCCCATTCAAACAGAGGAGTAGTCAATATACTCTCATGGATGTTAGAGATGCAATATCCCCTCAGACGGATATGAACACACCCCAAAAAGCAATCCCTGGAGTAAAGGTAGGTTGGGTACTCTTACCAGTTGGAGTAGACCCGCAGCTCACCTTACGGTGGGGGGTCCCAAAGGCTCATATGGGCCGTCTCAGATGTATGTCCTTGGGCAGATATCCAGAGCATAATCCAATCTCATCCGGACTTATCCGTGGCCAGAAAAAAATAACTCCAATTTCTCCCAAGCATCTTCCAGGACAGCCCATGAGACCTAGGGCTCCTCCCACCAGGACAGGAAACACGTTAACCCCCACCAGATAAAAGGGCGGTCCTCCAGGCCCCATGCCAGTATTAGTGTTTCCTCCGGATGAGGGGTAACATGTTTCCCCTAGGTCTCTAGAGCAGGGCTCCTGGAGCGATGGGTGAGTGTCTTAGTCCTACCTCTTTCTACCCAGAGCGGCACATCCATCGGGGAGTTGGTTTGTGGCTGCTGTCCCTGTTTCTCGGTACATGGGGAATGTCTGTAGCATCATGGTGTCCGAGCTCCCCCTGCAAAGAATCGATGGTGGTTCTTTAAAACAGCACAGCGGTGACTGTAGCAGTCAGTACAGCCAGGCTAGAACATGCAGGAGAAGGAGGAAGCCGCGCGGCAGTAAGGGGCGGAACTTGCGTTCCACACTGGTTCAGGAAGTCCCAGAGGGGTCACTTCCGGGGCGTATGACGTCATTGGCCAGCGCCGGAGACGCTGATTCCTGTCTCAAAAAACAGCACGAACAGGGACGCTGGGTGACTGGCGTTTTAAAAAGCGGTAACCCAGCACAGGCTGCGGACCATGACGGGGGCAGGATGGACTCCTTTGAAATTCCTGCACAGGCAGTGGAATCAAGCCCTAATGCCAGCTCCTCACAGGTAAGCCTGAAGTAATGCTTTCTTCTTGCACAAACCTGTGAGTGTCTTTCTTCCCCTTGTAAGGACTAGGTGAAGGGTGCACATGTTTCTTTTCTCCTGCACGGGGTGTGATGGAGGGTATGTGGCAAGTGTATTTATAGGGTCATTTGTTCTCTTGCAGGCCAAGATTCAGGACAAAGTCCAAGCGCAGCCACCAAAAAGGAAGTGTGCAGTGTGCGGTAGTAAACTGAGCTCCTCATGGAGTAAACCAGTTTGCCGCTCCTGTATTTCAGGCATAACAAAAGATGACCCGGTAGCCTCATGTCAGAAAATACTGACTTCAGTTTGTGATGAGCTTATATCTACCTTTAGCTCTTTCAAAACACTAATTGATAAATTGCAGGCTCCCTCAGAGGGTCCGTCTTCAAACAGAAAATCCACAGTTAGTAACATTCTGCAACAAAATGTGGAGAGTGAAGACTCTGAGACTGAAGCTAGATCTACCCGTTCTTCTCCAGAGAAATCAGAAGAAGACTTTGGCTTAAAACCTGGTCAGGAGATGCAGCCTCTGAGGCCTCATATACACGAGGGAATTTATCCGCTGAAAATGGTCCGACGGACCATTTCAGCCGAAAAATCCGCTCGTCTGTAGGGGCAAACGGACAGTTTTGGACGGATTCCTCCGGCGGAAAAGTTTCAAAGCATGCTTTGAAATTTTTCCGCCGGAGAGCTGCCCGTCGGATATGTCCGCTGGTTAGTACGCCTAACCTGCGGACATATCTGCCCGCACATGCGTCGTATCCTGAGAATGGATCGGACGCATGCGCGCGGAAGTGTTTTACTTTCTGGTGCGGTGACGTGGCGGCATCAACGTCACCGCGCTGTCCGCCGGCGGGGAATTTGATCCGATGGTGTGTACAGCCCGGCGGACATATCCGATAGAAACGGTCCGTCGGACCGTTTCCATCGGATAAATTACATTGTGTGTACAAGGCCTTAATTGCGACTATGCGGGCTTCCTCTAAAGGGGGAACATCTTTTTGGCCCAGGGTTGCAGGAGGCGCTGAAACATACGGCCGATAGAAAAAAGGCCTTTCCAGAAAACAAAAAGAAACAGACAGCCAGAAAAAAAAATTGTGGCCAAAACAGGCAGCAGGGTCCTAGAGAAAAGGACAATAGGCCCAAGAAGCATTGGGCCGGGCACAAGGGCAAAGGTAGAGGGGGTGTTTTGTTTAACACACCTCAACAGCCCGCCAAGCCACAGTGACCGGCATCTCCCTGTGGGGGGAAGATTGAGGGCCCGAAGCAGATTTGTTCGCAAATCAGCTCAACCGCAAGACGGAGGAATTATTTTCCCTAAACCCAGAAGACCTATCACTGGGGATCGATGCGCTGGCGAATCCGTGGCCATTCGACCTCTGCTACACCTTCCTGCCGATCAGGCTTATTCCAGAAGTACTCCGGAAGTTTCTCCTAGAAGAAACAGACCGTATTCTGATTGCCACCTTCTGGCCCAAGAGGTCATGGTTCTCCCTGCTACAGTCTCTGGTCTTGAAGCCTCCACTAAGGCTTCAGAAGAGAGAGGACTTGTTATCACAGGATCCAGTGTCACATCCTCAGGTGGTTTCCTTAAGCTTGACGGCTTGGTATCTGAAGAGAAGGGGTTTTCTAAAAAAGTGATCAAAACTTTGGTAAATTGCAGAAAACCAGTCACTAGAGCCATTTATTCCAAAGTTTGGAAAAAGTTTAATTCATGGTTGTCTGAAAACCAAACATCAACGCATGATGTTCCTTCTGTTTTGGATTTTTTCAAGAGGGTGTCGACAAGGGTCTTTCAGTTAGTACCCTGAAGGTACAGGCGGCAGCTATCAGTGTTTTCCTCCAGGTTTCTCTTTTGGAAAATCCCACGGTAGCAAGATTTTTAAAATCCATTTCTAGGGCCAGGCCAGTAGTGGTAAGATGTTGTCCAGCTTGGGACCTGTCCCTGGTGCTTCAAACTCTGGTAGAGTCCCCTTTTGAGCCCTTAAAGGATATTTCTGTTAAATTACTTACTTTAAAAACTATTTTTTTAGTAGCAATTACCTCAGCTCGTAGGGTAAGCGAGTTACAGGCTTTGTCAGTAAGGGAGGCATTTCTCACTATTTTTGAGGATCGTGTTGTGTTAAAAACAGATCCAGGGTTTTTGCCTAAGGTGGCCAGTACGTTCCACAGATCACAGGACATAGTACTGCCATCCTTTTGTAGTTCGCCACAGGGCGACCAGGAAAACAAATTTAGTTCTTTAGACTTGAGAAGAACCCTTCTCGTCTATTTGGAGGTCACCAAGACCTTCAGGAAGACAGACGCTTTATTTGTCCTTTTTTTCAGGCACACACAAAGGTAAGAGTGCATCTAAAGCCACATTGGCTAGATGGATTAAGCAGGCCATCTCAGAAGCTTATAAAATTAGGGAAGTTCCTACACCTTTTGTTACTGCGCATTCAACAAGAGCTTGGGCTAAAAGGGCTGGTGCTTCACCGGAACAAATCTGCAAGGCTGCCACATGGTCCAGTTATTCGACCTTCATCAAGCATTACCGCCTGGATCTGCTATCTGCTCAAGAATAGTGATGAGCGGAATACGCCATATTCGATTTCGCGATATTTCGCGAATATTTTGAAGAATATTCGCGAATATTCGTTAATATCGAATATTCGTGATATTTTATAAAAAAAAAAAAAAAAATTGCGAAGTTTCGCCAATGCGAATTTTCGCTAATGCGAAATTTCGCGTTTTTTTTTTTTTTATAAAATATCACGAATATTCGATATTTACGAATATTCGCTATATTTTATAAAAAAAAAAAGCGAAATTTCGCATATGCGATCGCGAATATTCGTTAATATCGAATATTCGTGATATTTTATAAAAAAAAATTGCGAATTTTCGCCAATGCGAATTTTCGCTATTGCGAAATTTCGCGAATGCGAAATTTATTGCGAAATTTATTGCGAAATTTGGAAAATACAAATATTCGAAATAGCGAATATTCGCCGCGATATTCGAGTTATTCGCGAATACTCGAATATGCAATATTCGTAGCGAATATTCGCAATGCGAATATTCGTGAGCAACACTACTCAAGAACAGGAGTTTGGTTGAAAGGTCCTTCAGGCAGTTGTCCCACCCTAGACTGGTAAGTTCTGGCTCATCATCTCATGGGCTGTCCTGGAAGACGCTTGGGAGAAAAGATGAGTTAGGCTTACCGGTAACTTCTTTTCTGAGAGTCTTCCAGGACAGCCGGATTCCCACCTGGTTTTGTATGGAAGTTATGTGTATTTATGCATATGTTTTTCAGGGAAGTCCTACGGTTCTTGAGAAGACTAGCATGGGGCCTGGAGGACCGCCCTTTTATCTGGTGGGGGTTAATGTGTTTCCTGTCCTGGTGGGAGGAGCCCTAGGTCTCATAGGCTGTCCTGGAAGACTCTCAGGCGCCGTACACACGGCCGAGGTTCTCGCTGAAAATCAGCGAGAACCTCGCTGGAATGCACATTCCAGCGAGGACCTCGGCCGTGTGTACGGTCTCAGCGAGCTTCCCGTCGGGAAGCCCGTCGAGCCGAAATAGAGAGCACGCTCTCTATTTCCTCGACGGCCCGCCTGGAAGAATGGCTGGTTGCCATTCCCGACGGGCGGGTCGCCGAATCCGACGGCCGGGAGAGAACCTCGACGGGCGGAACGATGTGTTCTGCCCGTCGAGGTTCTCTGCCGTGTGTACGGCACCTCAGAAAAGGAGTTACCGGTAAGCCTAACTCATCTTTTTTTGAGCTGTGGGTAGTAGTAATGCTCCCAAGTAGTTCATCATAGGCTGGTCTCTGCAGGCTCAGTCAGTCATCTCATTCATGCAGCCATGATCTAGCTGAAGCTGCTGTAGTTCCAATCTCCCACCCACAAGTCCGTTTCTCAGGCACACAGCACTGGCTGCACACACAGGGATTGTGATGTGGGCGGGACAGACAAAGAGATAGGAGCAAGAGGCTCTTGCTCCTATCTCTTAAGGGCAAGGAAAGTATATAAGTTGTACCTCAGTTTGTTCTTAAAGATGTGACTGCTCTGTCCAACCATCAAGTTGTGAAACTAAAATCCAGTCGTGCTGAACATCCAAGATATGCCCACAAGGGCCCGAAGGCTCCGCCCCCAGCGTCATGTATGGGCGGTGACGCATAGGTGTCAGTGAGACATCCACCGCCAAGGGGGGTGCGCAACTGCTGCAACCACCCAACCGTCCAGGATGACCCACACAGCCCACACCTCAATGATATTAGGGAGACGTCCAACGAAAAACAGCGGGCCCTAGAACAGCAGGCCCTTGAAGAGCAGTGGGCCCTAGAAGAACAGCAGGCCCTTGAAGAACAGCAGGCCCTTGAAGAACAGCAGTCCCTTAAAGAACAGTGGGCTCTTGAAGAACAGCAGGCCCTTGAACAGTGGGCCCCTTAAAGAACAGCAGGCCTTTGAAGAACAGCGAGCCCTTAAAGAACAGCAAGCCCTTAAAGAACAGCGGGCCCCTAAAGAACAGCGGACACTTAAAGAACAGCAGGCCCTAGAAGAAAAGCAGGCCCTCAAAGAACAGCGGCCCTTTGAAGAACAGCGGGCCCTAGAACAGCAGGCCCTTGAAGAGCAGCGGGCCCTTGAAGAACAGTGGGCCCTAGAACAGCAGGCCCTTGAAGAACAGTGGGCCCTTAAAGAACAATGAGCCCTTAAAGAACAGTGGGCCCTTGAAGAACAACGGGCCCTTGAAGAACAACGGGCCCTTGAAGAACAGCGACACAGTGCCGAATTGCAAAAAGTGGCCTGGTCCTTTGGCAGCCAAATCCTCCAGGGCTGAAGTTAAATACTATATAACCAGTGATAAGTGATAAAAAATATATTATTCATTAACAAACAAAAAAACTGTTTATTGCACAGTAGGGTACTTACAATGTGAAACAAAGAGACAAGCACAACACCATTGGCACACTCATGGGGGAGAGCATGATGATGTCTCAGCTAGGATCCTCCTGACGTGTTTCATCACAAGAGAATGACTTTAGGGGACAGAAGTCCCGCACTCATAGCGGTGGTCATAATAAAATAATGGCTAGTCTCTTCCAATGTGCTTCATCACAACAGAATGTTTTGAGGGGGCAGGGGTTTGTCCCCTAAAGGTGCTCTCTTGTGATAAAATGCTTTGGGGAGCCTAGCCAAGAAGTCATCACACTCGCCACTACGAGTCAAGAATCCTGTCACCTGAAGACGTTCTCTAGTGAGGAAACGCATCAATGGGAGCTTAGATGAGACATAATCATGCTATCCGCCACGAGTGCGGCGATGCTGTTGTGCTTGTCTCCATCTTTTACATTGTGAGTACTCTAATGTGTTGAAGAACAGCGGGCCCTTGAAGAACAGTGGGCCCTAGAAGAACAGCGGGCCCTAGAAGAACAGTGGGCCCTTGAAGAACAGCGGGCCCTAGGAAAACAGTGGGCCCTAGAAAAAACAGCAGGTCCTAGAAAAACAGGAGGCCCTAGAAGAACAGCGGGCCCTTGAAGAACAGCGGGCCCTAGAAAAACACTGGGCCCTAGAAGAACAAAAGTGCCTTTGAAGAACAGTGGGCCCTTAAAGAACAGCGGGCCACAGTGGGCCCTTAAAGAACAGCAGGCCCTTAAAGAACAGTGGGCTCTTGAAGAACAGCGAGCCCTTGAAGAACAGCAGGCCCTTGAAGAACAGCAGGCCCCTTAAAGAACAGCGAGCCCTAGAAGAACAGCAAAAAGACAAAAGGGGGCAGCCCTGGGACTTTGAATGAGGTGAGAGAGGTTTAGCCAATGTTTACAATCAACAATGAGACAAAATCAATTTATTATTTTCAAAGTGTTATGTAACGAAGTGGCAACAACAATGATTGTGAGTTGTGTAATGTGTAACAATAGTAATCACAAGGTGAAATTAAACTTCATATCTATTCCACATTAAAGCACAAACGTGAAAAAATGTATCTACAAATAGACAATTTTGTGAATCATAAATAAAGTAAAATATATTGGATCACTAAGTGAGCAAATATTCAAAAAAAGGTGAGTATGGTGTATATAGTCCCATTCAAACACAGGAGTAGTCCATATACTCTCATGGATGTTAGAGATGCAATATCCCCTCAGACGGATATGAACACATCCTCAGAAAAGCAATCCTTGGAGTAAAGGTAGGTTGGGTACTCTTACCAGTTGGAGTAGACCCGCAGCTCACCTTACAGTGGGGGTGCCAAAGGCTCGTATGGGCTGATAGACCTCCCTGGTCACCATCTCAGATGTGTGTCCTTGGGCAGATATCCCGAGCGTAATCCAATCTCATCCAGACTTCTCCGTGGCCAGAAAAAATAACTCAAATTTTTTGTGCCGTGGGTAGTAGTAATGCTCCCAAGTAGTTCATCATAGGCTGGTCTCTGCAGGCTCAGTCAGTCATCTCATTCATGCAGCCACGATCTAGCTGAAGCTGCTGTAGTTCCAATCTCCCGCCCACAAGTCCCTTTCTCAGGCACACAGCACTGGCTGCACACACATGGATTGTGAACAGACAAAGAGATAGGAGCAAGAGGCTCTTGCTCCTATCTCTTAAGGGTAAGGAAAGTATATAAGTTGTACCTCAGTTTTGTTTTTAAAGATGTGACTGCTCTGTCCAACCATCAAGTTGTGAAAACGAAGTTCCAGTCGTGCTGAACGTCCAAGATATGCCCACAAGGGCCCGAAGGCTCCACCCCCAGCGTCATGTATGGGCGGTGACGCATAGGCGCAGTGAGACGTCCACCGCCAAAAGGGGTGCGCAACTGCTGCAACCACCCAACCATCCAGGATGACCCACACAGCCCACACCTCAATGACATCAGGGAGACATCGGTGTGTGGGCGTGGAAAACATGGCGCCGATGTGCAGGTGGCCACCCCTGTCTGACAGGGGAGGACAGCAAGAGATCATGAATAGAACTCCTCTATGCAAATCGCAGCCCCCGAGCTGGATGGAGACCACCGCCATCCAATAAAACAGCGAAAGAGAAACAGATCAACCCTGAAAGGCCCCCTGGGAGTAATATGCAAATATGGGTGGCCAAAGGCTGATATGCATTAGATGTAATGAACAATGGCTAATGGTAACAGCAGACCAGTTTGTGGGCTTAAATGGGTGTCTTCCACCTGGGTTCAATCAGAAAAAGAAAATAAAGGTCTGTTGTGACCCCGCTAACACCTCCATTCCTATTAGTACACAAAAAAATGTTCCCCTGTTGTGGCTTTTGTTTGCTCCGTCTCCTCAGCTCCCGAGCTGGATGCACTACACGACCGCTATACTGATATCCAGCGTTTGGCAATTCATTTCAGCCCATGGGTAAGTATGAGGTCCCTCTTCAGACCTCTCTTGCCAATCATTCCGCCTGCCCCCCATTTAACAACATACATCTATTGATTTTATCACTCACATTGCAGATACAACATTCATGCATCTGCCCCTGAAGAAGCGAGCAGGGTCTCGCGAAACTAGTAGGGCTTTATTGATGCTTGTTTTATGCCTGTACATGCTGGATAATATTGATGTCTGTATTATGTCTACATACTTCTGTTTATATGTATGAACATTTTATTTGTTTATTGTATATGTGCATCCACTGGCACTGCAACTTTCAAGTTTTATTGTTGCCCATTGATGTATAACAATTGTAATAAATCTTTATATATTTACTTTCATTTGTGCCGTGTACATTGGCTATTATGCCAGGTAACTCACAATCATTGTTGTTGCCACTTCGTTGTTGGTTGTGAACATTGGCTAAACCTCTCTCACCTCATTCAAAGTCCCAGGGCTGCCCCCTTTTGTCTTTTTGTGTACTAATAGGGATGGAGGTGTTAGCGGGGTCACAACAGACCTTTATTTTATTTTTCTAGAAGAACAGCGGGCCCTAGAAAAACAGCGGGCCCTAGAACTGCAGGCCCTTGAAGAGCAGTGGGCCCTAGAAGAACAGCAGCCCCTTAAAGAACAGCGGACTCTTGAAGAACAGCAGGCCCTTGAACACTGGGCCCCTTGAACAACAGCAGGCCCTTAAAGAACAGCAGGCCCTTGAAGAACAGCGGTCCCTTAAAGAACAGTGAGCCCTTAACTTCTTAAGGACCGCCTCCTGCACATATACGTCAGCAGAATGGCACGGCTGGGCACATCCACATATATTTACGTCGGTACTAGTACCCAGCCACGGGTCACTGGCGCGCGCCCGTGGCGCGCTCCCGTGACCCGGTCCGAAGCTCAGTGACCGGGACCACGGGACTCGCGGTCCCCGGAGCTGAAGAACGGGGAGAGCCGTGTGTAAACACGGCTTCCCTGTGCTTCACTGTGGCGGCAGCATCGATCGCGTCATCCCTTTTATAGGGGGGACACGATTGATGACATCACACCTACAGCCACACCCCCTACAGTTGTAAACACACACAGGGAACACATAACCCCTACAGCGCCCCCTTGTGGTTAACTCCCAAACTGCAACTGTAATTTTCACAGTAAACAATGCAATTTAAATGACAATTGTCCCAAAAATGTATCAAAATTGTCCGAAGTGTCCGCCATAATGTCGCAGTCATGAAAAAAATCGCTGATCGCCGCCATTAGTAGTAAAAAAATAAAAATAAAAATGCAATAAAACTATTCCTTATTTTGTAAACGCTATAGATTTTGCAAAAACCAACCGATAAATGCTTGTTGCAATTTTTTTAATGAAAAATAGGTAGAAGAATACGTATCGGCCTTAACTGAGGAAAAAAAATGTATATATATTTTGGGGGGATATTTATTATAGCAAAAAGTAAAAAATATTGAATTTTTTTCAAAATTGTCGCTCTATTTTTGTTTATAGCGCAAAAACTAAAAACCGCAGAGGTGATAAAATACCACCAAAAGAAAGCTCTATTTCTGGGGAAAAAAGGATGCCAATTTTGTTTGGGAGCCACGTCGTACGACCGCGCAATTGTCAGTTAAAACGACGCAGTGCCGAATCGCAAAAAGGGGCAAGGTCCTTTAGCAGCATTTTGGCTCGGGTCTTAAGTGGTTAAAGAACAGCGGGCCCTTGAAGAACAGCGGGCCCTAGAAGAACAGCGGGCCCTAGAAGAACAGCGGGCCCCTAAAGAACAGCGGACCCTTAAAGAACAGCAGGCCCTAGAAAAAAGCGGGCCCTTGAAGAACAGCGGGCCCTAGAACAGCAGGCCCTTGAAGAGCAGCGGGCCCTTGAAGAACAGCAGTCCCCTAAAGAACAGCGGTCCCTTGAAGAACAGCAGGCCCTTGAAGAACAGCGGACACTAGAACAGTGGGCCCTTGAAGAACAGCGGGCCCTTAAAGAACAGTGGGCCCTTGAAGAATAACGGGCCTTTAAATAACAGCGGGCCCTTGAAGAAAAGCGACAGAGTGCCAAATTGCAAAAAGTGGCCTGGTCCTTTGGCAGCCAAATCCTCCAGGGCTGAAGTTGTTAGATACTATATAACCAGTGATAAGTGATAAAAAAATATATTATTCATTAACAAACAAAAAAACTGTTTATTGCACAGTAGGGTACTTACAATGTGAAACAAAGAGACAAGCACAACACCATTGGCGCACTCATGGGGGAGAGCATGATGATGTCTCAGCTAGGATCCTCCTGACGTGTTTCATCACAAGAGAATGACTTTAGGGGACAGAAGTCTTGCACTCATAGCGGTGGTCATAATAAAATAATGGCTAGTCTCTTCCAATGTGCTTCATCACAACAGAATGTTTTGAGGGGGCAGGGGTCTTGTCCCCTAAAGGTGCTCTCTTGTGATAAAACGCGTTGGGGAGCCTAGCCATGAAGTCATCACGCTCGCCACTATGAGTCAAGAATCCTGTCACCTGAAGACGTTCTCTAGTGAGGAAACACATCAATAGGAGCTTAGACGAGACATAATCATGCTATCCGCCACGAGTGTGGCGATGCTGTTGTGCTTGTCTCTATCTTTTACATTGTGAGTACCCTAATGTGAATAAACAGTTTTTTACTGCCGGTATTACACAATGTGGCTTGTTTTTGTTTCCTCCTTATGACAGTTACACTGAGATTGAGATAGTGAAGTACTGAGGGCCATCTTTGGAATATCGGATTTGGAACATGGTGCGGAGCAATGATTTATATTACCACATGTGCTGTGGCCCTCCTTTAACATAGAAATCAATTGTTCCCTGCAATTGGTGGTGTGGTGTGAGCACCTTGATAAACACAACATTGCAGCCTTAAGCCTGAGCCTGAAAAACGTCATTTTTTAGAACCCGAAAAATTATGGTGTGTACGTTGCATAAGGCTGAAACCAGCGGTGGTTACTTGATATAGAGACTTCATGTTCAGCCCCTGATATAACCAAAGTTTTGCACACAATATTCAGTGAATTTAATGGTATAGACAAGCAATAGGAGTTGTTGGAGATGGTGGACATGCTTCAGGCAACAGTCATAGACTGAAGACACTTTACATAAGACTGCTACAAATCATTGCTATTACAACAAATCCTTTACAAATCAATACTTCCATATTTGTGTTCCCTACAGCAGTCTTTTAAATTACTTGTGCCATATTTTATATTCCTATCAGCAGGATCCATAAAAGTTTGACACTAAACCTAAAACAAAAAAAGGGACGGGCAGCAAAGAAAAGGTGTAAAAGAAATAAGCCAAATTATTTAACTACTAGAGGCCAGACTGAAAAATATTTCACTGGCTTGACTAAGCACTTGAGTAACACGGACTACTGTCTGCAGGAGCACAGAGTGCTGCAGGATAAATACCAGAGGGCCGCAGGATAACTACCAGAGGGCCACATATGGTCGCTAGGCAGCAGGTTGGACAGCCGGGGCCTAAAGAATAAAGGCATTTCTGCTGCAATGTTCAGCATTACATAACAATTGTCTCCGTGTAGCTACAAACTGCCCCCTTCCAGTGGGTATTGATGGACTTTAACACAGTAATGAAAACTGCAAACTGTATTGTGACTTCAGTAGACTGATGTCTGTATGATTGCTATTGGTTACTTATGTTTGTCTTTGTTGCACGTTGCATCACTTGTTTCTTTAATTCTTCCTCCCAAATATCTTCAATTCACTTTTGAAACATAGAATTTATCCAGTTAAATTAAGGTCTTTTATTTTTTATTTAAGAAAGTGCACTTTTAACACACCCAAACTCCTCTATTACACAAAGAAAAGGGTACCCAGCAGATAGATAAGCGGAAAGTCGGAAAATGGAGGGATTGTTCAAAGCCTCCTGAGATAGACAACCCCTTTATTTCTGGAGTTTCAGTAAGTAAATAAATTATATTCACGGTTATATTGGCAGGGTATCACATGCAGGGATTGTAGAGAGTTTGGCAAGGCCATTGGTCATTGTCGACCATCTTTATGGTACAGAGCCATCAAGTCTCTTCTTATTGCCACAAAGAGCTTGGTAAGGGATTCCATCCATACTCTCCTTTGATTCTCGTTCTCCAACTTTGAAGTTTTTAAGGCTGTGTAAGCCATGGTCAACGCTGTCCTCTCAAAGTCCTCCTTCTTCAATGGCCCAGGGACTTTGGACAACTGGTCTCCCAACCTCCGGATATCTGAGATGGCCTTTGGGATGACGTCATTGCACAAAACATCAAAGGTGGTGGCTTTTCTTAGAGAAGACAGCTCTGGGTCACGAAGGGTCAGCCTGCTGTCTGGATCAATCTGAACTCCAGTGGACAGGAACTGAATGAATGAAGAGAAAAAAATATATAAGTTTACTGCTTTGTAATTGTAATTGGGTGTCTTGAATAGAGGTGAAAATGTTCTGGAAAAAACGTTTCCCCCCAAAAATGATGGAAATTTTTGTAACCATTAAAATAATAAATCAGTGTGGAGTAGTTGTACAAATTGAAATACATTTTCTTACACTGGCAAGGTGTATATATGCTTGAAATAAAATGACAGCTTAATTAGTAAATAAACTAACAGTGACAACCAGTAATGCAGGGCGCAAGGGCACCGCCCTCCCTATCCATGCGTCGGCCCCCTAATCTACACGCGGGCCGCCGGACACATGGATTCCAATTTTTTTAAGCACGTTTTTAGAGCCAGAGGCTTTAATAGGTTTAAAAAAAGTGTGGGCCCGGGACGATAGCATAATAATATTACATTACAAATGGAAAAACAAGGACTGTAAATGTAAAGAGCATTTCACCTGTACATGAGCACAAGTCACCACCCCCCTTTCCCTCATAATAATGTAAAACCTTCCTGCCAATATGCACTTTCAGTTATTAATAATGAAGATCCAGAAGCATATGTTGCCCTATGGAGAGCTTGATCAGTTTTCTCCCGATTTTCAGATGTCATTTACTCTATAAATTAAGGTTTTGTGTATGTTTGTGTAATTTTGGTTTGTAACACTTCCTAACTTGAAGATGTTTCTGGTGAAGAATCACTTTGTGATGATCCAGAAGCAGCAGAAAGATTGTTTCTGAAGAACAGATACAGATATAACAAGATTCATGATAAGTTGTCAGCCAATGACAGCTAATCACGTGATGTAAACAAAAGACCGGTAATCGTTTTTTTATCTCCTCATGCTGACAATGTGAGGAGAAAAAACAGCCGATCACTGGTTTATGTGCAAGAGACATCGGCCCCGAAGACGAAGGAGGCACATTTGCCTCATCTGTGCCCACAATTACTGCCTGCCAGTGCCCACAGTGTCCATGAGTGCCTATCAATGCCCATGAGTGCCACCTATCAATGCCCATGAGTGCCACCTATCAATTCCCACCAGTTGTGCCAATCAGTGCCTCATCAGTGTCACCTAGCAGTGCTGCCTATCAGTGTCACCTACCAGTGCTGATCAGTGCCCATCACTGCCACCTATCAGTGCCCATCACTGCCACCTATCAGTGCCATTTCTCAGTGCCCACCAGTGCCACCTCTCATTGCCACCTTATATTGCCCACCAGTGTCACCTATCAGTGCCCACCAGTGGCGCCTATCAGTGCCCACCCTTGCCACCTTATTGGTGCTCATCAATGAAGCCAATCGGTGCCCATAAATGCAACCCATCGGTGCTTACCAGAGCAGCCCATCAGTGCCCATCAGTGCAGGCTATTGGTGCCCACCAGTGCAGCCTCATCAGCGTACATCAATGAAGGAGAAAAATTACCTGTTTGCAAAATGATCCAGAAGCAGCGGAAAGACTGTTTCTGAAGAAATTGAACAGATATAACAAAATGCATGATCAGTTGTCAGCCAATGACAGCTGATCACCTGATGTAAACAAAAGACCGGTAATTGTTTTTTTTTCTCCTCACGCTGACAGTGTGAGGAGAAAGAAAAGCCGTTCACCGGCTTATGTGCAAGGGACATCGGTCCCGAAGACGAAGGAGGCACATCTGGCTCATCTGTGCCCACAATTACCGCCTGCCAGGTGCAGGTGCCAACGAGTGCCACATGTCAATGCCCACGCGTGCCACCTATCAATGACAACAAGTGCCACCTATCAATGCCCACCAGTGCCTCATCAGTGTCACCTAGCAGTGCTGCCTATCAGTGTAACCTACCAGTGCTGATCAGTGCCCATCATTGCCACCCATCAGTGCCCATCACTGCCACCTATCAGTGCCCATCATTGCCACCCATCACTGCCCATCACTGCCACTCATCAGTGCCCACCAGTGCCACCTATCAGAGCCTCATCAGCGTACATCAGTGAAGGAGAAAAATTACATGTTTGCAAAATTTTATAAAACTATTTTTTTTTATTCTGCCTTTTACATTTTTTGTGATCAAATACCACCAGAAGAAAGCTCTATTTGTGGGAAAAAAATTATAAAATTTTCATTTGGGTACAGTGTTGTATGACCGCGCAGTTGTCATTCAAAATGCATCAGCGCTGAAAGCTGAAAATTAGTCTGGGCAGGAGGGGGGTTTAAGTGCCCAGTAAGCAATTGGAATTGGTTAATAATTGAGATGCATACATGGAGAGAACTATAAAGAGAAAAAATTTGTGTGAGGTTTTTAACTGGGCTTTAATAAGAATTTTACAATGAATAGGTCTGATGAGCAAGATGAGGTAACCATAAAATATATATTAAAAAAAACATAAATAAGACAAAAATAAAAGGTAGATTTTTTTTAGGCGTTTGGGTCACTTGACCTCTGCCTACTCTTTTTTGAAAATACAGAGACCAGCAACCAAACTTCCCTTTATTCCCTATCCTAGGGTGACCAGACTTCCCCGGCCCAAGCTAGTCCCTGGTTTTGTCCCCAGATTGGATTTAAACAGGAGCTGGGATAATTTCAAAGACAGTGCAGAATAAAAAATAAAAAAATCATAATTACACCCGCCCCTGCTCTGCCGCTCCTACTAGCTTAGGGGGGTGTTTTTTTCCATTATCTGTGCCCCTTTCTGGTGATCATGTGCTGGTTGGAGTGGAGGGAATATTTCTTTGGGTGAATGCCCATTCAGCTCCTCTCGCATGTCCTTCTGCCTTTGCTTAAGTCCCAGCCATCGGCGTCTGCCTGTTTATCTCCTTGCCTTCCCAGGTGGAGTGATCTTCCTCCGCTCCCCACCCAGTAGTAGCCGGGGGCCCCGAGAATGAGACTTGACAGGCTGTGAGATGGGCAGAAAGTCGCTGATTGCCATTATTACTAGTAAAGAAAAGAATATATGTCCCTGGATTTCATTTGAAAAATCTGGTCACCTTATACAATTGAAGGACTCTGTGGTGTATACATGGCTGCAGTAGAATGCTACAAATTAAAAAAAAAGTTTTAGTAGCTGCTATTCATTTACTTATCAACAGGTGGAGCACTTAGGCTACATACTGGATATCAATGTCTTCTACAAAGTAATTGCTGTACCTGAAAACTCAGGCTTTTAAACACTTCTGTGTTGTGTTTTTTTTTGCAAACAATTAATAAATGCACTTATATTATAAAAACATATGTAGCGCCCATGTACTTGTACGGGTGCTGGTAAATTTAAGGGGATGATCAGAGTGTAAGTGACTCTGATTATTGTAAGGCTCTCTGTTTCAGCTCGGCTGTGCTGTGTGCTCATTCTGCTGTGCCTGGGTTGTAGTTCCACCCCGGGTCCACAGGTGGCAGCAGTGGAAGCTGAGGTTCGGGTGTTCTCTCCAAGCGACCAATCAGGAGGCTTGGGCCTCGCTGGGCATGCTGGGAGAGGGTACTTATGAGGCAGATGCCATTTTAGTCGGGTCTTCCTGGAGTGTGGCACCCACCTTTAGGTGCAACAGTATTGAGACGAACCATCGGGGATCAAGGTACTGGACACTGAGGGATTGATTCCTCTTTCAGTCGGTGCCTGGGCGACGTTAAAAAGGAAGATTCAGGCAAAGCTTTATTCAGGAGGAGTTCCTCCATATCCACAATCAGGGAAGGCCTGTGGCAGAGGCGCTTTTCTGAAGTTCACCCTGGAAGAGTCTGTGAGAGAAATTTCTTCTCAAGTTCCGAGTGATACTCTGGCTGGCAGGTCGGTGATAGGGACCTGTCCAGGTACGCTACCCACTCAGGCTAAAGTGGCAAAAGAAAAACTGATTGTTGTCGGAGACAGGACTGTTTCCATATCCAAGGCCTGAATCTGCTGTTCTCCTTCCAACCTTTGTCTATCCTTCACATCACCGTTTAATTGTTTTTACCCAGCTGGGTAATAAAGAGCACATATAAAGAGACTTCCTATTTGTGGACATTCCTTTACTGCTATTGCATTCATCGTTCACCCTAGACACTTCACTGGAGCCCTGAGGTAACATGCCATCCCATCCTATATCAGCAGCTCCTTCGGGAGTACCGCTACACATATAATGTGCATTTATATATTTATATTTGCATTGCAGCCTACAATGTATTACAACACCAATCAGAGGTTTGTTGGTGCAATGCACGGCCTCTTGCAGACTATTCCTCCAGTTGCAGGTATGAACAGAGGTTTGGGACCTTCGATTAGAAGGCTGGAAGAATTATCGGTGCACTAGTGTGAAAACATAACTACTGTACACGAATGTTCTATTGAGAACTACGAACTGCCGCAGTAGAAGATGGAACATAGGCAGGCCATACATGGGTCGAATTTCGAATTTTCAAATTTTCTTTCAAAAATTGTATCTAAGAATTTGCGTTCGAATTTTGCACCATTAGTGGACTGCAGCAACTGCCGATTTTCGTGCGGCCATTGAATTGAACTAATCTGGGATGTTGGATTTTTTTTTAAAAACAAAGGTTTTTTTAAAGAATCCTGCGAAAAAATGTATTGAAAAAGAAATGTGTAGAAATGTGCAAGAAAAATAAATTCCTGTAAATGCTATTCCCTGTAGCAACATGAGGTGAAATTGAAGGCTTGGTTGGTCGAATTTGGAAATCCATGGTGGTGGCATCACAAAACGCACAAAAATTCTAATTTTCAAAAGAAAATTCTATTAAAATTCGACCATGTATGCTTTACAGTGACTTGAAAAAGTATTCATACCCCTTGAAATTGGTGGTGAGGACACTAAATGTGACAGGCTGAAAAGTTGTGAGAATGTGTATGTGGAAGTCAGTGTTATTTGGGGCTGATGATATTAAAGCTGGAGGAGCCTTAGGACTGTATAGTGTGGGGAGGGCTGAGGACTGTGATGTAGGGGGGGCTGTGGACTGCGATGTATGGGGGTGAGGACAGTGATGTGGGGGGGCTGAGGACTGCGATGTGGGGGGGGCTGAGGACTGTCATGTGGGGAGGGCTGAGGACTGTGATGGGGGGCTGAGGACTGTTATGGGGGGCTGAGGACTGTGATGGGGCACTGATGACTGTGATGTGGGGGCTGAGGGCGGTGATGTGGGGGCTGAGGGCTGTGATGTGGGGGGGCTGAGGACTGTGATGGGGGCTGAAGACTGTGATGTGGGGAGGCAGAGGACTTCTATCTGTGGGGCCTGAGGACTGTGATGTGGGGGGCTGAGGATTGTGATGTGGGGGGGCTGAGAACTGTGATTTGGTGGGCTGAGGAATGTAATGGGGGGCTGAGGACTGTGATATGAGGGGGGCTTTTGGACTGTGATGTGGGGTGGCTGAGGACTGCAATGTGGGAGGCTGAGGACTGTGATGTGGGGGGCAGAGGACTGTGATGTGGGGGGCTAAGGACTGATGAGAGTAGGCTGAGGTCTGTGATGTGGGGGGGGGGGGCTGAGGACTGTGATGTGGGGGGCTGAGGACTGTGATGTGGGGGGCAGTCCTGGAGAGGAGGTGAGTAAAGAGCACCAGTACTGGATCACAGCGTGGATGAGTCTGTGGGGGACAGTGCTTGAAAGGAGGTGAGTAAAGAGCACCAGTGCTGGATTATAAAGCAGGTGAGTCTGTGGGGGGCAGTGCTTGAGAGGAGGTGAGTAAAGAGCACCAGTGCTGGATCACAGAGCGGGTGAGTCTGTGAAGGGCAGTGCTAAAGAGGAGGTGAGTAAAGAGCACCAGTGCTGGATCACAGAGCGGGTGAGTCTGTGAAGGGCAGTGCTGAAGAGGAGGTGGGTAAAGAGCACCAGTGCTGGATCACAGAGCGGGTGAGTCTGTGGAGGGCAGTGCTGAAGAGGAGGTGAGTAAAGAGCACCAGTGCTGGATCACATAGCGGGTGAGTCTGTGGGGGGCAGTGCTGAAGAGGAGGTGAGTATAGAGGACCAGTGCTGGATCACATACCGGCTGTGTCTGAGGGGGGCAGTGCTGAAGAGGAGGTGAGTAAAGAGGACCAGTGCTGGATCACAGAGTGGGTGAGTCTGTGGGGGGCAGTGCTGAAGAGGAGGTGAGTATAAAGGATCAGTGCTGTATAACAGAGCGGGTGAGTCTGTGGGGGGCAGTGCTAGAAAGGTGGTGAGTAAAGAGGACCAGTGCTGGATCACAGAGCGGGTGAGTCTGTGGGGGGCAGTGCTGAAGAGGAGGTGAGTATAGAGGATCAGTGCTGCATCACAGAGTGGGTGAGTCTGTGGGGGGCAGTGCTGAAGAGGAGGTGAGTAAAGAGGACCAGTGCTGGATCACAGAGCAGGTGAGTCTGTGGGGGGCAGTGCTGAATAGGAGGTGAGTAAAGAGGACCAGTGTTGGATCACAGAGCAGGTGAGTCTGTGGGGGGCAGTGCTGAAGAGGAGGTGAGTAAAGAGGACCAGTGCTGGATCACAGAGCGGGTGAGTCTGTGGGGGGCAGTGCTGAAGAGGAGGTGAGTAAAGAGGACCAGTGCTGGATCACAGAGCAGGTGAGTCTGTGGGGGGCAGTGCTGAAGAGGAGGTGAGTAAAGAGGACCAGTGCTGGATCACAGAGCAGGTGAGTCTGTGGGGGGCAGTGCTGAAGAGGAGGTGAGTAAAGAGGACCAGTGCTGGATCACAGAGCAGGTGAGTCTGTGGGGGGCAGTGCTGAAGAGGAGGTGAGTAAAGAGGACCAGTGCTGGATCACATAGCGGGTGAGTCTGTGGGGGGCAGTGCTGAAGAGGAGGTGAGCATTGCAGACAGAGTTGCATTTTTAAATTTTTTGGAATCACTGAGTAATTTATTTCAAAATAAAAAATGTAAAGCAGATTTGAGCTTTAACATCAGCCCACTTAAAATGTATTTATAGTATTTTAGTAGCAAACCATGAAATGGCTGTGACTGTTATGGAGAAAGGAATGTAAATCCTAATTAGCACAATTTCGGCTCTGTATATAAGAATGAGTCTCTTGTCTTGGCTCATCCTGGAAACGATGTATACATTTTCCACTGACCTCATAAAGCAACTCCACCTCAGGCACAGATTTCTGAAGAACCGGGTCCAGGAATTCAGGCGAGGAGCGCCGCACCCGATGGGCGGATGGAAAGAACACCACTAAAAATACAAGAGAGCAGGTAGTGGGTGAATATAGTACATACTTCATAAGTAACACGACTGGAAGCCAAATGTAAAGAGAAAAGAACGTAATGTCAAGCCAAAGTGTTGTTTTCTATTTTGGATAGAGTGGGAAAAGATAGAAGTTCCTTTATAATGTTCTTTCACAGTCCATCAAAGTCCACCAGTCCTCAAAGAGCTCAAAGTGGCATTAAACCCAAAAGCACATTTTATATTGCAGCTTACCAATTCTTGGCTGCATTTGTTTTCTTAACTCCACTTTTGTTGAGAAAAAAAACATTGTCCTCTGGGTGATCTATGTACATTGCAAGGATTATAAGCGACCTTTGTTGTAGGTTCCTACTTTTTGTTATTCTGAAGATAAGATGTTTGTCTGTGCCTCTGTACCGAGTGGGTCTAATGGGAGTGATTTCATAATTAACTGTCAGATGTGCAGCTGCAGGGCACCAATGAGGAAAGCTGGACCTGCATCCCTTTAAACGCGCTCCTATTGAAATTTAATTTAATTTTTGTTGCCGGGGATTCCTGAAATCTGACTTAGGCAGACTTCTGGGAAAATTGGTGAGCCAATCACACAAGCAGGAAATTATGTTTCTGGGGAGTGGTCAGTACACACTCTGGGCTAGATTCAGTAAGAAGTTACGCGGCGTATCTCAAAATACGCCGCGTAACTTCTTAGATGTGCCGGCGTATCTTTTTTCTGTATTAAGAAAACAAGATACGCCGGGATTGAGCTAAGATACGAGCGACGTAAGTCTCTTACGCCGTCGTATCTTAGTTGCATATTTACGCTGGCCGCTAGGTGGCGCTTCCGTCGATTTACGCATCTAATATGTAAATTAGCTAGATACGCCGATTCACGAACGTACGCCCGGCCGTCGCAGTACTGATACGCCGTTTATGTAAGGCGATTTCAGGCGTAAAGATATTCCAACAAAAAGATGGCGCAGCCAATGTTGAGTATGGACGTCGGGACCGCATCGAAATTTATAAATTTTACGTCGTTTGCGTAAGCCGATTCAGAATGGGTCTGGGCGTAAGTTTTCATTGACTATTTGCGACGTGATTTGGAGCATGCACACTGGGATACGTCCACGGCCGGCGCATGCGCAGTTCGTTTGGCCCGTCATTTATGTGGGGTCAACGTTAATTTAAATACAACACGCCCCCTACCTGCCCAATTTGAATTGCGCGCGGATACGCCGGCCCATTTACGCTACGCAACTTACGGAGCAAGTGTTTTGTGAATACAGCACTTGCCTGTAAAAGTTGCGGAGGTGTCACGTAAATAGGATACGTTACGCCCGCACAAAGATACGCGCTCCTACGTGAATCTAGCCCTCTGTGTACAGAAAAAATACAGGTTGCCAAATTGCAAAGGAAAGGTAATTTTTAATAACTTTCAATTACAATTAGTGTCACAATTATTATATGTGCTATATTATTTTTCTTTATTTGCTATTTTCTTCCCCACAAAAGTGGATTACCCTTTAAGCTTTCTGCCCATTATTTACATCCAGGCAGTAAGTCTGTTATTTTTCTACAAAACAAAATCTACTACAAATGTAGCAGTTAGAGGGTTGGGAAAAAACATTTACTGCTGAGAGGGGTGCTTACAATGATCAGCTTTTATTTATTCATGTAAAACCTTTATCCCAAAAGAAGAAACATGTTACTGTAATTACAGTGTGAGCTGGAGTTTTGCTTTATTTGTTATTGTATCTAAATCTGCTAGTCCATCTATCACTTTGATTACCCCCCATTACACTGCACCCTGCACCTCTAGACCCCTTTATTTCACACAACATCCTGCACCTCTGGACCCCTTTACATTACACAGCACCCTGAACCTCTGGACCACTTTACATTACAAAGCCCTTGTACCTCTGGACCCCTTTACATTACACAGCACCCTGCACCTCTGGACCCCTTTACATTACACAGCCCCCTGCACCTCTGGACCTCTTTACATTATGCCCCCCCCCCCCCAAGCTCTGGACGCCTGTATGTTACACAGACACCCCTAACAGTTCTGGACCCCCTGCAGGTTACACAGAACCGCCTACAGTGCAGACCCCCTCCTTACAGTGAAGACCCCCCAACAGTACAGACCCCCCACAGTGCAGACCCCTACAGTACAGACCCCCCTAATACAAACCCCACTAATACAGACCCCCCCTCCAGACCCATAATGTACCTCAGAACACACACGGAGAGCCTGAGGTAGTAGCTTTGCAGGGGTGGTGGGACCCACACCCGAGTGACACCCGTTGGCACACCCAGGACCTGGTGCAATGATTCCCTTCTCTCCATGGTCGTGGCTCTGATCAGTCTCGCTGCCGAGACTGATCAAAGCAGTGACCACAGAGAGAAGGGGATCGTTGTGCTTGGTCACGGGTGTGCCAACGGGTGCGACCCGTACCCCCCTGCAAAGCCACTACCTTGGGCTCTCCGCGTGTGTTCTGTGACCGCGCGGTACTGCTGCCTAAACCCGCAGCGCTGTCTCTGCTTCAATCGCGGAGGGGGGGCGCTGGCCTGACACCCCCCCAGTGTGTGGCACCCGAGGCGGCCCGCCCCCCACTGCCAATAGGTACCGTGAATATCTACTAAACTTGCACCGTCTAGGAGATATCCCCTGTATCAACATGTGCCAATGTCATCGGCACATTCACACTGAAGAAGCAGTTCGCTCGTGCCGTTTCTTCAGCTGACGTGCCACTACCGGTGGCTCCCACGTACATGTGCAGGAGTGAGATCATTGCGTCTTCGGCCAATCACAGCGCCCACCAGTGGCGTCTCCAGCTTTCATATTTAGGGGGGCACATGGGGGGACAGGGACAAAAGTAGGGCGGCCAACTATAAAATGCAATATATATTTTATATATATATATATATATTTACTACGATCCCACAACGGGCCCTTTCACATGTTCTGCAGTGAGCTCCCTTCCTACTATACTGGGGGCCCCCAGGGTGGCAGAAAACACCAAGAAAATATAAGGGTTCAAAGCAGTGGGAGAACTCTCAGGGTTGCAAAGGTTGTCTTGCCACTGGGCCCTGGTGTTCTGCCACTGTGGGGTTCCCCAGCTGTCCTGTTCCTGCTATTGACAATGCTGGTCTGGCATCTGTCTCCTTGGCAGCGGCGGCAGTCTATTAGGACTGCGGGCTGGTGACATTATGGGTGCATGCAGGGGAAGGCTGGCACTATTGGTTATAGAGAGCTGAGCCCCCAGCTGGTCACCTAGCAGCAGTAATGCTGTATAACCTTCTCTGTTGACATGCTGATCGGGATGTGATCCAGGTAATGCTCCCAGTCAGATCTAATATACACAGTATTTATTAGCATCAAGAGTACAACCACATATATATAATCAACCGTATGTTCCGCAGCCATGTGGGCTCTATACCTGTAAAGTGTGGGCTTTGATCAATAAAATCACTGATATTTAACACAAGGATTTGACTAGGAGCAGCTAAGCAACCTGGAGGGAGCTCAACTATCTACAACCAATAGAGATGGGCTCGGGTGTGTTTGAAATCCCACATGCCCAATCCCGCCAGGAAGCCAACACTCCACAGTGCTAATCACAGCCACTGAGACAGTCCTGATCTGTGCAGCTTCGGACCGGGAAATGTCTCACTGCCTGTGATTAGCGCTGTGCAGTGTGAGCTTCCTGGCAGGGTCTGGCATGTGGAATTTTGAACATGCCCAGCCCATCTCTAACAACAAATTGTGCTGGCCCGTCTGTACATCAGCCCCATAAAGTAACCAGCACTGGGTTCCTGGGTGCTGCCGCCGCTGCCATGGAGACAGAGAACACCACTGTGAATAGCCGGGACAGGACAGCAACTCTGGTTGTTCCAGCACTGGTCCACACTGGGAAGATTCCCCCATCCACCTATAATGTGTAGATGGGGAAATTGGATAATTTATTTTATTTTTTCATTCAACCTAATAGTTGAATGAAAAAAGTGATCAATATATGGGCTGCCTAAGAGCAAAGACCAGCCATAGACAGTTTAAATCTCAGCTGGTTCAGCAGGAACTGTCTGAGATTTGAACCATTAATGAGCAGATTCTCTTATGATTATCACTGGTCATCAGTGGTTGCTGTATAGCCACTATAATCACTGTTTGTCAGGAGAATATAATTGCTGGGCAGGAGGGATATTCCCCTGTCAGCACTGTCTGTGTTGATGGGGGAATCATGCAAGTCGCCTAACTGAAAGTGAAAGTAAATTGTAAATGTCTTGAAAGAACAGGAGAGGGGGAGGGAGAGAGATGGGGGAGAGAAGGGATGGAGATAATGCAGTTTAATAATTACAGTGTACTGGAGTCTGCAGTGCACACACTTACCCACGGTCCTGGCTAGAATCTCAGGCATCATTCACACACAGCCAGGAATGCTGCTGATTTTCATATTTCCCGTCCACACATCCCCTCTCTTCAGATACAGCACACCGGGATAGTGTGGGCGGGACAGAAAGGAGTAGGAGCTGTATTCCTCCCTGCTTGTGAGTGAGGGGGTGGGGTGGCTGGACTCGCTGGGCTGTAAAAGAGTGTCATAGACTGACACTCGGCTCAGCTTGCAGTCACCACTCTCGGAATTTACAGTCTGATTCTCCTGTCCTAAGGACGGGAGAAATCAGTCTGTTTTTTCAGTAACTGAGATGAAGGCTTGCCCCCCCACAGTGCTCATGGAGTCCTTTCTGAAACTCACTCTTCTCCGTGCCATGAGGATGCAGGGGAAGGAGTGGCTGTGGTTGTGTGAGCGCTCGCATTATGCAGTGTCAGTGACTGGAAGGAAGGAGGAGGAATGCCCCGCAGAGGTGACTGGGGACGCTCTCCCTCTCAGGAGAGACTGTTACTCCAGCAGTGGCCCGAGCAAAATACTAAAAATGCAAAAAATAAATGGTGGGGCACAGCATAATGTTGGGGGGGGGGGTCACCATTGGCGCTCCCAGATACCTGGAAATGACTCCGGGAGATATGTCGCCAGCCACAGCAGGGGCTTACATCTAAGGTAAGTATTTAATAATGAGCTAGTATGCTATGCAGACAAATAAGCATTTACCCATGCAGCACAGGGGGATGACTTCACTGCATGGGTAGGTTTGAAAGCAACCCAGAGTTGGGCTTTAAATGTAGAGAGTAATGATTGAGCTACTGTACAATATAATATATCTTGAGATTGAGAATGGTAATGACTTACTTTCCTGTACAATATAAATTGTTACCTGAAAATTAACAGACTAAAAAGTGATGACTTCTATGGTAATACTTGCAAGAAAGAAGTGAGTTTTATCTTACGCCAGTTTCCCAATTTTATTTTATACCTACCCATTTCTGTTCATTTGGAGAATTTACATATACTTGAAAAATAATAAATTGATATAACCAGTTTGTGAAATATGCTCATTGTTCCTTTAATTTAATAATAATAAAAATTGGCTTTTAGGCCTGATTCACACCTAGACATTTTTAGTGATTTTTGCATTTTGCAGATTTGCACTACTGAACGTGTTCCATAAGAAACCATGGTAAATGGACTGTAGAGCAAATCTGCAAAATGCACAAAAATTACCATAGTAATGGGTAATGCCAGAGATCTGCATGACAATGATTATTATTACAGGATTGAGTTGCATTCTTCTCTTTATCTACAAAAATCCTCTGAAATTTGGAAGAATATAAAGCATGTGTGTGTGGAATGGAGGGAGTGTATTCCAAAGTCAGTACAACAAATCTTGGCTCCTTTTATGGAATGTGTGTCTTCAGTATGCTACATCTGTGCGCATGTGAAACAGCACCATGCAAGTGCATTTGGGATTGTGTTTTTTTTTTTTGGCGCAGTTGATGAGCTATAAGGAAGTGACGATGGCCTGTGTATATGATACTGTTTTTGTAATATATAAACAAGGCCAGCGGAATTGTAGGGCGTCCCCTTTTCTGGCAGTCAATTAATTATCAGAACTGGGGACAAATAATTGTTTCATGCTGATGAAACAGAACTACATAGAATTATGACAACACGGGAGGACATTTTTTTTGAAAGATTGTGAGAAGAGGACAACATGCAGTAAAACAGCAAATGAAATTTAAAGCGGAGTTCCACCCAAAAATTGAACTTCCGCTTATCCCACTCCTCACCCCCATACATGCCACATTTGGCATGTAATTTTTTTGGGGGGGGGGGTAATTTTTTCGGCGGACGGAGGAAGTGGGACTTCCTGTCCCACTTCCTCCTTCCGCCGAGGGGCTGGTAAGGCGATTAGGCCTAATCGCCTTATTGCAGCCCCTCCCTGTAGGCGATCATCTAGGACACTGACAGGTCCTAGACGATCGCCTGTCCAATCAGCGGCGAGTCGTGCCGCGCGTGCATGCGCAGTGCGGCTAGCGCATGCGCAGTGGGTGCCCGGCTGTGAAGCCGAAGGCTGTCACGGCTGGGTGCCCACAGTAGAAATGAAGACGCCGGACGGGGAGGGGGGGAGAGGAGCGGAGCCCCCCCCGGCGCGTCGCTGGAACGCTGGAGCAGGTAAGTGATTGTTTATTAAAAGCCAGCAGCTACACTTTTTGTAGCTGCTGACTTTTAATAAACAAAACTTTTGGCTGGAACACCCCTTTAACCACTTGTCATCTGCCCACCGTCAAATGACGGCGGGCAGACGACTCCATTGTTCTGACATCACGTCATATGACGTGATGTCCCTTTAAAGCCGCGGGCTTCGCCGCGCGCACCCGCCGCTCTGCGGGGATCCCGTGCGAGTGCCCGGCGGCAACGATCGCCGCCGGGCACACGCGATTGCTCAGTAACTGAGCTGGGACGTGCAGCTCTGTGGTTACCGTTCTCATGTCACTTGATCAAAACCTCAGCATTAGATGGGTGAACTATCTTTTATATAAAAAAAATATAGTTTTAGCTTCCGCCATGGTTAAAGCCAGAGATCCACATCACTATTATAGCAGTAAGTTTCATTATTCTCTTTATGTGAATCAACCTTCTGAAGCTTAGGAGAGATTTTCAAAGCCAAGATATTTAAGAGAGAATAAAATGCATATGTATGCCAATATAGATGTCTATATAAAAAGATTCTGATTTGCGTCATGGAACGTATGTCTACATCTGCATGAAACATTCCAGGGCATTTAAGATTGTGTATGTTGGCGCAGTGTATTAGTGTAGGTGACGACGGGCTGTGTATATAATGCTTTGTTTAAGCAATCTACGCACGAGAACAGAGGACGTGCGGGGCGTTCCCTCTAAAAGCCAATGATAAATTATTATAGGTAAAAAAAAGTCCTGGATATGGAAACCCTGGAAAATATGAACTGTATTCTCATCTTGTGCCCATAGCAAGAGGATTTTTAAAGGAAAACTCCTACTGAACCGCTATTATATGGGAACTTTTACATTTAAGGGGGCACTCTTACGTCTAGAGGAAAAGAGATTTAATCTCCAAATAATGAAAAGGCTTCTTCACAGTAAGAGCTGTGAAAATGTGGAATAGACTGCCTCAAGAGCTGTAGATTGTTTGGATTCTTTCCTAAATGTATATATAATATAACTGGATACTAATATATATATATATATATAGGTAAAGTTGATCCAGGGAATATCCAATTGCCTCTTGGGGATCAGGAAGGAATTTTTACCCCTGCTGGAGCAAATTTGATCAAGCTTTCTTGGTTATTTTGCCTTCTTCTGGACCAACTGGATCCAATAGGTTTGTATACATTTTCCCCCATTCTATTGGTTAAACTGGATGGACTTGTGTCTTTTTTTCAACCAGACTAACTACAGTATCTAACTATGTAACTATATATGCTGACTACAGAGCAAATCCTAGTTAATACAATGACATAAAATGTAATATATAATTTGTGAATGCTAATAGTGGATTTTTTTATTTTTATTTTTGCTACTATTTTAACTTTTCCTTTGAGCTTACAATTGCTAATACATATAACATAAGGCTCCTCTGTACAATAGGTAAGTAAGGGGAGCTGTAGTATTATTGGGATGTTTACCTTAAACTAGGGGAGGGCTGGGCCGGGGGGTAGGGTGGAAATAGCCTCCAGGCTGCCCTAACTTATGTTGAAAATGCCCGCTACCTTTTTTTTTTTATTCTGGTCTTGGAAGTCGGGCCGACCACTAGCTGTTGCATTCCAAGAGTTGTAGTCCATGCTCAAGCTCCCGGTGGGTGGAATACAGAGCAGCACAGAGGAAACTACAAATCCTGGGGACTGGAAGCAGGCAGAGGCAGGGCATGCCAGGGAGTCGGAAAGCAGGGCTGCAGGGCTGGGCGCTGGCTGCAACTTGACCCCAGGACCAGGAGCATTACCCCCCCCCCCCATGGCATGCAAGGACCTGTTGAGCTGAGATCACTGAGTTGAGAGACCCTGACCCCCCTAGCTGACTCCCATCTCCCCCCCATACACCCCATGTAACCTGTCCCGGTAATCAGGCTGCATTGATGGGCACTGGAGTTGGCTGCACTGATGGGCACCCCGCTAGCGTCCGGAAAAGGGTTAATGGTGCATTGCGGGCGGTATTACTGCGGTTTCCCATTGATTTCAATGGGAAGGAGTGGTATAGGAGCGGTAAACACCCCGCTCCTATACCGCTCCAAAGACTCCGGGCTTTCACATTGAAGCCTGCAGGGCACGATTTTTTCAGGCGGTAGAGCAGCGCTATTTTTAGCGCTGAACCGCCTGAAAAACGTGTCAGTGTGAAAGGGGCCTTGCAGAGGAGCTCTAGTGCTAGAATTATTGCTCTCGCTCTAACGTTCGCGTTCGTTTGTTAAAAGAGTATAACTAGTAGAACTGAAATCGCCTACATAATGAGAATCGAATATGTAACTTGTGTGTATTTGGCTCACAGGTCATGTCCCTGGCACACATGCTGCTGTAATGGCAGACATTACTTCTGGTGAGTTACCTATTTTTATCTGTAGGTGGTGGACTGTTACTTGGACATACTGCACCTGTACTTATTGGAGTGGTTATACCAGCCTGTTCTTGCTTATGCGAATATATCTTGGACTTTGTGAGACTGTGTTTAAATTGTCACTTTAAATTTATTGGTGCTGCACTTGATACATAAGCTTATTTAAGGCCCGTTATACTGCGTTTGGTGCTAGCTGCCTCTTACTTTTATTATTTTTAAGCACAGCACAGATTTTGTCACTTATTTATAGACAGGAATATTGAAGATCCTCTGACACAAAACTTTTTTTATTTTAGGCTCACTTTTGGTTTAATCACAGCCCAAGCTCTCGGGAAAAGTTGCAGAATCATTACCCAGTAGGAATATATTACTCGTCGCAAATTGAAATGGGTATTTCTAAAAAAGAAACAGTGAGTCAACTGGCAGATGTCAGTTTTCCATACGTCTCCCTGGGAGCCCTCATCACTGCCAGTGTGTTAAAAATACCTCCACACACAGCTGGCACAGTGCGAGGTGTGTCCTGGGCACCGAACAGAAGCCGGTCAGTGTGCTAGTGGGTGGAGGGGAAAAGGCTGAAAGGGGTCATTGTGTGCTGTGTGTCAGGCTTAGCTCTGCACTGCATTTTACTACCAGCTTACCCAATACTTTAGTTAATAACCCTTACCTGTCCGAAGTCTTATGCCCCGTACACACGATCACTTTATGTGATGAAAAAAAACGAAGTTTTCTGTGAAGTAAAAAAACGACGTTTTCAAACTTCACTTTTCAAAGACGATGTTGCCTACACACCATGGTTTTTTCACAAAAAGCGAGGTTACATTCACCACTCTTTTCCATTGAAGCTTGCTTCATAACTAGCTTCTGGGCATGCGCGGGTTGAAAAACGTTGTTTTAAACTACGTTTTTTTGCTACACACGGTGACTTTTTGTGAAACAAAAAACCATGTTTTGAAAAACGACACATAAAATTGAAGCATGCAAACGTCATTTTTTTTCATCACATAAAGTGATCGTGTGTACGCGGCATTAGCCTCCGCAAATGAAGATGGCTTGATTTTTGTTGGCAATGTGTTCTATGCCTGCTGGCTTAATCCAGAGGAATAAAGGTGAAAGGGTCACTTCACCCCAAAGTGATTTTTTTTATGTTATAGTTGGAGTCTGGTGGGCTAAGTCAACCCCATATAGATATACAGTATCTAACAAAAGTGAGTACACCCCTCACATTTTTGTATATATTGTATTATATCTTTTCATGATCACACCAAATTTAAGACACCTGCTCCCCATTCACACCTGAGACCTTATAACACTAACGAGTCACATGACACCGGGGAGGGAAAATGGCTAATTGGGACCAATTTGGACATTTTTATTTAGGGGGTGTACTCACTTTTGTTGCTGGTTTAAACATTAATGGCTGTGTGTTGAATTATTTTGAAGGGACAGCAACTACTTTACATTGTAGGAAAGTGTAATTTCTTAAAGCGGAGTTCCACCCTTAAAACCACTTTCTTTCATCCCATCCAGCATACTGGCGTCAGCTCCAGTATGCTGTTTTTTTTTTTTTTTTTTTTTAATCCATGTACTTACTTTATAATAGATCATTTAATTTTGGGCGCACCGCGGTGTATGTCGCCACTATAAGGCGTCACGCCTTCCGGAAACAGCCGACTAGCATTCGGCTCTTCTCGGCGCCTACGCACAGACCCAGAAGCTGACTGCGCCTGGCGCCGTATATAGCCGCGTCACGCCTTCCGGAAACAGCCGACTAGCGTTCGGCTCTTCTCTGCGCCTGCACAAAGACCCAGGAGCTGACTGTGCAGGCGCCGTAAATAGCCGGTCCTAGTTCGGCTTTTTTCGGAGGGCGTGACGCGGCCATATACGGCGCCTGTGCAGTCAGCTTCTGGGTCTGTGCGTAGGCGCCGAGAAGAGCAGAACGCTAGTCGGCTGTTTCCGGAAGGCGTGACGCCTTATAGCGGCGACATACACCGCGGTGTGCCCAAAATTAAATGATCTATTAAGTAAGTACATGGATTAAAAAAAAAAAAAAAACAGCATACTGGCGCTGACGCCAGTATGCTGGATGGGATGAAAGAAAGTGGTTTTAAGGGTGGAACTCCCATTTAAGTGTTGTCACATGAAAAGATAATGTGAGGGGTGTACTCACTTTTGTGAGGTACTGTATCTAATGGACCCAGCACATGTGAAGACCTGGGAATTCAGCACAGGGATGGTGGGAATCCCACATATTGGGCAAAGAAGGTGCGCAGACCAAGAAGTTCAGTGCAAGGATGGTTGGAGCCTCTCATAATGGGCTCATCAGGTGCGCAGACCAGGGAACTTAACACGGGGGGGGGGGGATAGGGGGTGTGAGCCCATCCGGGAACCCATGACAGGGATTGTGGGAGTTCCTCATATTGGGCACATCAGGATTGCAGACCCAGGAGCTCAACACATGAATGGTGGGAATTCCTCATAATAGGCGCAGTAGGGGGGCCAGACTCTGGAGCTTGGCACTGGAATGGTGGCAACCCCTCAAAATGGGCACAGCAGGTGTACAGACCCAGGAACTCAGCACAGGGATGGTGTGAACCTGCTATAGTAGGAACAGCAGATGTGGTAAACTGGGATTTGGGCTTTAAATAGCAAACCACTTCAATATATGTACTTTCTGAAATTACATTGTAGTTGAACGATGAGTTCTGGAACTCAGGATCGAAGGTCTCTCTTTTATTCAAAAAATCAAAGTACATTCTGCCCAGTCAACTTAAAAGAATTTGCCCTGATTTGGAATGCAAACAGTTTCAAAGCACTTGCTCAAAGTTTCCGAATCCCATTCAATTAATGGGATGGGGGGAAGTCTTGTTATACAATTTGGACCATGTGTAGGGCTAAAAAGCAAGTGTCTGTCAAAGGCACTGAAGCCATGGGGGTACAAGTACCAATGACCACAATTAACAGTATCTCTCCCTACACAGAATTGTCATCTCTCCGAAACAGCTCCAACACACACCAATCATATGACTGCTCATATAGAAAGGGGGTTGGGTTACCAATGACTTCAAATTATTGTCAGTTGAACAGGGACAATGGCTATGCGCTACGTTATAAGCTGTTCCTTATTTCTGATGGGCAACTTTGTCAATCCAAGGGATCTGCTGCGAATTAATGGAAGAGGTAAACCCAAAACTCATTCCTAATGGTCAGGTGTCCATACATTTTTCTCCACATAGCATAAAGTTTAACCACTTCAGCCCCGGACCATTTGGCTGCCCAAAGACCAGAGCACTTTTTTGCGATTCGGCACTGCGTCGCTTTAACTGACAAGTGCGCAGTCATGCGCCGTGGTGCCCAAACAAAATGTATGTCCTTTTTTTCCCCCACAAATAGAGCTTTCTTTTGGTGGTATTTTTTTTTTTTTAAGGTAAATTTTTCTTTTGGTGGTATTTGATCACCTCTACGGTTTTTATTTTTTGCGCTATAAACAAAAAGATAGCGACCATTTTGAAAAAAAGCACAATTTTTTACTTTTTGTAACATCCGGCTGTGCATGGATGTGAGATGTTCCGGGCACTTGTTATGTTATCTGGGGCTCTTCTGGCCATGCAGTACATGTAGTACTACAGTGTTGGATGTGTCCGGATGTGCCCGGCGGTATCCAGGATCAGCCTAGAGCACAAGTGGCCGGCATTTGAGGCTGTTTATAAGTAGGAGTCATTCGTAACTTGGGGACTGCCTGTATATACAATACATTTATATATATGTAGAGAGTAGATATGTGCGTTCCCGTTCGTAACGAATGTATTTTCGTACAAATTTGTTCGCGGAATAATGTGTACATACGAAAAAATTAAAGCAATAAAATACGAAAATGACAGGATTACGAATGAGCCGCATAACGAACAAGCGCAAATACGAACGAACGATACGACAATCTTAGAAAGATACGACAAAACGGAAACAACAAAAGAACGAAAATGACATCTATAATGAATGATTTGCATTCCGTATTTTAAATCCTTTGGGCCAGATTCACGTATTCCAGAGCATCTTTGCTCTGGAGTAACGCTTCTGATTTGCGTTGCGCTGCCGAAATTTTAGGAGCAAGTGCTGTCATTCACGAAGCACTTGCTCCTAAAGTTGCGGCAGCGCATCACAAATGAGCCGGCGGAATTCAAATGTCGCGGGTACGGGGCGTGTAGTATGCTAACTACGCGCGATCCCGCCGCCAACGTACTGCGCATGCGTCGAGTGTCAAAACATCCCCGTGCGCATGCTCCAAAATCTGTGAATGAACGTCAATGACGTCACATTCCCATTCATGACCGTTTTACGCAAGCGACGTTTTTTTTTTTTTTTTTCCGACGCGATGACGACGCCTATACCTAACATAGGATACTCCAACCCCATGTAGGTATATCTATGCGCCGCGTATCCCGTCCGGAAACGTCGTATCGTCATTGCGTCGCGCCGGATTTCGATCGTGAATTGCCGATTTCCGCTCATTAACATATTTTTTGAGCGGAAATCGGCGGGAACGCCCCCGGCGCCATTTTTAAGTTGAAGTAACGATGCGATGGCGAAACTCAGTTACGCTGCTCGCATCGGAACTTCAACCCGGCGTTTCTTGTTTTCTGGTTACAGAAAACAGAAACGCCGGCTCAAAGCCACAGTTAGGCTGGCGGATCACTCGATCCGCCAGCGTAACCTTTCCTGAATCTGGCCCATAGTCTGTTCGTATTTACAGTAGTATGTTCATATTTTCATTTGTGTGTTTTTTTCTAAATCCGTTTTTTTGGTCTGTTTCTAAATTTGTGTACTTGATTTGTTTTTTTGAATAGGCAGTGAGTGTAGTTAGTGAATCAGCTTCTCTTTTGTGCCGACTGCCGAGTACAGCAAAGCCAAAAAAACTTTTCCGTGGATTTTCGTCTAAAGGTCTAATATGGATGAGCCGCGTGTTGAAAGTGCCACCAAATCCCGCGATATATTTCCGAAAGTACGAAATTATGAAAATTCACAAAAATTATTGTCTAACAAGAAACGACAATAAATTAAACAGAAAAACGAATCATCCCGCATGTACGAAAACAAAACGGTAACCAAAATACGAAACGATCGGAATACGAAAAAATCGCGTCGTACGAAATACGAACGGGAACGAACAGGAAAACAGGCGTCTTACGAAATTGCGAATCGGTATGAACCTACAGAACGATACGAAACGGAACAAAATAATACAACATTTTTTGCTGTGCACATGTCTAGAAGAGAGAGAGAGAGAAAGATAGATAGATAGATAGAAAGGAAGATAAAGAAAGAAAGATAGATACAGATAGAAAGAAAGAAGGGAAGGAAGATAGATAAATAGATAGATAGATAGATAGATAGATAGATAGATAGATAGATAGATAGATAGATAGATAGATAGATAGATAGATAGATAGATAGATAGATAGATAGATAGATAGATAGATAGATAGATAGCTCTAATTATTACCACATATGTTAAAATGTTTGGGTCTGCCCAGGAACTTTTCAGATGCCCAGTCAAACATAAATTAAGTACGTCTGTGCTGGACTGGTCAGCAGATGTATGCATCACACAGTATTATAGGTTAGTCCTAGTAACTCATGACGGCTCTTTAAAACCTTTTCCTGATGCTGCAAGGCTTTGATCAGGAAACATGAAAGGGATACGATCCACATGGGCACCTGTAAGGATTTAGTCCCATGTGTGTTTAAAGGGCCGACAAATTTTAAACAACTTTGACTTTGTAGCAAACAGAAGATATCTGGTAGCAAACAGAAGATATGAGCTGAGGGAGTTTATTCATTTACTTCCCCTAATGATTTAGTTCTGAAATATTTACTGCACTTTCCAGAGTACATAGATGAATTACATCAATGCCTTTCTCCTATGGGGAACCGGATGAATACGGACCGTGTGTCCGTATTCATCCGATCCGATCCTTCAGACGGAAGAAAAATAGGGTTTTCTTCCGTCTGAAGAACCAGATCTTTGCGGAGGCGGGTCATTACGGACGCTAGCGGATGCTCATCCGCTAACGGCCGTGATCACATAGGGTATCATTACAAGTCCGTAAATGGACTTGTAATAAACGGACGAACGGTCCGCCCGTGTGAAAGGACCCTTTAGCTTGGTACAGAAGATATTACATTTTGAAGAGACAGCGCAGAGCCGTGCCCTCTCCTCCAGTCCAGCATACCTCCGTCACCTCACTCCCAGTGACAGAACAGGGTTCCATAGTGCACTTAGCTTGGACCTCATACAGTACGTGCACTTGTAAACTCCTTTCTTCCCATACCATATGGCCAGGCTATGGGTCTCCTTAACGCAAGTCCATCCCGGTTGCTTTGAGAAACCAACCTCTGGGGTGGGAGCCAGATCACTGACCCCCTCACTACTGGAGGACCCGTCACCTGCACCAGGTACTATGCTTCATGACTGGCTGCAATGTACCTTGTACTAGTTCTTGGTTGCTCATAGCGACTGCATCACTCCTGTTTGCTGAGTAGACCTTCCATAGCGGCTTTGTTTCATATTCCATATGTACTTTACTGACCCTAGTTCTTTCATACACCAGGAACCATCATTCACCCTTTTAAATGACTTCAGAATAGGCTTAGAACAGTTGTTGCAACTTTACTCAAACACTTTGGCGATACAGTTAAAGCGGAGCTCCACCCTTTTTTTTTATACATACCAAAAGTGCCTGTTGCTAGGCAGATCGTCCTAATCTGCCACTTCGGTCCGTCTTCTTTCTTCTCCTCCTCGCGCTGCCTTCTGGGGAATGGGGGAGCGGTGTCTTCTGGGACCTTTAGGCTTTGTTTATGGGGCAAAGTCATGCTGGAACAGAAAAGGCCTTCCCCAAATTGTTCTCAGAAGGTTGAAGGAGCACAATTGTCTAAAATGTTTTTGTATACTGTTGTACAATAATTCAGAGAGGTGTCCAAAAATCTTTGGCCATATAGGGCCAGATTCAGGTAGAGTTGCGCTGGAGTATTTCGATATGCGCCGCGTAACTGTGAAGATGCGCCGTCGTTTCTATGTGCCCGTACCCACCAAACTAGATGCGCCCAATAACGGGCCATTTGCGACCGGCGGAACGTTCCGACGCCAGAGTATCGTCAGCGCTTAATTTCGCTTGGCGCATCAGTCGCGCCTATTGATTTCCCCTGCAAATATGCAAATGAGGGATTTTTCCCAATTCACGAACGGATTAGCACCATACGCTCGCTACATGCACCGCGCGTATCTCGTCCGTCCGGCGCAAAGTTATTTCTACAAAAGGCTGCTTTATCTTTACTCCAGATGGCCACAGGTCAGCAGGAGAGCAGCTACAGCAGCGTTACCGACGATAAGAGCTAGCTGAGCACCCCCACTTGCAGGACAACACCTCTGTCCATGCTTGTCTGTCAAATTTTACAGCCATGGAGGAAGACATCATAGGTCTCCATAGCCGAGATGACGGCTGACAGCTCCTGGCCATTAAAGTTCAGCTTTCTCCTGTGTGTTTGCGGGGAACGGGAGCAGCCATCTCAGAACAAAAGTAACATCACTGCGGGGAGGGGGAGCAGGATATACTTTAGTGCCGGAATGGCGCTTCTACGGGCGCATTTAAATGCCCAACGGAAGGCATTGCGCTGACGTTTCCCGTGAAGTGGTGCCGACGGAAGTTGTGAGCATGCGCACAAAGGGGGCGAGTGGAGCCTCACTCACTGCGCATGCTCCGTGGTTGATGCGCTGAACGTAAGCCTCTGCGCTGGGCTCCGCCCATCATTTACATATGATCACACCCACTTCCCCTTGCGTCGGGTTACGCCAGCGCATTATCGTTACTCTGGCGCAAGTTTACGCGCAACTGCTATGTGAATAACAGTACTTGCGCTGAAAGGGTCGTCAGAGTAACGTAAATGAGAAGCGTTACTCTGGAGCAAAGATGCTCCCATCTACCTGAATCTGGCCCATAGTGTATGTTCCAGGATGAAACTAGACAAAGCAGAATGTACTGTACATGGGGAGGAATTTGGTGTCTTCGCTGTGTCCTGCCCCAGCCCAGAAGTTTGTGGAAGTTTCTTGATTCTTTACAAAACTTCCTCTGGGTAATAATCAAGCAGGCTTCTGGCCAGGACATACGTTCATTATTATATAAAGGAATGTATTGTATTAGTCAAATATGTTTGTAGTTTCTGTCTAAAATTTGACATTTCTACTAATGCAGATGAAAACAGACTGGCCATCTGCTTGAGAAGTCCACCCAAAATTGATTCTGCTATTTTAGATATAGCTCAGTGGGTTAAAACCAAGCCAGCTCCTTATTTTTCTTGGGAACCCCAGTGTTGAGATCTTAGGGTTGCTAGAAGCCCCTCATGATAGACACAGCATGTGTACAGACCTGGGAACCCCTTATAATGCGCATTGCGGTGTGCAGACCCAGGAAATCATCACGGAGGTGGTGAGTGCCCCATAATGAGAACAACAGGTATGCAGACCCCTGTTCAGAAATCTCAGCACTAAAGTCCCTGAGGCCGCGTACACACGGCAGAGAACCTCGACGGGCAGAACACATCGTTCCGCCCGTCGAGGTTCTCTCCCGGCCGTCGAATTCGGCGACCCGCCCGTCGGGAATGGCAACCAGCCATTCTTCCAGGCGGGCCGTCGAGGAAATAGAGAGCGTGCTCTCTATTTCGGCTCGACGGGCTTCCCGACGGGAAGCTCGCTGAGACCGTACACACGGCCGAGGTCCTCGCTGGAATGTGCATTCCAGCGAGGTTCTCGCTGATTTTCAGCGAGAACCTCGGCCGTGTGTACGGCGCCTCAGAGATAGAAGAGACTGTCAGGTGGTTTTATTCTTTAGCATCCATCAAAACTACTACTCTTGATTCATATTCATTTAATCTCACCCTTCCATACTGAAAGCTTATTTAAAACTGTATTTAAAAATGTCCATCTTAGACTACCACTGCATTGATGGGCACTAGTGAGGCTGCATTGATGGGCACTGGTGAGGCTGCATTGATGGGCACTAATCAGGCTGCACTGATGGGCACAGATCAGGCTGCATTGATGGGCACTGATCAGGCTGCAATTATGGGCACTGATGAGGCTGCACTGACGGGCACTAATGAGGCTGTGCTGATGGGCACTGATGAGTATAAAACACTCTTCAAATGTACTGTAAATTGCATGGTTTCCCCTTTTATGAACAAGAAATAATGATGTTCTGCTGTTAGGCTGGTATAATAATGCTATGGGGCTGTTATGAAATTATTTGCAGGGCTGTTTTTTTATTCCCAGTCCGGCCCTGGGACTATAGTATGCAGTTTGCACACATCACCGCTCACTCACCAGGCAGTTCCCAGAACAATAAAGGTGTGCCGTTTAAACCAGATTTAGTGTGGCCTCCATTCAGTTCCAGTTCTGGCTTCTGGGTCTGTTTTAAAGCCCTCCCCTCCACATCTGCTGTGCTGTGATCCGCCGCCTGCGGGACAGCACAGCAACAGACCGCAGCAGCACACACTCCACAGCCAGCTTAAAGTGGAGGTTCACCCTCTAAAAATAATTCTAGCATGCCATGGAGAACACCCACCCGACCGACAGTATGCCGTTTTTTTTTTTTTTTATCCCGTACATACCTTTTTACGGGCTCTCTTCCCCTCCGGCGATCCCGTGGTACTGGGCGTTTACAATCACAGGCTGTGATTGACGTCCCTCAGCCCAGCGCATACAGCGCGTCACGAGATGCCGAAGGAACCCGAGCGTCGGTGCGCAGGCGCCGTATAGGGCCGCACCGACGTTCGCGTTCCTTCGGCATCTCGTGACACGCTGTATGCGCCGGGCTGAGGGGACGTCAATCACAGCCGCCAGATCGGAAGAGAGCCCGTAAAAAGGTATCTACAGAAAAAAAAAAACACCGGCATACTGCTGGTCGGGTGGGTGGGCTCCATGCCCTGCTAGAAATTTTTTGGAGGGTGAACCACCACTTTAAGTGAGCCCTCAGCCCAGACTCGGTGTGCTGTCACTGAGGCCCACCGGACAGCACTGGAACAGGCCACAGCCCAGCCCACATTGGGGGGGGGGACATGGGTCGGAGCATAGGGTGGACTTACTTTAAAAAGTGGGAGGGGGTTATCAAATTTTTCTTTGGGCCAGGGGCAGCCGGTCCATTAAGGGCGCACGGGCTCCGCCTCCCCTTTCCAACGCCGACACCACACCTTATTCATGCGTCCAGCACTTTTCAGTTTTTTTAAGCACCTGATTAGAGCCATAGGGTGAGCTCCATAAAGCAAAGCTTTGCACTCAGCAGGGGGGCCCTTCCATTAAGGGCGCACAGGCACTGCCCCCCTGTCTACCCGACTCCCCCATGCATGCATTCGCCCCCCCCGCCACTGCTACCCAGGTATGTTAGAATAGCACTGTTTGCCCCCCTAAAATAAAATTACCACCTGCCGCCACTGCTTCGGGCTAAAGACCCTGGTCTTTTTCCCACCTAGAAACACCCCTGTTAAAGATGCTTCTCAATTGCTTTGACTTATGGGTTAGCTCCTTACTCCGTCTTGTTAAAACATGATTGTAATCAGCAGTTCTGTCCAAATTCTAAGGAAGTTCTGCCATTAAACACATTTCAGGAGTCCAAGTTCCATGAATACTGTCATATGATACTGAGTGGATTGAACGTCTAGAAAGCTGGGGTCACAGGGAGACGCTTGGAGCTGCCAGCTGGACAAGGAGGAGAGGATTAAACCACGTGGCCTGTATGGGTCTGACTGTTCAGTCATCGTTCTGATACGATCCAAAACTAAGAAATGAATGCATTGGGTCCCTCGTGTGTTCTATCATTCCAAGAGAGGCTTAGAGAAAAGCTACATCAATTACCCAATGCACTTGTCTGAAGGGAATGTAAAGTGACGTATTAGGCCGCGTACACACGATCAAATCTATCTGCTGGAAACGGTCGGCCCGACCGTCCCAGCAGACAGATTCGATCGTGTGTACGGGCGAGCCGACGGATTTGGCCACCCGACAGATTTCAAAGCATGCTTTGAAATCTGTCGGCTGGGAACCCGTTAGCCCGACATGTCTGCTGGTTAGTACGCTAACCAGCAGACATGTCTTCTCGCACACACGCCGAATGGTTTTGACGCATGCGCGGAAGTGTTTTTCTTCCTGGTGCGGTGACGTGGCGGCGTCAACGTCACCGCCACGTCACCGCGCCGTCTGGCGGCGGGGATTTTGGTTTGAACGTGTGTACACGATCAAACCAATATGTCCCCAGCAGACAGATTTGTTCAAATCTGTCTGCTCGTGTGTACGCAGCCTTAGAGATTAGTTTTAATTTATATCTGTATGTATTTAAAAGAAGCATATTATCAGTTTACAATATTAGAATATTTAAACTTGTAACTATTCCTAAAAGCTTAACTCCAGGCTCCTCTCCTGTACTGAAATAGCTTTCATTGCACACTGTGAGCTTCTCACAATGTGCATTAGAAGTTGCAGCTAGTCAGATAGAGCCTGCCGTATTTCTTTCCTCCTCAGCCTGACTGTCCTTGGGCCACCCCTTTCATTCATTGGATTTCAAACACAGAATCTCAGCATCATATGTGGACGTTACCTAGGGCAGGCTGAAAGCAAATATACCTGTCTAGGGAAGCCCACCCCTCCAGACTAACACCCACTCGTCAAGGCATTTTAATATTTGCATGACTTCTCCCAAGAGCCAGCTCACAGCTTGCATCAGGGCTAAGGGCTCTTAAGAGGAGTACTGATGTACCTCCTATTAGCCATGTTCTGCCTGCAATGCATAAAGGAACACAGAGACCCAGGGCTGTCTTAATGAGAGGGCACACCTGGCACACCTGGCCACTGCCCAGGGGCCCCATCTGCATGGGGGGCCCCTGCACTTTCCCCAAAGCAGCTGGTCCTTGAGCCCACGCTGCCCCGAAATTGGGAGCCCCATGATGGCACTGAGAGTGATAGATACACAGTAGGGATGAGCCGAACACCCCCGTGTTCGGTTCGCACCAGAACCGTCGAACGGTCCGATCGTTCGCACGAACATTTAGAACCCCATTGAAGTCTATGGGACTCGAATTCGAATTCAGAAACGGTCGTTTTAAAGACCAATTTTCAAGTTATTGTTGGAAAACGTCTTTCAGAACCCAGGTCTTGCCCCAGGGAACATGTATCAATGGAAAAAAGTCTTAAAAACTGTAGTTTTTTCAGGAGCAGGACTCCTAAAAAACAACATTTTTAAAACTTTTTATTCCATTGATAGTAGTATCAATGGAAAAAAAGTTTTAAAAACGGTCGTTTCGTTTCACGCGAATTTGCCGCGAACAATCGTTTTTGTTCGAAAATCGACGAACGATGGAACGGACGATGTTCGAGCCGAACATACGTTCGTTTCAAACGCGAAGCTCATCCCTAATACACAGGGGAGGCAGTCTGCCTCCTACCTACTTGATGTCTGTTTACCTGCACTGTCATCATTGTAGGGGCCCCAGAGCATTTCTTTGCCCAGGGGCCCATGATGCTATTAAGACAGCACTGCAGAGACCCAGTGATGACCTCACTGGGTAAGAAATACATTATGAAATGAAAACAGGAAGGTTTTAGTAAAAATGTCATTATGTTGATCAGGAGAAACCTGATTAACCAGCTAAAATGTAAGCAAAATAAACTTCAGGTTTAGGTTGGGCAGCACAGTGGCTGAGTGGTTAGCACTTCCACCTAGCAGCACTGGGGGGTCATCAGTTCAAATCCCAACCACAGTGCTACCTGCGTGGAGTTTGCATGTTCTCCCTGTGCCTGCGTGGGTTTCCTCCCACGCTCCTAAGGCCGCGTACACACGTCCGAGAACCTCGAAAAGCTTGTCAAACCAAATTTCCTCATTGAACAACGAGGAAAAAAAGAGCATGCTCTCTATTTTGGCTCGACGAGCTTCCCGACTGGACGCTCGTCGGAAGTGTACACACGATCGAAAACCTCGGCAGAATATGTCTCCCAGCAAGCTTCTCGCTGGATTCTGCCGAGAAGCTCGGTCGTGTGTACGGGGCCTCAGACATGTTGGTAAGCTATTTAGTTCCTAGTATGTGTTAGTATGAATGTAAGTTAGCGACTTTAGATTATGAGCTCCTTGAGGGCAGGGACTGATGTGAATATATAATAAATATGTAAATTAATGGTGCTATATACTGCAAGTACCTAAAATAAATCAGTTAATCGAATCAAAATTAAAAAAGGAGGGTTTATAATTTAGGGATCTCAAACTGGTGATCCTCCAGCTGTTGCGAAACTACAGATCTCATGAGGAATTGCAAGGCTGACAGTTACAAGCATGACTTCCACAGTCAGAGGCAGGATGGGACTTGTAGTTTTGCAACAGCTGGAGGGCCACCAGTTTAAGACCCCTGAATTATAAACCCTCCTTTTTTTTAGTTTTGATTCGAGTAGGTTAAAATCCCTTAAAAGGTTAAAAGGTTAAAATATTTTGTTCTGTCTGTGTCCTCTCTGGGCCAGGGCCATCTTAATAGCATCATGGGCCCCTGGGCAAAGTAATGCCCTGGAGCCCCTACAATGGAGACAGTGCAGGTAAACAGAACAGTAAATCTGGGGTGTAGAGGGGTCAGAGTGCTGGGGGTATATCTGGGGTGTAGAGGGGTCAGAGTGCTGGGGGTATATCTGGGGTGTAGAGGGGTCAGAGTGCTGGGAGGATATGTGGGGTGTAGAGGGGTCAGAGTGCTGGGGGTATATCTGGAGTGTAGAGGGGTCAGAGTGCTGGGGGTATATCTGGGGTGTAGAGGGGTCATAGTGCTGAGAGAATATCTATGGTGTAAAGGGGTCAGAGTTCTGGGGGTATATCTTTGGTGTAGAGGGGTCAGAGTGCTGGGGGTATATCTGGGGTGTAGAGGGGTTAGAGTGCTGGGGGTATATCTGGGGTGTAGAGGGGTCAGCGTGCTGGGGGGATATGTGGGGTGTAGAGGGGTCATAGTGCTGAGAGAATATCTATGGTGTAAAGGGGTCAGAGTTCTAGGGGTATATCTTTGGTGTAGAGGGGTCAGAGTGCTGGGGAGATATCTGGGGTGTAGAGGGGTCAGGGTGCTGGGGAGATATCTTGGGTGTAGAGGGGTCAGAGTGCTGGGGAGATATCTGGGGTGTAGAGGGGTCAGGGTGCTAGGGAGATATCTGGGGTGTAGAGGGGTCAGAGTGCTGGGGAGATATCTGGAGTGTAGAGGGGGCAGGGTGCTGGGGGGATATCTGGGGCGTAGAGGGGTCAGAGTGCTGGGTGAGATATCTGGGGTGTAGAGGGGTCAGAGTGCTGGGGGGATATCTGGGGTGTAGAGGGGTCAGAGTGCTGGGGAGATATCTGGGGTGTAGAGGGGTCAGAGTGCTGGGGGGATATCTGGGGTGTAGAGGGGTCAGAGTGCTGGGGGGATATCTGGGGTGTAGAGGGGTCAGAGTGCTGGGGAGATATCTCGGGTGTAGAGAGGTCAGAGTGCTGGGGAGATATCTGGGGTGTAGAGGGGTCAGGATGCTGGGGAGATATCTGGGGTGTAGAGGGGTCAGGGTGCTAGGGAGATATCTGGGGTGTAGAGGGGTCAGAATGCTGGGGAGATGTCTCGGATGTAGAGAGCTCAGAGTGCTGGGAAGATATCTGGGGTGTAGAGGGGTCAGAGTGCTGGGAGATATCTCGGATGTAGAGAGCTCAGAGTGCTGGGGAGATATCTGGGGTGTAGAGGGGTCAGAGTGCTGGGGAGATATCTGGGGTGTAGAGGGGTCAGAGTGCTGGGGAGATATCTGGGGTGTAGAGGGGTCAGGGTGCTAGGGAGATATCTGGGGTGTAGAGAGGTCAGAGTGCTGGGGAGATATCTGGAGTGTAGAGGGGTCAGGGTGCTGGGGAGATATCTGGGGTGTAGAGGGGTCAGGGTGCTGGGGAGATATCTGGAGTGTAGAGGGGTCAGGGTGCTGGGGAGATATCTGGGGTGTAGAGGGGTCAGGATGCTGGGGAGATATCTGGGGTGTAGAGGGGTGAGAGTGCTGGGGAGATATCTGGGGTGTAGAGGGGTCAGAGTGCTGGGAGGATATGTGGGGTGTAGAGGGGTCAGAGTGCTGGGGGTATATCTGGAGTGTAGAGGGGTCAGAGTGCTGGGGGTATATCTGGGGTGTAGAGGGGTCATAGTGCTGAGAGAATATCTATGGTGTAAAGGGGTCAGAGTTCTGGGGGTATATCTTTGGTGTAGAGGGGTCAGAGTGCTGGGGGTATATCTGGAGTGTAGAGGGGTTAGAGTGCTGGGGGTATATCTGGGGTGTAGAGGGGTGAGCGTGCTGGGGGGATATGTGGGGTGTAGAGGGGTCATAGTGCTGAGAGAATATCTATGGTGTAAAGGGGTCAGAGTTCTAGGGGTATATCTTTGGTGTAGAGGGGTCAGAGTGCTGGGGAGATATCTGGGGTGTAGAGGGGTCAGGGTGCTGGGGAGATATCTGGGGTGTAGAGGGGTCAGAGTGCTGGGGAGATATCTGGGGTGTAGAGGGGTCAGGGTGCTAGGGAGGTATCTGGGGTGTAGAGGGGTCAGAGTGCTGGGGGAATATATGGGGTGTAGAGGGGTCAGAGTGCTGGGGAGATATCTGGGGTGTAGAGGGGTCAGAGTGCTGGGGGGATATCTGGGGTGTAGAGGGGTCAGAGTGCTGGGGGGATATCTGGGGTGTAGAGGGGTCAGAGTGCTGGGGAGATATCTGGGGTGTAGAGAGGTCAGAGTGCTGGGGAGATATCTGGGGTGTAGAGGGGTCAGGATGCTGGGGAGATATCTGGGGTGTAGAGGGGTCAGGGTGCTAGGGAGATATCTGGGGTGTAGAGGGGTCAGAATGCTGGGGAGATGTCTCGGATGTAGAGAGGGTCAGAGTCCTGGAAGATATCTGGGGTGTAGAGGGGTCAGAGTGCTGGGAGATATCTCGGATGTAGAGAGCTCAGAGTGCTGGGAGATATCTGGGGTGTAGAGGGGTCAGAGTGCTGGGGAGATATCTGGAGTGTAGAGGGGTCAGGGTGCTGGGGAGATATCTGGGGTGTAGAGGGGTCAGAGTGCTGGGGAGATATCTGGGGTGTAGAGGGGTCAGAGTGCTGGGGAGATATCTGGGGTGTAGAGGGGTCAGGGTGCTAGGGAGATATCTGGGGTGTAGAGAGGTCAGAGTGCTGGGGAGATATCTGGAGTGTAGAGGGGTCAGGGTGCTGGGGAGATATCTGGGGTGTAGAGGGGTCAGGGTGCTGGGAGATATCTGGAGTGTAGAGGGGTCAGGGTGCTGGGGAAATATCTGGGGTGTAGAGGGGTCAGGGTGCTGGGGAGATATCTGGGGTGTAGAGGGGTGAGAGTGCTGGGGAGATATCTGGAGTGTAGAGGGGTCAGGGTGCTGGGGAGATATCTGGGGTGTAGAGGGGTCAGAGTGCTGGGGAGATATCTGGGGTGTAGAGGGGTCAGGGTGCTGGGGAGATATCTGGGGTGTAGAGGGGTCAGGGTGCTAGGGAGATATCTGGGGTGTAGAGGGGTCAGAGTGCTGGGGGGATATCTGGAGTGTAGAGGGGTCAGGGTTTTGGGGAGATATCTGGGGTGTAGAGGGGTCAGAGTGCTGGGGGATATCTGGGGTGTAGAGGGGCAGCCTGTGCTCAAGGACCAGCTGCTTTGGGGAAAGGGCAGGGCCCCCCATGCAGCTGGGGCTCCTGGGCAGTGCCCAGGTGTCCCCTCTCATTAAGACAGCCCTGCTCTGGGGAGATTCGCCACCTCTATTTGTCCTGTAACCATTGTCACCAATATAAAAAGTGATGGGAAATCCAACATTTTACAGTTGTTACCAGAACAGGAGATGTGGGGAAATTTTCCACTGTGGACACCTTTTCCGGTGACAGCTGTCTAAAAAAGGAATTCTTATTTATTAGAGATTTCTCCCATTCGATCCGATCGACTGTGTGGATGGAGGAATCCTCTCACCGTGCTATTTCATTCTTACCGTGAGAAGCCGCCCCCGCAGTCAGCATACAATGATCAGTGCTGCTAGTTATAGCCAACGACACTGATTGATCGGGAAAAAACTTAAAAGGCTGGTTTACCAATTGACTTCTGTACAACCAGGGATTGAAATTTGTCAGGTCCCTGCTGAACAGGCCGAATTACGATCCATTTATGGCCGCCTTTAGATACACTAACAAATTAAAGCCAAACTCCAACTTACACTTTATAAGCAGTTACAGATGAAGGTTTTTCATTAATAAATAACAGCTGATTATTGTAACCACCACTGTCAGTGGTAAATGGTTTGTCTTATCCCTGTAACTGCAAGATAGCTTGTGCTTTTGAAAAACAACAGACTTAATGGCTGGGTCACCAGATAAAAAAAATATAAGAAAAGAAAGCATACAAAAGAAAACAAATGCAGCCATCACATGTAAGAATTGGTAAGCTGCAATATAATACATGTTTTGGGTTTATTACAATTTTAACTTTTGTCTTAATCAGTGGCTATGTAGGACTAGAGCCAGGATCGAGATTATAGAACTGGAGCCTGCACCTTTATAAACAAGCCAACCATGTGTCTCTCATATTCCTATCCTCACAGGTTTCCTTTCAGAACTATTTAATTTCCAGCTGATCATTTGCTCCTCTTAAAAAAAAAAAAAAAACATGAATCTTAAATTGAAATAAAGCCTCCATCACCAGAAAAATCAATATGTGGAAGTGGAATTTCTTTTTTTGGATTTTTTTTTACTGTACAGTCTCTTTGTGCTTCTGTATTTCAAGGGATTAAAAACTGTGCTCAAAGTTTTCTGTACCTACAAGCATCGCTCCCTATTACTTGACACCTCTGTATGCACCTATTGCAGTGTTTGAATAAATTAATATAATATAGCGTTTTCCTCCTAACTTTCTATTTCATAACATTTTTAATGCAAGCCTGCCCCTAAAAATAAATACACGTATTTATCGGCGTTTACCGCGCACTTTTTTGCCCTGAAAATCAGAGCAAAATCGTGGGTGCGCGATATACGCCGATACCCGCTTTCCCGCGACATTGAATACTGCGCCTGCATATACCGAGCGCAGTACACTCGTGTATAGTCGGGCAGGTCTTGGCTCCTCTCGCGTTCACGTCCTGGACGTACAGGACGTGAGCGCGAGTCTAGCCGAGCCTGCCCGACTATACATGAGTGTACTGCGGGAAGGACGCTGCAGAAGGACGCCGGACCCGACGAAGAGGACACCCGAAGCCGCAGACGGACGCCGGACCCAAGGAGGCCGCCAATGGACGCCGCGCAATACACCAAAACTGTAAGTACAAAAATCTTTTTTCCACAGGAATGCGGGTCCACTTTAGGGGTGCGCGCTATACGCCGGAGCGCGCAATACCCCGATAAATACGGTAAATAAAATAATAAAAAATTAACAGATAACAATACTTATCAAGCCTGCCATGCGTGACTCAAATCAGAGCTACATGCGCAGGTGGATTTTCCAACTCTTCCGTGAGTGACGGCAGGATTGATAAATATTGAATTTTTTTTTTCTTTTAGTGAAAGAGTAGACAAAATAAGGAAATAAATCCCGGAACTATATAACACATACAAAAACACGAATGAAAAAAAAAAAATATATATATATATATATATATAGACACACAAAAACACACATGAAAAAAAAAAAATATCTATATATATATATTATATTTTTACCTCGTTGCCACTTGCTGGTGAAGTTGGCTTCCACATAGTTGTAGAAGAGGAGTAGTAGGCAGGGTAGAAGATACATGGTCTCTGTGGCCCCTGTAGGTTGTGCGATCTTCTTCAGAGGGATGTGTGCTTGTATTCAGAGGGACCTGTTCTCCTGGGTACAGCTGCTGATCCTCCCAGTAGTTGCTTCTGTGCTCTCTGAATCCTCTAGTACATTGACTTATGGCTGGCTGTTTTTTTTTTTTTCCGCTCTTACACATCTGGAAAGAGTCAGGAATGTGGCACGTGAGAGCTCGACCGCCTGAAGAACCCAAACATTATCCCATTCTCTATGTCACTGTTTGTGCTGTAATCGGTCCTGTGGGCTTCATATGTTATCACCTGATGTGAAACTAGTTTGAAATACAAGGTCATTCCTTACACGGGATTACAGAAAAGGTAAAAGGGTCCAGAAAAGATTATTTTTCCTTGCAAATGATTGGATGATTGAAGTAAACGTAGGTTCATCTTATTTACTAAACTTCGTGAACATTCACTTTACTAAGAGAAGAATCACTACCTCTCTAGTCAATTAATTCTAAAGTGACGGGAAACCTCTCCAATGAGAACACAGAAACAAAAATGGCCCCATTCACACTGGCATTAGAAACAGGCATTTGTGGCATGTTTTTGCCACTCCTCAAAAGTAGTCTGCAATGGATAATATGGATAATGGACAGAGCTACTCACATTTGAAAAACATAGCGTTTGTGTCACTTTGCGTAGATGTGCAGCAAAAATTATCTACATGTCGAGTTTGGGAGGAGTTAAGGCTTGTCAACTCTTTCCATTCAAGTCTATGGTAATGTGCCGATTGTTCCGCCTTTAGGAAAGGAAGGTCGAAGCTCACCTAAATGCGGCAGCTCCTAATCTCTGCTAAAAGCCTATGTGTACGTGGATACATTTTATGGAGTTGAGTTGAGTTTAGGAGCTATGGCAAAGGGCAAAAAAAACACCAAAAGCTTCTAAGCTCAAGTTTAGGAGCTGCCTATGTAGGCTAGTGTACATGAAGCCTTAAAGGGGTTGTAAAGGTACATTCTATGCATTAAGGTGAAAAACATCCGACGATTAGCAGCCCCCCAGCCCCCCGTTTACTTACCTGAGCCCTCGAAAGTCCTGCGTCATAAACGCGCTGGCTTCTCGGCGGGCTTCTCAGCTCATTCATAGGATGATTGATAGCAGCACAGCCATTGGCTCCCGCTGCTGTCAATCAAATCAATAATGCTGCGTGCTGGGGGGCGGGGTCGAGTGATACAGTCGGTGACTATAGCTGCCGACTGTATCATGGGAGTGCGTTCGCAAGCTAAAACCCTTGGGAGGTTAGCTGATGCAGGGAGGGGCCAAGACAGCCGCCGAAGGACCCCAAAAGACGAGGATCGGGACCACTCTGTCCAAAATGAGCTGCACAGTGGAGGTAAGTATGATATGTTTGTTATTAAATAATTTTAAAAAAAAGGAACCTTTACAACCCCTTTAAATTCCAAGGGATAAAAAAGGACAGAACAATTGCCAAAGAGACAAAACCTCTAATATTTCATACTCTCCAAAACATAAAGCTGAAGTTTAATCTGCTTACATTTTGCCTCCTCTGGTTCCTCCTCTTCCCCATCATCATGCTAATGACAATAACAATAGGTTATGTACATATTCTGAACAAGCAATAAAAGCACTATAGAACAACCTTCACTGACCTTTGTAGGTATAGACATTGTACAGAAATGCATCTTTAAATTCACAAGAGACACTAAAGACAATGGACTCCATTCACAGAACCAGATTGCATGCAGTATTTAAAGTGTGATGTCACAATGAAGAGAATAAGATTTCCTATCATCTGTGCCAAGTCTTGCCACACAGAGTTAATCCAGCGCTGAACAATCCTCTTTTATTGTTCAGTGAAATAAAACAGACTTCCAGATAAAAACCAAAGTCCTTGCTTTTGATAAAAGAGCACAATTCACATCCCCTACCCTGTGTTTTGATTAAATGTTTTCAAAATATGGGGTGAGTCACAGTTCAGTGCCATGAGAAAACAGCCATCAGAATATACATAGAGCTGGAGGAAAGAGTAGAGGGGGATGTGAATTGAGCACTTTTTATATATAACGTTTGCGCAAACCAATCACTTTATGCTTACTGCGATTTTTATTATTACCAAAAATATGTAGAAGAATATGTATCGGCCTAAACTGAGAATTTTTAAATTTTTTTATTGGATATTTATTATAGCAAAAAGTTGTCGCTCTATTTTTGTTTATAGCGCAAAAAAATAAAAACCGCAGAGATGATCAAATACCACCAAAAGAAAGCTCTATTTGTGGGGAAAAAAAGGACAAAATTGCGGATATTCATACAAAGTTAAAGAAAGGAAGGGATAGATACCCAAAAGAAAAATGCAATATAAATAAAAAATCATTGGAACCACCGATTAAGGTTTGGTTTCAAGATTTTAAATTAATTAGTGCAGCTGAAATCATTAAAGCAATGAGAACAGCTAATACTAACTCTCCTGTTACTGACTGCTGCCCAGGCAAACTGATAAAGGCATGCAGTGAAGAAATAGCATTGGTCTTGGCTGACCTATTCAATACTTCATATCTAGAAGGCTCATATCCTACTATGTTTAAATCATCATTGATTACTCCGATAGTCAAGAAGAGAGAGGGTGATATAAACGATAAAAATAACCATCGACCTATAGCAGGCCTACATTATCTGGCTAGACTCTATGAAGGTGATGCACGCACCCAGCTTCAACAGTTTGTCGAGGAGCAGGCATTGCTGGATGTGAAACAATCTGGCTTTAGACCACGGCACGGAACCGAGACTACATTAATCGATGTCACGGATTCCTTGCTGATGGCTAAAGATAACAACCAAGATTCCATCCTAGTAATGCTGGACCTCTCGGCGGCTTTTGACACTGTGGACCATGGGATCGTTTTACAGCGGCTGCGGGAGGTTGCGCATGTAAAGGGAACTGCCCTCAGATGGTTTTCATCTTTTTTGGAGGGCAGAAGTCAGAGGGTACGCCTGGGGAGCCACTTCTCCGAAAGTCGACCTGTTGAGTGTGGAGTTCCCCAGGGGTCCCCCCTTTCCCCGTTGATATTTAACATTTACGTGCGCCCCCTCTTGGCCCTTATTCGGTCCCATGGTCTGCAATGTCAGAATTATGCTGATGACACCCAGCTCTATTTGAGGGTGGGAGCGGGATCACTTGATACAGCCACAAAAAAACTTACTGACTGTCTAAAAGGAGTAGAACGTTGGATGGGAGAAAACTATCTGGCGTTAAACAAATTAAAAACTGAAGTACTCGTGGTCAGAAGTTCCGTAAGCGAGATACCTCAAAATTGGACACTGCCATGGCAAGATATGGATGGTAATGGTCCAGGCTGCAGTAAAGTGGTTAAAAATCTGGGATTTTATATAGATGAGGATCTGCTATTTCTGCCACACATTAATCAAGTCACCAAGACTGTTATGTACAAATTAAAAGTACTACGTAGGATCCTTGTGTATTTAGCTCCTATGGATCGCCCTAAAGTTATTGCTGCCCTGGTCTTTCCTCATTTAGACTATGGTAATGCACTTCTAGTGGGCATCCCGGGAACATATATACAAAAACTCCAAAAATTACAAAATTTTGCAGTTCGTATTGCAACTGGACTGAGAAAAAGAGATCCAACATCAGAACAACTAAACAGTCTGGGGTGGTTAACTGTCGATAAACGCATTAAATTAAAAATAGCATGTTTAATGTATAAAACATTTAATGCTATGACGCCAAAATATATAATGGATAAGGTTGTCAAACATGTTCCAACGCGACAGTTACGCGAAGATGGATATTATCGCGTAAACATCCCAAAAATAAAGAATATCCGAATTGGTGGTCGCTCATTCTCATACCAAGCGGCGGTGCAATGGAATGCTCTACCGATTGATATTAGAAGGGCAAAAACTTTTAACCAATTCAAAAAAATGATGAAAGGTCACCTACGCAACCCTGGATCTGATTAGATTACGTAGTTTGATTGAGTACTGTATATAGAAAAATGTAGTCAGTGATATTTGGTATGTGAATTTTGTAATCTAACTCTAAAAATGAACTATTTTAGATATGGATGCCCTAGATGAATGAAAAGTTAATTAACCTAAATGTATATTAATGGACTCAATGTGACAAATTTTTTTTTTTTTTTTTTTTTCCTCCTTTTAATCATGTTTTAGATTTCTATGTTTTGTGTACCTATATGTCTGAACTATGTTAATTTTGTTTCTGATGGCCTCGCAACGAAACCATTAAATTTGTTGTAAAGCGAGTAATTAAGAAATAAAAACAAACAAACAAACAACAAACAAACGTCAATTTTGTTTGGGAGCCACGTGGCAAGACATTGCCATTCAAAGCGTGACAGTGCTGAAAGCTAAAATTTCACCTGGGCAGGAAGGGGGTATATGTGCCCAGTAGCCCAGTAAGCAAGTGGTTAAATACACATGAAAGCACTGCAATGGTGTTATTATTATTATTTTATACAATTTATATAGCGCCAACAGTTTACGCAGCGATTTACAATGTAGAGGGGGGACAACACAATTACAGTACAGTTCAATACAAAAGGTACAGGAGGGCCATGCTCGTAGAGCTTACATTCTAAAGGGAGGGGGTGGTGGTACAAAAGGTAATAGCTGCAGAGAATGATTTGATGGTGGTGGCTCGGGGACAGTTGTTAGGTGGGGGTGTAGGATAGGCTTCCTTGAATAAATGAGTTTAGAGGCTGATCGGACATACTGGGGCAGGGAGTTCCAGAGGATGGCAGAGGCTCTGGAGAAGTCCTAAAGGCGAGCTTGGGAAGAGGTAACAAGGGAGCTAGAAAGCAGGAGGTCCTGGGAGGAGCGGAGGGGATGATTTGGGCGATAACCAAGCTCATTGAAACACATATATTTTTTCTTGCATTGGTGGTGTAAATAAGCAAAAAGGCAATGGCCGCTCACATTTTTCCCTGCCTGGCCAGTAAAAAAAATCCCATAGCCTAGAACTTGACGTTGCTCCTGCAGTATGGGTATATCAAATTTAAGTCTAGGGACCTTAGTATGCAAGCGCTATCAGCCCAGTTTTAGTTTTTAAATGGTTACCCTAAAGACAACGCAAAAGACCTTTAGCTTTGGAGGAGGTAAGTAGGCACCTGTAGGGGGTGCGTGGTGCAATTTAGTGTATTTAGGAGGCTAAGGTGGGGCTGGGGAGTTATGAAATACAAAACTTGTCCCTTGAAAAAAAATTGCTAGGATATAGAGTTATTTTGTAACAGAAGATACTAGTTTTAATGTATCTAAACACTTTCTTCTGTGGCTTAGCAATGTGGCCCAGTGTCTCTAAGGTGCTGGAACAATGTACTTCCAGGTTGCATGCGGAGAGTGACATTCTCTGCATCATTCCTCAATCTTGCTGTAAAACTGCTTTTATTTGCGTATATTCAGCATGTTGGCAAACAGAGTGCAATGTTTCAGAACCGATATCAGACAAAGTAATGAAGTGATGACTGGACCCCTGGGGGTTTCGAAATCTTGCAATCTGAGTTTAACCACTTGCTTACTGGGCACATATACCCCCTTCCTGCCCAGGCGAAATTTCAGCTTTCAGCACTGCGTCGCTTTAAATTAAAATTGCGCGGTCGTGCGACATGCCTTACAAACAAAATTGACGTCCTTTTTTTCCCCACAAATAGAGCTTTCTTTTGGTGGTATTTGATCACCTCTGCGTTTTTTTTTTTCCACTATAAACAAAAAAGAGTGACAATTTTGAAAAAAAACACAATATTTTTTACTTTTTGCTATAATAAAAATCCAATTTTTTTAAATTTTTATTTATTTTTTTCTCATTTTAGGCCGATATGTATTCTACATATTTTTGGTAAAAAAAAAACAATCGCAATAAGCGTATAGTGATTGGTTTGCGCAAAGGTTATAGTGGCTAGAAAATAAGGGATAGAATTCTGACAATTTTTTTTTTTTTACTAGTAATACGGCGATCTGCGAATTTTGTCAGGACTGCAATATTGCGACGGACACATCGGACGCTTTTGACACATTTTTGGTACCATTCAAATTTATACAGCGATCAGTGCTATAAAAACGCATTAATTACTGTATAAATGTGACTGGCAGTGAAGGGGTTAACACTAGGGGGTGAGGAAGGGGTTAAATGTGAGTCCTGGGTGTGTTCTAACTGTGTGGGGGGAGGGGGTGACTGGGGGAGGTGACCGATGCTGTCTCCCTATGTACAAGAGAAACAGCATCTGTCTCCTCTCACTGACAGGACGTGGAGCTCTGTGTTTACACACAGAGCTTCACGTCCCTGCTCTAAAACTGCCGATCAGCGGGTACCTGGCGCGCCCCCCAGTGGCCGGAGAACACGATGCAGTCAATTGACGGCGGCTTGGATATTCAGATCCACTAAGCTGCCGTCAATTGACGATAAGCGGGGACTGAAGTGGTTAAACATGCAAAACATATGCAAATATAAACGGTTTTAGTGCAAGAAGATTGGTATGCGCTGGCAACATATTTTCTTGTTTGCTGTGGCCTTATCTCACACTTGCTCCAGCATCCCATATCTGGCTATATTACAGTCTGATATACAGTGAACCAACATGATACTCTCTGGATCATGACACAACACCAGTGGGTAGGTCCATGATGCCCTACATGTACAGGACATAGGTTGAAGGACAGTGGATGTCTTTCAACTTAGAACAGGAGCAGCACTAGACTAGAAAGCGGTAACTCTTTGGAGGACAACACCAGAGAGTAGGTGAGTATTGGAGCCAGAGCTGGAGTTTTTTATATTTTGAAAAGCTTAGGAAGGGTTTAACTGGAATTGGGCTATTAATATTTCAGACTTACCAAAGTCACATGGTCCACTTGATATGCCTACCTTCTCTGTGGTCCTGCCCAAAACATGCCCTCTTGCTGGGGGTTTCTGCCTCAATCACACCCACTTTCTGCACCTTTTTATGGAAGGCAGTTGACATCTATGGTATTTAAGACCAGTACCGGGACAAGGTCAGCTAGCTCCCAGGGCAAAGATGGCAAACGTCTAAAAATGTATGAGCATTATGTGTGAGCCACCCCCCCCCCCAAAAAAAATATGTGAGCACTAATCTTCCCCCTTACCCCCTAAGCATAAATTCAATTTGTAAGCCAAAATTCTCCCCCCCCCCATAATAATTCCCCCTCTCTCAGTAGAAATCATCCCTTCCAGCTCAAATCCTCTCCCTCCCCAAATCCCCTCTCCTAGCACTTATCGTCCCCCCAAAATTTCCCCTCCTAGCACAAATCCCTTCAATCATCCCTCCTATCACAAATACTCCCCAAATCCCCCCTCATAACACTTATGCTCCCCCAAAAATGTCCACTCCTAGCACAAATCCCTTCAATCAATCCCAACTATCACAACCCCCCCCCCCCAATCCCCCTTCCTAGCAGACATGCACTCGTCTAGTACGAACCCCCCTCCAAATCACCCATTCTACTACACACCCCAAAATCCACACCGCACCCTGGGCAGCCGTTCCTACTGCCCACCCCTTGTCCCAGTCCTGTTTCAGGCCTTTTGTATTTTTTTATTTATCCATTCCAGCAAAACTGTTAAAAAGCGGTGCAAAGGACACTTTTGTATGTATTACCTGTCAGACAGGGCAATAAAAGTGATTGCCAATTGGACACAATGGGTAAGCTCTCTGCTGTCAACCTCATTATATAAGCGTGACTGCTTCCAAGACATAAAACACAGTTTGCTGTATTTTATTTTGAATTGGATGGAAGAAAGACTTGAAATTAGCTTAGAGAATGCAGGAAATTCTTCCCATAACTTCATTGCCTAAGAAGGTTTCTTTCCCGGAAAGTTTTTCTGGTTTATCTGGCTGCTGTTTGGCGTCGCTGCTTCTACGGAATTCCAAAAACTGGAGGCTGAATATCTGCAGAATGCTTTCTATCAGTCATGATGACCCCTGCTCAGTGCAAACTGCAGTATTCTTGTCACTGTGCCATGAGATAGGCTTCAGAGAAGTGCATTGTGGGATGTAGGAATCATAACATTAACCACAAAAACGGTTTCTGCTGATGGAAGCAAAATGTCCTCTTACAGAACATTGACATGGAATGTCCTCTCCATCCCAACACCCGGCATCCACTTGAAACTGGAAAAAGACATTTTGCAGAAGTCACTTGTCAAGCTAAGATTCACACTAACAATTTCTGTCTTTCCCCTTCATTGCTTTAAAGTGAACTTTTCACAAACTATGGCAAATCAAACAGAACATGTAATGAAATAATAATAATATCAGAGGTCATCTGCTTTAAAATCCGAATGGCAAAATGATCAGTAGATCCTGAAAAATAGGCAACTGAAGTTACAGTATATGCAGATATTGACTTTTCTAGTAAAAAATGAATTTGGCCTCTCCCCCTTTCTTCCAAGGCTCCCTATTGGTCTTTTAAAGTGGTTCAAATGTAAAAAAACTCAAAAATGACATATATGATTTAAGTTTTTATTCTCATTTGTTCGTCGTGTCTCTTAAAAAAATCTGTGTACATTTAGTCCCCATAAAAACGTAGTATTGTTCCAGAGGTCCCCGTCTGCATTCACTTTTTTTTTTGTCTGGATCCATAATTCATTCTGCTCTCTCAACGGGGTTGATCAGGGGTCAAGTCCTGGGGAAAATAGTGTGGGAACTCCCACCCAAGATCCACTCCCCCACCAAAAAAAAATAAAAAAATTATATGCTCATATGCATAATTACTAAACGGCATGTTTCTTTTTACTTCACTTTAAGCAAGTTCTTTCTAAATCCCGCGATAACTGGCGGCAGACCTCCGCAATGTCTCCTGGGAACAATGACAAAAGCTCCCAGGAGACATTGCGGCATCGAGGAAGTGACAGAATACCGGATACCCGATGTATCCATATACAGGAAGCAGCCAGTAACATAAAGGATTACTAAGGTTCGCCTGCCCCTGACAGTGACTCGAGCTGGGAATCGCTGCTTTGTGAAGAATTGGCTCGGGCGGCTCGGCTGCTCTAGTCCTGCAAAGGGAACTGCGTTCCTACTGTGAAAAAAGTGCAGGGACTCCGTTCCCACACGTTCCCACAGGACTTGAGCCCTGGGGTTGATTTACTAAAGGCATATAAACTGCACTTTGCGAACGTTTCTACCAGACGATGCACCTATCCTACCACCTCCCCATGCGGATAACCCGCCCCCTGCGGATCCAGAGGGAAGGCTTCGGGGATACACTTAGCCACCTAATTGGTGGATGTCACCGTCCCCTGGATTGACCCTTTGCTGAGGAGTCTCTTCCCGTTCCTTGGACAGCGCCAGTCAACCCTTACACATTTAAAGGTTTCTGTTCCCTCCCGCCCACAGATTGATCCCTTTAGGGGTGGGCGGTGAGAGGGTGGCTCCCCGTTGGTCCAAGCATTTACCATATGCCTCCTACATAACTCAGCTCCCGCGCCCACCTCCCTTGGATCGCCACATTTAGAGAATGCTCAACAGTACGCGGTACAGTGGCCGTTCCCTGTTTCTTCCCCTGTTTGTGTTTTTCTTTTAGACATCTTCTACTTCGCACCTTTGTTAAAGTTGTCTTGTGCAGGGCGGATGAAGAGCCCTTAGACTTTGTGACACCACCCAGCTGCCCCCCCCCCCCTGTTTATACATCTGCATCTGTATTCTGTACAACTTACTCTTTGTGGTACGGCGGCTGCGACCGCAACTTTACTGTACAACGTATTATGCTTACTGCACTATACTGCTTGTAATGTTATCATTCTTATCAATAAAATAAAAATAAAAAAATAAAAAAACTGTGCACTTTGCAACGTGCAAGTGACAGCTGCTCTAGAACTTAGGAAAAGAGGAGAAGCTCTGCTAACTTCCATCATCCAAACATGTGCAAGCAAAAATGCTGTTTTGTTTTTTCCTTGCACGTGATTGGATATTCTTTACAAAGTGAAGCTTTACCTCATTTACTAAGCTCTGTAGCAACTGCAATTGCAGATAGACATGTGCGGTTTGTTTCTTTCCGAATTAAAATTCAAAATGTTTTCGTTATTCGGGAATTCGGATGTATCTGAATTTCCAAATTCGAATAGTACCGAATTTAAACAAAATTTGAATTCGAATAGTTTTTGAATCGTTTTCAAATAGTTTTTTAATAGTTAAGAATAAGTATAGTTTTCCAATTTCCAAAGAGAATAAAATAATATAGAAAATAATGGAATATTTTTTTCTAGTCTATTCCTTTATTTTCTATTCTATTTTATTATTTTTGGAAATTGGAAAACTATTTGAATTTGAAAACTTTTCAAATTCCAAAACTTTTCAAATTCCAAAACTATTCGAAATTGATTTAAAAAGATTTTGAATTACAAAACTATTCGAAATTGATTCGAAAACTTTTCGAATCAATTTGAAAATGAATAAACAAAACAAATCCCAAAAACGAATGGAACAAATTTAACTAAAAAAATTTATATAAATAACTAATTGAAACAAAACAATTTGCGCAGAGTACAGTCTATTTGCTTTTAGTAAACCAACCCCTGAGTGTTTGCTCTTTCTAGTGGCTAACCTGCAAACTGCAATATTTAATACAAGAACAGCATTATGGAAGCGTAAAATGTGAAAGTCACATGACTCCAATAATGTGCTCCCTGAAATACACTATACTCTTCCTTCACGGTCCTAAACACACATACTCCCACCTATCTATGTATATGTAAGCTTATAAAAATGTGTTTAGCACTTTCTCTGCCTCCTATGGTGCTGGATTATATGCTGTAATGACTTGCTGAAATCTGAAACAACAGAAGCTCTGTGTATATACAGTACAAGAGCCAATTTTGATGCAGCGGGGTCATATGTTTAGCGAATATAGTTCATTAAACTATAGTTTTGTATACATTATAGCATATGTTTATCCTGCTTGTCAAAATGTTTAAGCTCAGGTTTTAAGAATTTTTTCCTGTGAATATATTTTTGCTTCCTATTCAAAATAATGTACTTTTAAATGTATAGACATTTTTTTTTTTTTTTTTTTTAGAGGAAATAATGGACACTTATTTAGCTTTTGTCTCAAGCAGCAATCCAAGTTAAGCAGTCCATGGTGAAGCAGCACCAACCCCATGTTTTAAATTACTTTAGCTCCTTAAATGCTGCTCCTCTGTGAAAGTCCATGCCCTGGCTGCCTGTTGTTTCCAGAATTAGATTTTGACCTATAAGTCCAAATTACCAAGCCCTCTACGGCTGTATTTACACCTGAACGTGGCGTCTTTGAGCGTTTTCCCAGCATTTTTCACACACAATTTTGGCGTGTTTTTATGCACCCTAACACAAAATGAATAAATTACTATTATTAAAAATCAGGTTTGGGTGTTTATTCATTATTATTTATAATACTTTTATTTATTTTTTAAGGTTAGGGTTTAATTATCATTTATTTATGTATTATTACATATTATTTATTTATTTATGATGATTTTTAGTTACCGTATTTATCGGCGTATAACACGCACAGGCGTATAACACGCACCCGAACTTTAAGAGGGAAGTTTCAGGAAAAAAACTTTCCACAGCCCCCTGCGTATAACACGCAGGCACAGTTTACCCTCTATTTTCAGGGTAAAAAAAAGTGAATGTTATACGCCAATAAATACAGTATTTGAATTTTGTTAAAATGTATTTATTCATGTATTATTGCTATTTTATGGCAGGGCAAAAGGGGAAGCTGCCCTGGGCCCTGTCATTGTTGTGGGGCCTAAAGCAGCTGCCTCATACTTGCCAACTATCCTAGTTGAAATCCCTTAGTCCCTTGAAGTTTTAGTCCTTCGCTGTGTCCTGATAGTGTGAAGTGCTGCTACTAATGCTGCCCAGCTCTGCCCTATTGTTTTGTACAGATGACTCACCTGCAGACCCTGTGTTTACATGGTAAATAACCATCATTCATATGTAAATAACAGGAGCATTCATATGTAAATAGCTGCAACATTCGTACATAAATAACTGAGGCTGACGGCATTCATATGTAAATAAAGGTGGCATTCTATATGTATATCATGCCCCTCTGCAGTGAAGAGATGATGTGCTGTACTGTACAGTAATTTCTAGCAACCAATCAACAAGAAGAAATCATGTAATGTAACCTATAGTGACTAATCAGTGAGCCGTAATGTGTGCTGTAACCTCTAGCAGCCTATCAGTAAGTGGTAATGATATGCTGTAACCTTTAGCAACCAATTGCAATCACTGCCTGATCTGATACAGTAAACTAATTTTAAGTCTAGCTGATATTTATTGCATGGGGGAGTCCCCAAGATTGTTTTTGCCCAGGGTTCAATCAACATCAACATTAAAGACTGCCCTGAGTGTAGGCCATATTGCCATGGGCTTTCAACTATCCTTCTACACCACTACCCCTACACCAGTGGTTCCAAACCTCAGCCTGAAAATACTCTCAACAGGCAATATTTTGAGAATTTTCCCTTTAGATAAAACAGCTGTCATAAATACTAAGCCAAGCACTTGTGTGTGTTGGGTACAACCAGAAAAATGTACATTAATATTTGTAGATATCTTAAAGGGAACAATTCCAAACAAACCACATAGAGCACTAATCCTCCTGGAACATGACAGAGTGACCATGTTTAGCTTGTTTTCCTTTAGAGATGCACCTGAAAACCTTAACCAAAAAAAGTATAAATTGATGATTAGTACATGTTTTCCTCTACTGGAAATGCAATGCCCTTTAAAACAAACCAAATATCAATTCTTCTGACCCCATCTATGGTCTGCTTTTGCCAATCATACCACCTAACCCCAACACTAAATCACCTGGTTAAAGTAGGTTTGTGAACTGATAACTTAATCCAACGGCCCACTTCTAGCTTGCAGAGTGAGCAGGAAGCCTGCCTGTGTTTTTAAACAGAACCCGCTTTGGAAGTAATTGTAGGATACTAATTGAATCCTGGAAAATAGCAGGAAACGGATGGACGGCTGCACACCAAATAACTCTTGAGTTGTCTTTTTTGAAGAAACATGAGCAAACACCGCAAATACACAGCAAGAATCATATACAGACAACACGTTTCACACTTGGTCAGTGCTTATTCATGGCCATGAATAAGCACTGACCAAGTGTGAAACTCGTCGGCTGTATATGATTCTTGCTGTGTATTTGCAGTGTTTGCTCATGTTTCTTCAATAAAGACAACTCAAGAGTTCTTTGGTGTGCAGCCGTCCATCCGTTTCCTGCTATTTTCCATTGCCTAGTGCATTGCCAGCACCCATATTTACCTGGGCCTATCCGTGGTTGCATTTGGGACCTCCCTGGAGCGGTGAACCCCATTTCACTAATTGGATCCTGTTGGGTTACTTGAGATGTGGGCTTCTTGTTTGTGGGATGACTGTATGTCTCTATTAAATAGAGAACTTCTTTTGACCATCACTGTTTCACTGGGCACATTTTAATTTTTTTTACTCATCTCTAGTATACGATAACTTTACCCCCACTAGATTGCGTTATCCAAGGAAATTCAAGGAGTGACAATTTTGAAAAAAAAAACACAATATTTATTACTTTTTGGTGTAATAAATATCCTCCAATTTAAAAATAAAATAACAAATTCCCTCACCGATCAGAGCTAAAAATAGCCACTGAGTAATGTAAAGGTGTCATTGGCAGGGAAGGGGTTAACACTAAGGGGCGATCAAGAGGTTAACTGTGTGTTCCAACTGTGGGAGAGATGGGACTGCCTGGAGGAGAAGACTGATTGGTGTTCCTATATATACTAGGAACACACGATCTGTCTCCTCTCCCCTTTCAGAACGTGGATTTGTGTTTACACACAAATTCTGTCTCTGTTAGGCCTCTTACACACAGATCAGTTTTTCTTCAGGTTTTTCTTTTCAGTTTACCAAAACTATGTAGTACAAGGGCCTGCCTGATTACATACAAATTGAGACTCTTGAGGTTTGACCTCATATTAGATGGATTTGGTAAACTGAAAAGAAAAACCTGAAGAAAAACTGATCTGTGTGTAAGAGGCCTTAGGAGCAATCACGAAAGCCTGACGGACATCGTGACTTGCTGGACAGTTCCACGGTGGGTGCGCTCACGCCCCCTATACCCCTTAAAGCGGCCGCCATAGAGCTACGGCGATTTACTCAGGGAAACCATTCTGCCGCCGTCAAACGGCGGGTGGTCGGCAAGCAGTTAATTAGTGAGGTCCATTCAAGCAGGTGAGAAGACACCCATGGGTGGGGTGAAGGATAATGTGGTGATTAGAGATAATTATTGAAGAGCTGTTGGTGTATGGGACTGCACTTTTTTTCATGGACATTGAACTATTTATTGATGGACTGTATATGTATATAAAAGAAAAGATGGACTAACGTAAATGTATTATACAGTATATAGATGATTTTTACACTGTTTTCAGATATTTACAGTATTTATGCACTATAATTTGAATATACTTTAATGAAGGAGAGCGCTGCACTTTTTTGTGACTGTAAATTTATTACATTTTGTGCAGGTGGTTGGATCCATAGTGGTGCTAGCTGCTTCCTATATATATATATATATATATATATATATATATATATATATATATATATATATATATATATATATATAGTATGTAGAGTTGAGTAATAGGTGGTTTATATATAGGGATAGCGTGGAAAGTTTTTTTTCACATGTAATCTATTAAAGGTGTAACTTTATACTCTAGATGTGCTTTAGGGTATAACATAGAGATAAAATGATCATCATCCAAGCCATTTGAAAGTTCCCTTAGCTGACTGATCCCACAAAAATCTGATCACCTGGGATGGATTTCCAGAGATTATTTTTACTGTTTCCCAGAAATGAGGCCACCAACCACAGCTCAGGATACAAACGTATTATTTTCTGCTCTTCTATTTTTTAATGATTGCTCCAAAGACTGAAAGTGAGGCCTCCCTGTCATTATTTTCTGTGTTCCTGTACCCCTAGGAGTTTTTGGTGCTACCTTTATGTGTTTCAGCTCCTTCTGTTACATTCTCCATAATATACGGCTACAATCACAAGTATTCTCCATAATATAAAATAAATAAAACTCCAACAGGGTCAGTGCCTCCTAATGGGAACAGCAGGTGTGCAGACTAGTTATGGGAGGATCAACCTGAAAAATATGTTGATTGTTAAAGGAGAAGTGCAGCCAAAGCTCGTTTGGCTGTACTTCTCCTGTGCATCAAAGAAGTGCAGTTCGTTCTGCACTCCTGTGACCTGTTTTCAGTAGATAGCAGGCTGAAGTTTGCTGATGGCTGACATCACAGAGCTGGTCCAGACTCAGGAAAGATCACGGCCATATGATCGGGATCAGCCCGCATGCCTGGACTGGCACCCGGCTCAGCTTCTCAGCAAGCCACTGAGAGCCTGAGCCGTCCGCTCCTACCTGGCCCTTTCCACAGTCTAGTGCTCCAGTGAGCGGTGAAGGGGGGGGGGGGCGGAGCAGAGAGCTAATGACTGACAGTCACTGGCTCTCTGATCATGGAGCGCTTAGAACCGAGCCATTAGTGGTGTTTGGTCGCTCAATTCGCAGTCTTAGAGACAAATGTAGCATTGAACCGATTCCTCATCTACCTAAGTAAGTATGATCCCCCCCCCCCCCCCCCAAAAAAAAAAATCCCATATTTCTTTATACAAGGAGTACAGAGAATGGATCACAGACAAATGAAAATTGGGTTTTGTCAGGAAAAGTTCAGAAAGTGAGAAATGCATGCATCCTCTGTCTTAGGCTGTGGATAAGAAATTGCTATAGAAGAATCATTAAAACTTTTTTTTTTTTTGTTCTGGGAAGAGACCCAACCAGCGTGACAAGTGTGGAACAAAAAAGTTTCCAAAGGCAGAGAAAATCCACTTCATTGTCTGTTCTTCCCTTCTCAGGCTGACATCCCAAGGCCTGCATAGATATATTATCACTTCTGTAATTGGCAATGATGGAAAATGCACGGGTCATTCAGCTGAGTTCTAGATGATTGCTCCCTCTCGTGGAAAAAAATAGGAGACCATGAAAAGTACTAAAGAACAATGGAAAATAATTTTTCAGCACCTCTATGGTGACAAAAAACTGATGTCTCCCCTTTTCAATATGTAGACCAATAGGTGCAACTCCTTTTTATCTTTTCCTTTTTATATTTCATTACTTTTTATAGCTAAACCCATTTTGTAATGAATATCGTTCTACTGATAAACAGATGAAGTAAAGTTTAAAGTGCAAATAAACCCTAAGCATGAACATCTCTAATTTTCTTCCTTTTGGTCTGTTATATCATTGAAAGCATTTTGTCATATCTGTAAAATAAGCTAAACAATGCTTGTTGTTCTTGCTAGAAATCCAGTGCTGTCCTGTGTCCTGTGTACTCAGCCCAACTCGCCTCCTTGAACTACAGAACACTTCAATACATGCTATAGAGAAGAGAAGGGGATGCGTTTTGTAGTCATAACTTCCTGTGCTAGGGTGACAATGCTGCTCCTCCATAGATGCAATCTCAGTGAGCGTTGTCACCCTATGACAGGATCACTAGGATAAATAAAGGAAAATGTAGCCACCACATCTAAGGACTAAGCTGCAATACAGTATATTTGTTATGGGGTTTATATCCACTTGAATTGCATATCGCAAAATAAGTAACCATGTAAAGCCTATGGGTGAGAAGAAGTAAACTGTGTCTGCCCAATGCCATTTATTCTACCAATATGCTTTTAAAGGGATTGTAAAGGTTAGTTTTTTATTTTCTAAATAGTTTCCTTTAAGCTAGTGCATTATTGGTTCACTTACTTTTTTTTTTTCTTTGTCTGAATTTCTCACTTCTTGTTTCCCCTCAGTAAGCTTGCCTCCATCATCTTGCTGGGGGTTAGTCAGCCAGAACAGCTTACTGAGGAGGATCAGGAAGTGAGAAATTTAGACAAAGAAAAAAAAAACATTTAAAAGGAAAATCGAAGGAAAAGGTTAGTGAGCCAACAATGGCACTAGCTTAAAGGAACCTATTTAGAAAATAAAAAACAAACCTTTACAACCTGTGTCAAAAGAAAATATTTATCTTTAAAGCGGATCTCCACCCTAAAGTGAAGATCCGCTGATCGGAACCCTCCCCCCCTCCGGTGTCACATTTGACACCTTTCAGGGGGGAGGGGGGTGCAGATACCTGTCTAAAGACAGGTATCCGCACCCACTTCCGGCCCGCAGTCTCGGGCAAAAGACGGGCTTTTCCCGTTGTGTGCTGGGAACTCTCAGCTCCCAGCACACAGCGGGAGCCAATCGCCGGGCGCAGCGCGACTCGCGCATGCGCCGTAGGGAACCGGGCAGTGAAGCCGGAGCGCTTCACTTCCTGGTTCCCTCGCCGTGGATGGAGGGGGGAGCAGCAGGGTGACGAGCGATCGCTCATCCTCTGCTGCGGACGCCGCTGGACTCCAGGACAGGTAAGTGTCCTAATATTAAAAGTCAGCAGCTGCAGTATTTGTTGCTGCTGGCTTTTAATATTTATTTAAGGTGAACCATCCGCTTTAATTATTATTATTATTACTGAACAACAGAAATTATTTGGACGAAAAGCTGCAACACAAGTGAGATGACATGGGCAGAGAGACCTGAAGACTGAATGGATTTAGTGTAAAGCAAAATCTTGTAGCCATATGTTCTTCTGAATCCTGCATTGTCCCCACTTTCAGAGATAAAGAATTTTATTTCAAATAATTTGGATTTTTAAAATATTTTGTGGCTTCACACTGTCATGATGTTAGAGGCAAGCCAAAAACGTGACCAGCTGGCTGATTCCACCTTGGCCACACAAGAAAAACACAGGTCTGGGTGGCTGAAAAAGCTGAGGTGGCTAGTGGGTCCAGGGAGCTGGAAGGAACAAAAAATACAAAACAGGTGACCACATATAACTGGCCATTGCAGCAAGTAGCATTGGAGGGCAACATATGATATAAACAAGGCCAAGGATAAATCCAAGGATAGATCCAAGCTTACTTACCGACCAGCCCGCTGACAACCGAATCAACTGAAGGGGTGGGCTCCCTTAAGTCCACCTGCCCTCTACCTATCCATCAGAATGAATGTGCTTCCATTGTGGAGTCACTCGTAAGCTAGTGATAGGACCACAGATATCAGGGTCCCTTGGCGAGGCTCTGTAGCTTATGCATGTATTTGCAAATGTGTGCAGACTAAACCCCACTCAGGACAGACACCAGTCCTATCGAGGCTGCTGTCTATAAGGAGCTCTTTTTTTAACAAGGCTTTTTATATAACAGACACCGATCTCTGGACCCAACAGTGCTGGGTATAATTATTTGGTGTTCCATTTATGGGCATTCTGGGCTATATGAAATATATCCATCATTCTACATCAGGTGTGTCCAACCAGTGGCCCGGGGCCACATGTGGCCCGTAGAGCCTTCTGATGTGGCCCGAGACCTCTTTCTCTGGGATGGTGGGTTAGCAAGCCCAGATTGCGGTTTGCCAACCAACCATCGGCGGTTTACTTCGCATGTGCCGCGCTATATAAGTTTTCATTCATTCACCATCCCAGAGCATCAGTGTTGTTAATGAAGATGCACTCTGTTTTAACCTGCAGGTTTGGTGCGCTTTAAGATGGTGAACCACACCTGCAGGATATAATAGAAGTCTATGGAAAAGTGCAGCTAACCCGCTGGAATGCCACAGGTGCACTGCTCTACAACCGCAGTGTGGGTAAACCACAGCACATCAGTGTGAAAGAAGCCTTAGGCCCCTTTCACACAATCAGTTCGACCCAATTGGACCCTCCATTCATCTCTATGGAACAGCAGATGTAAACAGACTTGTGTCCGTTTACACCCACCTACCTCCAATCCGATCCACTAAAAAAAACAGAAGGGTATCTTTCCCCTTCCGTATGGGTGGATTGGAGAGCCCACATTGTGGCCTGCGACTGAGAACCAAGTTGCTCAAGTGGCCCTCGCTCTTCAAAAGGTTGGGCACCCCTGTTCTACATGAAATAATTCCCTATACTATATGGTGTTTTATACTATCGATAGCCTCCTTTTTTGGGGCTCATTCTCCCCCCTGTACCGTTTTTATTTATCTTTGATTAGCCTGGCTATCAGCAGCTGTTGGTGTCTAGCCTTGTTACTGGACCACAACCATTTCTGATCCCCGCTTTACAGCGCCTTGATACTTCTTCCTGTACTATAATCTGGCTGTTGGTTTTAATTTACATTATATTTTGCTCTATACCCCACATCATGCACCAATACTTAATGCTCCTGAAGAAGCGTTGATCGAGCGCATAACATGTTGAGCCAATTTTTCCTCTTGTTCTACTTCTTTCTACTGTTTTGCTGTTACCAAACCAGATTCCTCTTGCTACATTATGGAATGACGATATTGCATTTCCGAAGTCTCCCTGTAGTTTTCACTTGGTCTTGTACAGCAGCAGTATTGTTGGATATATGCACTTCTATCAAATGTGTTTTTAGAGAGTTTGTGAATTTTGACATGTTAAATTAATAAATATATTTTTGTATGAAAACTTTTGTATTACTGTGCCTAAAAAGTCCAAGTCCCATTTTTCTACTTGTATTCTAAATTCATATGACGTGGCATTTCCCTATTTATTTTGTATCCACAGTACCACTCTGTAGTGTGATACAAACCATTCATTTAAACCCCTTAACGCATACTGTTTGATTGGTTGATTCAGTTGTCAGCGGGCTGGTCGTGAGTAAGTTTGGATCTGTCCTTGGATTTAACCTTGGCCTTGTTTATATCTGGATGGAACAAGATTGAGGCGCTAGGGAAAACCCTGTCAAGAGTCCAAGTGGGACTCGTTATTGTTTGTTGGAGAAGACCCCTGCATGGGAAATCCATGTTTATGAACTTTGCTTTAATTTAAATTAATTAAAGCAGATGTTCTCCTTAAGAAGGACGTCCATACTATCCAGCCCTCTTATCCTCTTCTATCTGACTAGGGCTGTTTTATTTAAAAATGTTATGCAAATTAAAAAAGTGCATCCCCCCTGCAAGTCAATTGTCTAGAACAGGGATCTCCAAACTACGGCCCTCCAGCTGCTGTGGAACTACACTTCCCATGAGGCATTGTAAAACTCTGACATTCGTAGACATGACTAGGCATGATGGGAATTGTAGTTCCTGAACACCTGGAGGGCCGTAGTTTGGAGACTCCTGGTCTAGAAGAATGACATGCGCTTTTCTCCCTTTGCCTATTGTTATATGCATGTCACATATCCCAGTAGGCAAAACACTTCACAAATGTGGAGGGGGGCAAGCCACCACTGCATCATCAGGAGACATGTTGGCTGAACCAGGAAGAGCAGCCGGGCCTCTTGATAATCAATATGGTGGCGCAGAACCAGGATGTTGCAAAGAACCAGAGAATCCCAGTGGAATAACCAGCAGCGGCCTGTCCATACAACCAGCACTGGCCTCCCTAATCCATGCACTCAGCCCCTAATTTAAATGCAGGGTGATGGACGCATGGATTCCAATGGGAGTTTTTTTTATTTAGAAGCACATGATTAGAGACCGATGCTCTAATTGGCTTAAAAAAGGGGTGGACTTGGAGGCCACTGCGCCCCAAGCCCACCCACTGTGACAATAGTGAATTATTTTCCGCTAAGCTGCTTCTCTTCCTGGCCAATCCCAGCTCAAAAAGTGGGTTCTGAGACCCAATTGGTCAGGAGAAAAGTAATCCTATAGCCACCAAGGAGGGGGAGGGAGGAGACACAGGAGAAGCCGTGTTGCCATGAAGCCAAGGAAGGAGGAGACGCAGAGGCCGCTGCCCAGAGAAAGCCTGTGATCTAGATGGGGTAAGTGCAGGGACTGATTGACCAACGGGGGGAGGGGTGCCACCCCCAAAAAATATACCACCAGCCGCCATGGGTAAGTGGGCTGAGGGGGCGAAAGGCGGTGGGTTGGTGAGTGAAGATCCATTATAAAGTGGGTTACCATGTCCTTAAATATAGTTCCTATGTGGCATGGACTAATATTATACTTCCTATAAGCATTGGTTTCCATGTATCTCACATTGACAACCTTATATGACCTTGGTTGCCAAATAAACTTTTGTAACAAACACGCTGCACATCAGATAACTGAAACAGCTTATAAACCAACCCAAATCAAGAGACCAAACATCTAGCTGTGTAATGCAATATGTTTCTTGCAGTACTGGTTTAACTATACTGTTAGCCTTATAGCAGATTATTTTCACTCCTGGTATCTTCCTAATTATTCAGTTTTTGGCATTTCTGATCGATCTCCCATTCCTATAAAGCCATCAACATGTCTCTGCAGCTAAATCAAAGAAATGTATCTCACCAGCGCTACAATCCACATTTTTAGTACATTGAACAAAAGACATAAAACACCTGAAGCCCTTTTTCTAATAGGGAAACTTTCAGTTTTCTTTCAGTTTTTTAGTTTAAGTATTTTAATACTGTTATTTTATAACTGTTGTATTTGCTATATGTAATATCTAAATGTAAGTTGTAGCTCATGCCTGGGGCTCTCTTGATGAGTTGAAATTCACCATAGAGAGTTTTCATTTTTCATTTTTCCTAGAGGAAGATCTTTACAAAACAAAAAAGTATCACAGTAGACAGGTACCTCACATCCCAGGTCTGCACTTCAGTTAGAACTTGACAGGCAGTTATGCCGCGTACACACAATCATTTTTCGGGTTGTAAAAAACAACGTTTTTCAGGCTCTAGAAAAATCGACGTTTTTTTCAACCTCATTAAGCCTTGCTTACACACAATCGTGAAAAAAAAAAATGCTCTAGCAAAGCGCAGTGACGTAAAACGTGTACGATGGCACTATAAAGGGAAGGTTCCATTCGGATGGCGCCACCATTTTGGCTGCTTTTGCTGATTTCGTGTTAGTAAAAGACGATTCACGCTTTTCTGTCTGTTACAGCGTGATGGATGTGCTTACAACCATTACGAACGGTAGTTTTACCAGAACGAGCGCTCACGTCTCATAACTTGCTTCTGAGCATGCGCAGGTTTTTCACATTGTTAAAGCTCACACACCACCATTTTTTACAACCCGAAAAATGACAACGTTAAAAGCGTTGTTAAAAAATAGAGCATGTTCAAATTTTTTTTAGCCCGTTTTTCAGAACCCAAAAATGCTCTGAAGCCCACACACGATAATTTTAAAAAAATTTAAATTTAAAAAATTTATAAAATTAAAGAAAATTTCATTGTTTTACAACCCGAAAAATTATCGTGTGTACGCGGCATTAGGCTTGCTACTGTGCCAATCATGGGCAAAAAAACTATGAATTGTAACACTTCTTTTAGAGGGCATCATTGGTGGTAAGTAATGATTCTGATCCAAATCCGCTCTGTTAGGACTTAACCTCATGTTCAATTGATTTTACTACTCATTTTTAATGACTGAAGTTCTTTGAACCTGCTTCATCTCCTTGGGCTCTGTCAACCTCTTTTGCTACAGTTGCCTGCATTACTTTTAGTCCTGGCTCCTCTATGAGAGTCCACAAAATTGGATACAGTAAAACCTTGGTTTGAGATTAATTTGGTTTGAGAGCGTTTTGCAAGACAAGCAAAATGTTTTAATAAATTTTGCCATAAAGATACCTATCTTTTTTTTTTCCAAAACCATAAAGATACCAATCAACGACATACTGTATGTTTCTATTGCATCTCCAGGCAAGAAAATGTAGTGACATGTAAAGGTGACAGTTGTATTATCACAAAAGCCACATGCTTGCTAAAATAAAAATCACATATCAACTGCATCAGGCTAAGTGCAGGTAAGTGGTTAACACTGTCAAAGGGGAAAAGGATTTAAACTGTATTCAAGCCTGCTGTCATTGATACAGCAATCCTGGGGCTATTAGGAAACTAGCTGAAGATCAGCAAGCCAGTGCAAGGAAAAAAAAAATTAACACATACAGTAAAATAATGAAGCAGCTACATAAGGAGAAGGCTCCAGGACTCCAAAAAGTAATGGGTATTTTCTTACATTCATTGATGATTATTCAAACGAAATTGTGCACTACCCGTTACACAGGAAAGATGAAGTTCCAGGTAGACTTAAAACAATATCTTGCCCAAGTTGACAACAATTTTGACAAAATGTCTAACATACTCTGCACAATTAATGGCACAGACTACACAAGTATCCCTTCTCCTCGCAATACATGCAAAGACCCTTGGTCCAGCGACAAGTTATTTCCACGACATAAGAACATAGAAAAGTGATGGCAGAAAAAAGACCAAGTGGTCCATTGAGTGTGCCTGTTTATTGTTTGAAGCCATTTATTGTTGACTGACTCACTACCTCTGGTGGAAGATTATTTCAAGCATCAACAACCATTTCAATAAAATAATACTTTCTATGATTCAAAGGTTGTCAGAGCCCACAGGGAGGTTTGTAGGCCGATGTGCTTTCAGTTTGCTAGACAAGACTAACAGAGGATCAGAAGAAGACAGGGGCACCTCGGAAAAATTTCCAGCATTCTGTCGCAAAATGTCATCCCTGTGTTTTTTCCTGCATATCGAATCTTAAAGGATTATTGGTGTTCTGCAAGGGACCTTGCAGGGTGCTTGGGCCTAGATGTTGGGTACTCCTATATAACTCAACAGGTATTTGCAGGAGGGTTGGTGCTGGGCAGTGCTTTAAGTGGGCCAAAAGAGGTGCCGGTACTCTATTGGGCGCCGGTGCCCCCCCCCATTACTGAACATGAAAATACCCTTAGAAAGTACCCTGAAAAAGAGCTACTGTAGAAAGAGCTACTGAACATAAATAAAATGTGCAAAAGGGTCCCCCATCAGCACCTCCTTACATCAGAGTGTGTCCCCATCAGCACCTCCTTACATCAGAGTGTCCCCCATCAGCACCTCCTTACATCAGAGTGTCCCCAATCAGCACCTCCTTACATCAGAGTGTGTCCCCATCAGCACCTCCTTACATCAGAGTGTGTCCCCATCAGCACCTCCTTACATCAGAGTGTCCCCCATCAGCACCTCCTTACATCAGAGTGTCCCCAATCAGCACCTCCTTACATCAGAGTGTGTCCCCATCAGCACCTCATTACATCAGAGTGTGTCCCCATCAGCACCTCCTTACATCAGAGTGTCCCCCATCAGCACCTCCTTACATCAGAGTGTGTCCCCATCAGCACCTCCTTACATCAGAGTGTCCCCATCAGCACCTCCTTACATCAGAGTGTCCCCCATCAGCACCTCCTTACATCAGAGTGTCCCCCATCAGCACCTCCTTACATCAGAGTGTCCCCCATCAGCACCTCCTTACATCAGAGTGTGTCCCCATCAGCACCTCCTTACACCAGAGTGTCCCCCATCAGCACCTCCTTACATCAGAGTGTCCCCCATCAGCACCTCCTTACATCAGAGTGTCCCCCATCAGCACCTCCTTACATCAGAGTGTGTCCCCATCAGCACCTCCTTACATCAGAGTGTGTCCCCATCAGCACCTCCTTACATCAGTTGATAGATACCTACAAAGAAAATAATATACACCTGTGGCAGACGACGAGTCCACCCCAATAGTTTGTGCTCGTGTACCTGCTAGAGCAGGGATCTCCAAACTACGGCCCTCCAGCTGCTGTGGAACTACACTTCCCATGAGGCATTGTAAAACTCTGACATTCGTAGACATGACTAGGCATGATGGGAATTGTAGTTCCTGAACACCTGGAGGGCCGTAGTTTGGAGACTCCTGTGCTAGAAGAACAAGAAGGAAGGCTCCAGAACCAGATTTTAATAGAATGTTGGACATCATGGCCTCTATGTCAGACAGAATGTCCAGCAACAGATCGTATGGTCACGTTTCTGCTAGATGTCTGGAGGGGCTGATGGAGAGGGTTCCAATAGATCTCCAGGCAGACATGTTGGCCGGTACCATACGGTACATCGCAACGTTCATTCCACCAACCATACCCTATCAATCCACTGAACCTCCACCACCCTATGGTCCCTATGCAACTCACCCCCCACAACATCTGCCAGCACCACCCCTTTCTCGGTTGTCATTGCCACATATTGCTACCCACCTACCTCGACCAACACCACCACCTTCTACTTACCAACCTCAGCAAACAGCACCACCTTCTACTTGCCCTCCTCTGACGACAACAACACCTTCTACTTACCCTCATCTGCCAACACTTAGACGCTCCCTCCCCAGTTGGTATTTGGCGCCTAACTAAGCTCAAAAATCAATCAATCAATCAACACCATCAGCTTCTACTTACCCTCCTCTGACAACAACACCTTCTACTTACCCTCATCTGCCAACACCACCACCTTCTACTTACCCTCCTCTGACGACAACAACACCTTCTACTTACACTCATCTGCCAACACCATCACCTTCTACTTACCCTCCTCTGACAACAACAACACCTTCTACTTACCCTCATCTGCCAACACAACCACCTTCTACTTATACTCCTCTACCAGCACCACCACCACCACCACCTTCTAATTGGCAGCATAGTGATAATCTCTCCACCTCCAGCTGGTCACATTTTGGCCATGCCATGAATGTGGTGATGTCACCTGATGAGCGAGAGGACTCCTCCCAAAATTTCCATCAGCTATAAATAAAAAATTGTTAGCTCTATTTCTTTGTATATTGAATATGTGAATAACGAACAAAAGAACATTAAAAATGTTATTTCAAAAATCTTTTAAAATGTTTAAAAAAAAAAGTAAAAAAATGTTTGCCTTTAAAATTGTGTGTTTGGTTTTTATTTGATGCATACACAAAAAAATGAATATTGGGTTCTACATGCAATAGTCTGTAATCACTTAAGACCCGGACCGTTAGTCAGCTAAAGGACACGGACAGTTTTTGCAATTAATTGCGCGGTCATGCGACGTAGCTCCAAAACAAAATTGACGTCCTTTTTTTCCCTCAAATAGAGCTTTCTTTTGGTGGTATTTCATCACCTCTGCGTTTTTTAATTTTTGCGCTATAAGCAATTTTAAAAAAGTTTGAAAGACGTATATCGGCGTGAAGTGGTTGAAAAATTTGGAAACAAAAATATATAATTACCTCAGAATGATGATTAGTTGCTCCACAGGGGGTATACTATTACGGAAGTATGTGTCCATTTTCTGCAATCGACTGCTCAGTAATCCCAGTAACTCAAAGCTGTTATTAAAAAAAAGTGGGGTTTTTGGTGGACATGATAAGAAAACAACCATGTCAAACAGCATGAATCCAAGTAATTTTGACTAACCTTTTTATGGACATCCTGGTGTAGTCCAGAAATTTCTCATCGTGACCCAAAATTGTCCTCTCTCTTCCCGATCAGCAATGACGGGGTGGATCCAATATCTCTTCCTTCTCCTCTCTCTTTCATATAGCCATATGACGTAGCAGTGGCTGCTGCCAAAAACCATGCCATCTCATCAACACTCATATTTCCAATTCTCAATAGAAAAAAATGGAGTAGGAAGCACAAGGATGACAACGTGCAAAAACGCGTAAAGCACTACGCTCAGGTGTGAATGCAGCCTTAGTGCAGAGAGTTCTCTGCTCAAGTCGAAAGCTGTCAAAAAAACCCCCCAAAAAACAGGCAGCCTGCCAGGTTTCTCACAACATCACTTAGGGTCCTTTCACACGGAGCAGACCATTTTTCGATCTGCTCCGTGTGTGTCCGTCGGCTCAGCGGGAATCCCCGCTCAGCTGACGGCGGACAGGGTGGTGCCCGCACACTGTGCAGGGACCGCCCTGTCTCTCCTCAGCTCTCCCCTATGGGGAATCGGATGAATACGGACCGTGTGTCCGTATTCATCCGATCCGATCCTTCAGACGGAAGAAAAATAGGGTTTTGCATCACCCGCTAACGGCCGTGATCACATAGGGTACCATTACAAGTCCGTAAACAGACTTGTAATAAACGGACGAACGGTCCGCCCCTGTGAAAGGAGCCTTAGGCGGAGATAAAGAGAAACATTGTAACATCTAGTTCTAACTTTCACACAATGAGTCTGCTCGGATCCGCCTGTCCGTTTTTCAGGCGGATCCGAGCGGGCCACCCATTGACTCCTATGGGCAGCCGGGTGTCAGCGGAGATGTGTCCTCTGACACCTGCCTGCCATCCTATCCGCTCAAGACAGACATATGGCAATATGTTCAGCCATCCGTCTGGCGAATCAGATCGGATGACATCTGATGAAAACGGACATGCTGTCTGTTTTTGTCTGATCTCCCCAAAGAAATCAGCAGGGCTCTGACAGGTCAGCAGGGCTCAGTGAGTAGAGACGACCCTGTCAACCGCTGGCTTAGCAGAGATCAAGGGAGCGATCTCCCGCTGAACTGGGAAACTCTGCTGAGCAGTCCCGCCCTGTGGAAAAGGGGCCTTTGAGTAAAAGGATGAACTTATGTCTCTAAATGAGGTCAGTTTAACCGCTAGTTCTAAACCTTTTTCTAACACTTGTTGCTTATAAAATGTTAAAATCTGTACTTTTTGCTAGAAAATTACTAGGAACCCCAAACATTTTGGATATATTTTTTTTTTAGCAGAGACCCTAGGGAATAAAATGGTGGTTGTTGCAATATTTTATGTCATGCTGTATTTGTGCAGCGATCTTTCAAAACGCAATTTATTAAAAAAAAAAAAAAGAGAAGCAATATGGAGCCACGACATCTACAGGTTTGGTAAACTGCAATACATTAAATGCTTGTTCTTGGGGTCTAAAATCACTTTAACTTCTGCCATTGTACTGATCCACTTGCTTCAACACTCTATAGCAACAGCCGTCACTAAATGTTTTTCTCCTGACAGGTTATCTGTGAATGTAATTATTTTTTTTATTTATATGGACCTGAAATTAAAGTCATGCTTTATGTCACTTCAAACTTTATGAGGTTTGACTTTGACATCAGCTATGATGAATGAGCTTGAATTAAAGTGTCAGCTCCAATGAAGATGAGGCAAATTGTAGAGAGCATATTCAGGTGGTCTGGTGCTGGGGCAGCACAGTGAGGACTCTGCATTATGTGTGCGTCGCGCTTGGCACATGACACTGCTGGGAAGTAATATGGAATTTCTTGGAAATCAATCTTATGGAGATCAAAGTGAAGCTGTAAAAGTATGTAACATGATGTATCTGCAACATCAAATCAACAGAACTGAGGGCCCGCAGGATGCAGATGACGTCTCTGTAGGACTTACGCCTATATTTTCGTCTGTTTCTGTGACATGGCCCTTCATCTCTTGTTCTGTCAGGGAAGTAACACATCTGGTTGCTGCCTGCTGGATTTGTCTGCCATATGTTTGTTAGAAGAACAGGAGTTCAGCACATTTCTTAATGCACTACAAGGGTGGCTGTTCTTGGCTCATTGACTAGGGACAGTCCAGGTGGGTCCAGTGTCATCCTCATCACATTGTCCTGTCCTTAGATAAACTTCAAAAATTGCTGATGTCTTCTAATTTTTTTCTGGGGGAGTCCGACTTGATCACTCTACCATAAACGTGTTTTTGGACTAAACTATATACACTTTTTTTTTTTTTTACGTTTTTGAAAGGGAGAGAAAGAGTCTCTCTTGTCATTTTTTGTTGTCTGTGTCTTACTAGTTACTGTATCTAATTTCTATCCCAGAGATGCAACAGAAAGTGAGGGCAAATCCTCTCTTATGCCACGTACACACGATCAGAATTTTCAACGTTCTATGTGAGCTTTTGGTCGGAAATTCCGACCGTGTGTAGGCTCCATCGGACATTTTCTGTTGGAATTTCCAACAGCAAAAATTTGAAAGCTGGTTCTCAAATTTTTCGACAGGGAAAAGTTCTTGTCTGAAATTCCGATCGTCTGTATGCAATTCTGACGCGCAAACAACCACGCATGCTCGGAATCAATTAGAGGCATGCTCGGAATTATTGAACTTTTTCTTGGCTCATTGTAGTGTTGTACGTCACTGTGTTCTTGGCGGTCGGAAATTCAGACAACATTTGTGTGACCGTGTGTATGCAACACAAGTTTGAGCCAGAATTTCGTCAGAAAAAAAATCAACGGTTTTCTTGTCGGAATTTCCAATCGTGTGTACGCGGCATTAGATGGCTATCCACACAAGAGTTTTCCCCTCTATTCCTGTCCTGATGACAACTACAAAAATTTGGATTCCATATCAATTTCTGTCACAGGGGGGGACACAGAGAGCAATAAAAACCTTCTAATCAGTGATTACTCTCTCTAAAACTGGCTATAGAAACACTTTCATAAACGTCTTTTTTTTGCAATGATCTGGGATGTTGGAGAGCCAAGCAGCGATCGTGAAAAAAACCTCCATTAGCACATAATGGTACCATTCATTTTGAATGGCATCCCAACATACTTTAAAGGGGAGTTCCAGCCAAATTTAGTGTTTATTAAAAGCCAGCAGCTACAAAAAGTGTAGCTGCTGGCTTTTAATAAACACACACTCACCTGCTCCACGATCCAGCGACGCGCCGGCCGGGGGGTCCGCTCCGCTCCTCTCCTCCCTCTCCCCGGCCAGCATCTTCACCCTAAGTGTGGGCACCCGACCGTGACAGCCTTCGGCTTCACGGCCGGGCACCCACTGCGCATGCGCGAGCGGCACTGCGCATGCGCGAGCGGTGCGGCCCGCTGCTGATTGGACAGGCGATCGCATGGGACCTGTCATGTGTCCCATGCAATCGCCTACAGGGAGGGGCTGCTGTAGGCGATTAAGCTTAATCGCCTAACCAGCCCCTCGGCGGATGCAGGAAGTGGGACAGGAAGTCCCACTCCTCCTGAAGCCCCCACTCCCCCCAAAAAAAATTACATGCCAAATGCGGCATGTAAGGGGGAGGGGAGTGGGTTGAGCGGAAGTTCCAATTTTGGGTGGAACTCCGCTTTAACAATGCAGCTCATACACAAATGCGTTCACCTATTCATTTAAATGAGTTGCCTTAATACAATGCACATTAATGTGCAAAAAAGCATGCATTAATGTAACGCAACAGGACACCAAGGTCTGAATAATGTCTAAAGGGGCAGCTCTGGCCTACTCACAGGCACTTTGCAGTCAGTTAACAAAGGCAAAGGCTGCACCAGGACATGACTGCTGAAAGAGGCAGTGAGCTCCTCCCCAATTGTGACACAAAAGAGTGTCTTCTAGCATTGGTCAAAACTGATATTTCATTCTTCACCAATTGACATTTGACAAGTGGAAGCACTCCACATGTGTCTCAGGGACTGCCATGGCAACAAATCACCACCAGGACACCCAGTTCCACTCAAATGTTGCAGCCATTACACAACTAACTTATGGTCACTTTCAGAGACCAAGGAGAGGAAGGTATGCATGTGGAGTATGTTGAGTTCACAGATCATGGCGTGAACAAGTCTGCATGTGGAGTATGTTGGGTTCAGAGACCATGGAGAGGAGAGGTATGCATGTGGAGTATGTTGGGTTCAGAGACCATGGAGAGGCGAGGTATGCATGTGGAGTATGTTGGGTTCAGAGACCATGGAGAGAACAAGTATGCATGTGGAGTATGTTGAGTTAACAGATCATGGAGTGAACAAGTATGCATGTGGAGCATGTTGGGTTCAGAGATAATGGAGGGAACAAATATGCATGTGGAGTATGTTGGGTTCAGAGACCTAGAAGAGGAGAGGTATGCATGTGGAGTATGTTAGTGTACATTGGTTAAGAGAGAACGTATGCATGTGGACTATGTTGTATTCAGAGGAGAGGTATGTATGTGGAGAATATTGGGCTCAGAGACCACAGTAAGGAAAGATATGCATGTGGTGTATGTTGAATTCAAAGACCATGGAAAGGAGAGGCATGTATGTGGAGTATATTGGGTTCAGAGACCAAGGAGAGGTAGTCATGTTGAGTATATTGGGTTCTGAGACCAAGGAGAGGAGAGGTATGCATGTGGAATATGTTGGTGTATGTTGGGAAAGGGAATAGATTCATGGCCATGAATAAGCACTGATCTAGTGCGAAACGCGTCGGCTTCTCCTTGTTTTACTGCTGTGACCCATCTTTTGTACATGCTGATCCTTTAATAAAAGACCACCACATCAGGTTTTGGAGTGCGGCTATCCATCAATTCTTTCTTAATTTGCTTAGTGCACCGCCAGCACCCTCGGTATCCTGCACCACCTATAAACATTTAGTGATCCCACCTGGAGTGGTGACTCCTCTCTCTATGCATGTGCAGTATGTTGGGTTGAGAGAAGAGGTATGCACGTGGAGTATGTTGAGTTCATAGGAGAGATATATTTGTGGAGAATTTTGGGTTCAGAGACTGTGGAAAGGAGCCGTATGCATGTGGAGTACATTGGGTTCAGAGAACACAGACAGGAGAGGTATGTATGTGGAGAGTGTGAAATAAAAATATGGATATGTGAACATAAAATAAAAATATGGATAAGTGAAAATAAAATAAAAATATGAATATGTGAAAATAAAATAAAAATATGGATATGTGAATATAAAATAAAAATATGGATATGTGAAAATATAATAAGGTTACTTTATGAACTTAAGTGGATTTGTATTCTATATGGTACATGGTATCTTACAGCCTGACATGTTTGTTCTGACAAGAGGGACAATTTTTTATTATTATTATTATTATTATTATTATTATATACAATAGTACATAATAAAACAAATCAAGTCATCTCTAAAAGGTAAGGCCCCTATATTTCAAAGGTGGAGATGTATATGGCTAGAAATACCCATTGATGACTAGTTATTTTTCGGGTTTCTAGCAGTGTGCTCCTTAAAGAGAACATCACTTTATCTTAAATAAGATTTAAATCCAAACTGGATGACATTTAGTTTGCCATCACAATCAATTGCTACTCTTTTTAAAAATATAAAACACCTGTTTTCATCCTTTGTTACGTCTCAGCAATACTGAGCTTCTGCATTACCTTTACAGCGATGTCCTGTCCAGGGCTTTTTTTCAGGAGGAACTTCGGGGGAAACTCAGTTCCACCACCTCTGGCTCAGACCCTTTGGTGCCTGCTCACCACAATCACTTGTAAACACAGAAGTCTGGTTTCTGTGTTTACAAGTGACAGCTCTGCACTCTGTGTGTAACCCCCTGAACTCTGCACTCTGTATGTAATGCAATCCTGGTATTTAATGCACCTTTAAAACCCTTCTACTGTTTTTGAAATCCGAACAGGATCGTGGTTGAGTTCCTGCACCTATTTTCTGAGAAAAAAAGCTCTGGTCCTGTCTACATGTACTCCGGCTGCACAGGATATCTCAACGTTTCTCAATGGTAACAACAGTGGACCATGCCTGTATATTGTGTGTTAAAAGGGCCACTTGTAGTCTCTATCGGAAGCCCCACGTGAAAGGATGACAATACAGGAGCACATTGGTGAGATAGTGACAGAACATTGTTACCATATGCCAAGCAACGGCGGATCCAGGGGGGGCAACAGGGCAATTGCCCCCCGAGGCAATCATGTCACATTGACTTTTTTTAAACTGCTTTGCGGTGCCTGCAGCCAGGCCCGGACTGGCCATAGGGCAAACCTAACAAATGCCTGTGGGCCGCGGGCCAGCTTCGGCCCGCGAACGGCCCTTGACGGCCAGCGGGCCGTATGTCACGTCTCCCCAGGGGTGTACACCACCAACACAGCGCCAGATAGAGAGAGATCAGCTGGGGTATCATAGCCAGCTCTGACACTTCTCCCCTCCCCTTGCTGCCCCCACGGCCAGTTAGAGGAGAGGAGCTGCTTCTACTCCTCCCCCTCCTCTCTTCTTCTCCTCCCCTATCTGCCCCACCCACTCTCCCGACGGACACTGTTCTGCTGCCTAAGGGATGTGGGCGGGAAGATTCTAGCCCAGTAATCAGAAAGGAAAGATGGAGTCTGATATCCATCCATCCAGTCAGTCCCTCCTGCCTCTGAGTGAGTACTGAGAGTACTGTACACTGATGTATGGGGTGCCCTTCATTCCCTTCTCTCTCGCTCTCTCTTCACCTTTCTTTCTCTCTCTCTCTCTTTTTTCTCTTTTTTTTTTTTCGTTTGCACCCCCCCGCCAGCTGCCACTGTAGATAGATAGATAATAATCTATCTAGCTATCTATCTACAGTGGCGGCTGGTGCTCAAAATTTTTGGTGGGCGCAAATGAAAAAAAAAAAAAAACAATTGCAGCCTCACTGTGCCCATCAAACGCAGCCACTGTGCCATCAATTGTCACCACTGTGCCATGCCATTAAACACAGACACTGTGCCATCAATTGTCACCTCTGTGCCATGCCATCAAACACAGCCACTGTGCCATCAATTGTCACCACTGTGCCATGCCATCAAACACAGCCACTGTGCCATGCCATCAAACACAACCACTGTGCCATCAATTGTCACCTCTGTGCCATGCCATCAAACACAGCCACTGTGCCATCAATTGTCACCACTGTGCCATGCCATCAAACGCAGCCACTGTGCCATCAATTGTCACCACTGTGCCATGCCATCAAACACATCCACTGTGTCATGGCATCAAACACAGCCACTGTGCCATCAAGTGTCTCCACTGTGCCATGCCATCAAACACAGCCACTGTGCCCTTCAATTGTCGCCACTGTGCCAATTGATGCCCCTGTGCCCTTTAATTGTTGCCACTGTGCCCATTGTCGCCACTGTGCCCATCGTCACCACTGTGCCCATCGTGGCCACTGTGCCCATTGTCGCGGCTGAGCCAGAGGGGGCATCGCTCCGGCGCCCTCTATAGACGCACCACCACTGTCTATCTATATCTATCTATCTATCTATTTATCTATTTATCTTTATCTATCTTCCTTCCTTCTCTTCTTTCTTTCTATCTGTATCTATCTTTCTTTCTTTATCTATCTTCCTTCCTTCCCTTCTTTATCTATCTATCTATCTTCCCTTCTTTCTTTATCTATATTTCTTTCTTTATCTATCTATCTTCCTTCCTTCCATTTTTTGCTTTCTATCTTTATCTATCTTTCTTGTTTATCTATCTATCTTTCTTGTTTATCTATCTATCAATCTATCTTCCTTCCTTCCCTTCTTGCTTTCTATCTTTATCTATCTTTCTTATTTATCTATCTATCTTTCATGTTTATCCATGTTTCTTGTTTATCTATCTATCTTTCTTGTTTATCTATCTATCTTTCTTGTCTATCTATCTATCTATCTATCTATCTATCTATCTATCTATCTATCTATCTATCTATCTATCTGTCTATCTATCTATCTATCTTATTGCTTTCTATCTATCTATCTATCTATCTATCTATCTATCTTCTTCTTCCTTCCCTTCTTTCTTTTTATCTTTATCTATCTTTCTTTCTCCCCCCCCCCGGGCTGCTCAGTCTAAAATGCCCAGGCCTTTTTTTTGTCCCAGTCCGGGCCTGCCTGCAGCTGCCGCTGCCGAGTCTCTCACTCTCTCTCTCATCACCAGGGCCGGTAGGCTGCCTGTCCTGAGGCTGCTTTGAGCTGTAACTGACTGCAGCGCTCCCCTCTCTCCTGAGTGTATGACATTGGGCATCTCTGGCTGTGTGTGAGAGCTGGATCTGTGTTCGGCTGTGCTGCCTGTGCTAGACCTGCTCGTGTGATAGTAGATGGAGATGGAACACTGATTGAATCAGTGTTTTGTCTATCACACAAGCCCGTCTAGGGGGGACCTTGCTAGAGCACACTGGCCTGCCGAACACAGACCTACAGCTCCTGTTTGTTCCATGACACACGTCGGGAGAGGAGATACCTGCTGTGTGTGATTGAGGTAATGCCATGGTGAGTGCCATGCACAGTGTGGCTGCATTAATAGACAAAAGTGGGGCTGCATTAATAGACAAAAGTGGGGATGCATTTATATACAAAAGTGGGACTGGATTCATAGACAAAAGTGGGACTGGATTCATAGACAAAAGTGGGACTGGATTCATAGACAAAAGTGGGACTGTATTCATAGACAAAAGTGGGACTGGATTTATATACAAAGGTGGGACTGCATTCATATACAAAGGTGGGACTGCATTCATATACAAAGGTGGGGCTGCATTAATATACAAAAGTGGGACTGCATTAACCACTTGCTTACTGGGCACATATACCCCCTTCCTGCCCAGGCGAAATTTCAGCTTTCAGCACTGCGTCGCTTTAAATTAAAATTGCGCGGTCGTGCGACGTGCCTTACAAACAAAATTGATGTCCTTTTTTTCCCCACAAATAGAGCTTTCTTTTGGTGGTATTTGATCGCCTCTGCGTTTTTTTTTTGGCGCTATAAACATAAAAGAGTGACAATTTTGAAAAAAAAACAGAATATTTTTTACTTTTTGCTATAATAAAAATCCAATTTTTTTAAAAAAATATATTTTTTTTCTCAGTTTAGGCCGATATGTATTCTACATATTTTTGGTAAAAAAAACAATCGCAATAAGCGTATAGTAATTGGTTTGCGCAAAGATTATAGTGGCTAGGAAATAAGGGATAGAATTCTGACAATTTTTTTTTTTTTTTTACTAGTAATACGGCGATCTGCGAATTTTGTCAGGACTGCGATATTGCAACGGACACATCGGACACTTTTGACACATTTTTGGGACCATTCACATTTATACAGCGATCAGTGCTATAAAAATGCACTAATTACTGTATAAATGTGACTGGCAGTGAAGGGGTTAACACTAGGGGGTGAGGAAGGGGTTAAATGTGTGTCCTATGAGTGTTCTAACTGTGTGGGGGGAGGGGGGTGACTGGGGGAGGTGACCGATGCTGTCTCCCTATGTACAAGAGAAACAGCATCTGTCACCTCTCCCTGACAGGACGTGGAGCTCTGTATTTACACACAGAGCTTCACGTCCCTGCTCTAAAACTGCCGATCAGCGGGTACCTGGCGGACATCGCGACCGCCAGGCACGCGCATCGGCATCTCGGGGACGCGTTGGGTGCGCGCGCCCCCCAGTGGCCAGAAAAAACTATGCCGTCAATTGACGGCAGCTTGGAAATTCAGATCCCCAAAGCTGCCGTCAATTGAGCATATGCCGGGCCTCAAGTGGTTAATATACAAAAGTGGTAGTGCATTAATAAACAAAAGTGGGACTGCATTAATATACAAAAGTGGGACTGAATTTGTATACAAAGTTGGGGCTGCGTTCATATGCACAGTGAGGCTGCAATGATGGGCACTGATGAGGCTGCATTGATCTCTTGTACCATGTCTTCAGTCTCTAAACATCCTTTGTACCATGCCTGCAGTCTCTGACCATCCCTTGTACCATGCCTGCAGTCTCTGACCATCCCTTGTACCATGCCTGCAGTCTCTGACCATCTCTTGTACCATGCCTGCAGTCTCTGACCATCCCTTGTACCATGCCTGCAGTCTCTGACCATCCCTTGTACCACGTCTGCAGTCTCTGACCATCTCCTGTACCACGTCTGCAGTCTCTGACCATCTCTTGTACCATGTCTGCAGTCTCTGACCATCTCTTGTACCATGTCTGCAGTCTCTGACCATCTCTTGTACCATGTCTGCAGTCTCTGACCATCTCTTGTACCATGTCTGCAGTCTCTGACCATCTCTTGCACCATGTCTGCATTCTCTGACCATCTATTGTACCATGTCTGCATTCTCTGACCATCTCTTGTACTATATCTGCAGTCTCTGACCATCTCTTGTACCATGTCTGCATTCTCTGACCTTCTCTTGTACTATGTCTGCAGTCTCTGACCATCTCTTGTACCATGTCTGCAGTGCCTGACAATCGTCTAGAAACTATGGGATAGATTTATGGCATTTATATTTAAATATTTTTTACTAGTAATGGCGGCAATCATTGATTTTTTAGCGGTACTGCAACATTGCAGCGGACACATCGGACACCTAATTGAGTTCTATAAGCAACACCTTATTTTCTGGCAGTGCCCCTCCCGAGACTAGACTCTGGATCCGCCCTTGATGCCAAGAGGTCCCTAAACAAGGACCTTCATGGTAGGATCATCGGGTATTATTTTGATAAAAGCTGCAGATTTAAAATTATTAGCTCTTTTGGCCCTTCTTCTCCTGTGGGTCACAGAAGTGCACTTTGTTCTGCCCTCCTGTGACCTGTTTTCAGTCAACAGCGGGCTAAAGTCCACTGTCGGCTAACGTCACTTAACTAGTCCAAGCTCTGGTTTAAACCCAACTTTAATGTCCGGATTCACTCAGATGACTAGACTGGCAGCTGGCTCAGCCTCTCAGCGAGCCACTGGGAGACTGAGCCAGCCGCTCCTGCCCTCTCCACAGCCCAGCACTCCTGTGAGTGCAGGAGGAGCAGAGCAGAGAGCCTGTGACTGACAGCCACCGACTCTCTGCTCACTGAAGAGTGGCAACTGAATAATCAGTGGCCTTTGATCGCTTAGTTCTCAGTCTAGAGAGGGCGGGGGAGAGATGCAGCATTGGACCAATGCTAAATCCATCTAGTTTTTGTTTGTTTTTCAATTTTTCAATTTCCAATCTTCTTTTATAAAGATCGTATGAGATTTTAGTGATTGGGCATTAAATCGGCCTTGTGCAGTTGAACCTGGAGCTCCAGAATACCTCTCTCTTCGCAGGCCAAATTCTAGTTTAGCAACAACATTCTTTTACGGAATGGTGTGAATCCCCCTGATGGTTCTCATAAAACATTAAAAGAAGGGGACAATAAAAGATTAAGGAAGTTTGTAGGAACAACGTTGGACATTTCTGCCGAGGCAGCATGTGATCCTAGAATCAGGAAATTGCTCACCAGACACCATTATCAGAGTGTGAATAGCACAGGAATAAAATATAATTGACCTATTCAGCGTGGAAGCTGAGAGTTATTGTATCGCTCGCGGACGATTTATAACCTGGGATAGAGAGAAGGATCTCATTGCCCCCTGTTCTCCTGAGGCACGCAATGTAAACCGTACCCTCAGATATCTCTACGTCTGTATCGAGCGATGTCAGCACTTCTGGGTAATGTTCGCATTCTTGGATTTCCTGGAAACAGATGCTAAGCTGCATCGTTACCAATACTGGAATAACAAAGAATTTGAGGATCGCTACTAATATCTTAATCCCTTGGTTGCTGAACAGCGAAAAAAAAGCAGAATACTGGAAAGGCAGGACAACAGTGTATAGGATTTTCAAATGAACTTAAGGCTGAACTCTGGCCAGACATCTAGGCACAGGTAAACTCTGCAGATGTGAACTGCCTTAAGGATTTGCAATTCTGTCCAATTCTATCAGAATTACGGGTAATAGTCACAGCGCTGTTATGTTAGCTATATGCAAAAATATGTAATGCTTTTTAAAGTACTACAGAGATTGGAGTGCATTTTTATCTATACAGTATCTATGCAACATATTTACTATGAATACCCTGTAAATGTTTGTTTTATTTATGCAACATGTGCCTTAAAGAGAAGCTTTACTTGTTTCCGGTCAGTTTTATTTAAAACAGCCAACTCTGGGAAATCTGAAAATTCCCACTAAAGTGAGGTTGCACCAGCATTGCAGGGGTAAACTGATTCTTAATTCTAGGGTATGGGTCCTTCAAAATTTCTAAACAAGGGGCTGTTTGCTGTCCTTCCGGCTTAAAGGGGGCCAGACTGTAGCCATTGGTAGTAGAAAATGTCCCATCATCAGTAGCAGTAAACAATGCCCCATCTTTGGGGTCATTGGATGGAACTGCCCCATCGTTGGTGTCATTTGCAGGAATTGTGCTCCATTGTTGGTATCAGTGAATAAAATAGTGCCCAAATGGCCTGATAAAAAGGAAGAAAATGGCTGCATTCTGATTTTTAGTTTCCTGATCCTCTGCTTCCCCAGCAGATAGGACTCCCCTCCACTCTGGCTATGGACCTTGCATTGGTCTTGATCATGTCAGGGCCTTAGGTTGCTGGAGCATAAAGAAGAAGATACTGCGGAGACAGGTCCAGCAGTGCAGAGGTTCGGGTAAGTAAATCTTCTTTTCTATCAGTGGCGGCTGGTGCTCAAAATTTTTGGGGGGGCGCAAACGGAAAAAAAAAAAATTGCAGCCTCACTGTGCCCATCACATGCAGCCTCTGTGCCATCAATTGTCACCACTGTGCCATGCCATCAAACACAGAAACTGTGCCATCAATTGTCACCACTGTGCCATGCCATCAAATGCAGTCACTGTGCCATCAATTGTCACCACTGTGCCATGCCATCAAACGCCACCACTGTGCCATCAATTGTCACCACTGTGCCATGCCATCAAACGCAACCACTGTGCCATCAATTGTCACCACTGTGCCATGCCATCAAACGCCACCACTGTGCCATCAATTGTCACCACTGTGCCATGCCATCAAACGCCACCACTGTGCCATCAATTGTCACCACTGTGCCATGCCATCATATGCAGTCACTGTGCCATCAATCGTCACCACTGTGCCATGCCATCAAATGCAGTCACTGTGCCATCAATTGTCACCACTGTGCCATGCCATCATATGCAGTCACTGTGCCATCAATTGTCACCACTGTGCCATGCCATCATATGCAGTCATTGTGCCATCAATTGTCACCACTGTGCCATCATCAATTTGCACCACTGTGCCATGCCATCATATGCAGTCACTGTGCCATCAATTGTCACCACTGTGCCATGCCATCAAACGCCACCACTGTGCCATCAATTGTCACCACTGTGCCATGCCAAACGCCACCACTGTGCCATCAATTGTCACCACTGTGCCATGCCATCAAATGCAGTCACTGTGCCATCAATTGTCACCACTGTGCCATGCTATCATATGCAGTCACTGTGCCATCAATTGTCACCACTGTGCCATGCCATCAAATGCCACCACTGTGCCATCAATTGTCACCACTGTGCCATGCCATCAAACGCCACCACTGTGCCATCAATTGTCACCACTGTGCCATGCCATCAAACGCAGTCGCTGTGCCATCAATTGTCACCACTGTGCCATGCCATCATATGCAGTCACTGTGCCATCAATTGTCACCACTGTGCCCTTTAATTGTCACCACTGTGCCCCATGACACTGTGCTCATTGTTGCCTCTGTGCCCTTTGTCACCACTGTGCCCCATGATGCCACTGTGCCCCATGATGCCACTGTGCCCCATGATGCCCCTTTCCCTGTTAAAAACACTTACCTGACGCTTCCATGTCCTCCCTCGATGTCTTCTGCCGCCATGGAGAAGCTTCAGCCAATCAGGTTCTTGATAACCAGAATCCGGGAACCTGATTGGCTGAAACGGCTGTTAGTCTTATGCAAGGACCGCAGGTTGCCTGCGCTCCGAGTATAGACTTCCGAGAGCCGGAGGGCGGTACTGGAAAAGCCTATTAGAGCCGCTGGCTTTGATAGGCAGTTCCCCTCAGCCAACCAGCTGCCGCTATTCGGGTAACCGGCGACCCATGTCCGGTTATAGGAATAGACCAGGCAGCTGGCAACAATAACTCACGTTCAATGCATTGCATTGAACGTGTGTTATTTGCGAGAGGGGGGTGGCGCTGCAGCGCCCTCTATAGACGGCCGCCAGAACTTCGGCTAAAATCTCAAAATGACATTTTAGCAGAATAAAAGTTCTTAACCCCCCTGCCGGTATCCCCGAGCGCGACTCGGGGTGGATTTTTCATGTAAATATCGATATCCCCGAGTCGCGCTCGGGGTGAATATGCAGAGCCTGCAGCGCGCGCTGGCTTACCTTTTTATCCAGGCGGGGTACTGTACTCACCTTGTCCCTGGATCCAGCGATGCATCCCCGCTGTGTGAGCGAGTGGCGTCCTCCATTCGACTCACACAGTGCCCGCGCGCCGCCGATCTCCGTTCCCTGCGACGTAACGGCACACGGGGGCGGAGACCAGCGGCAAATTCAAAAAAGTAAACAAACACATTACATACAGAATACTGTAATCTTATAGATTACAGTACTGTATGTAAAAAGTACACACCCCCTTGTCCCTAGTGGTCTGCCCAGTGCCCTGCATGTTCTTTTACATAATAAAAAAAAAAAATTTGTGCCTGCAAACTGTAGATTGTCCATAGCAACCAAAAGTGTCCCTTTATGTCAAAAGTGATTTTAGAGCAGCTAGAAAACAGCGATAATAAATGAAAATCACTTGCAGAATTGAGCGATAGCGATTTGTGGGGAAGTAATGACAGCGACAATTCTGCAACTGAGCAAATTTCAGTGATTTTGATTTGATTACATTAGTGAATAATTTTTATTATAATTACATTATTATTTGTTATAATTATTTATAGTTATTTATTATATTATAATTTTATGATTTTGTGTTTCAAACGTTATCATACCCGGGATGTCTACTAGACTCTGGTTTGGACAAATTTAAGTGAGTTATTCCTAAAAATTGCAGGCCTACAGTATAAAACGCAGAATTTCCATGCAAAATAATTGTACCGCTTTTGGTACGTAATTCCAGACAGAATCATACCGCCAGGGAGGTTAAAGGGCCCGTTTTTTTTTGTGACTGCGGGAGGGGGGGCGGGGCGGCGCCCGTGCGTCCCTATGGACGGGCCGCCACTGTTTTCTATGTCTTCTAGACTTGACCCACTGCAAAAGAGAACTCTCAAGTTTCCTGGAGTTGGGTGTTAATGTTGTAGCCCTGGTTCACACTGGTGCGTTTTGACATTGGATTTTGCCGGAAATTTCCGGCAATGGCACTGTCCTAATCGGCGCGACGCTGCATCTGCGGCATTGCACCGATTTCAAAAAGTAGTCTCTGTACTACTTTTTGCGATTTCAGCCCGCGATTTACATTGACATCTGTGCAGAAACCTGCACAGATGTCTCTTAAATCGCGGCCAAAATCGGGACTGCCAGAGGGAGTGAAATCGTGCGAGTTCAGCTGAACTCGCACGGCTTCACTCCCGCAGCCCAGTGTGAACCAGGGCTAAAATGTAAAAACTTTCATAACAAAAACAGGGAGGCTCTGTGCTTACTTATTCAGCTGTGTGTGCTACGAAAATACCTCTTTAGCAGGAGGATAAACCACACAGGCCATTCACAGCAAACAGTGGTACATCTTGCCTATAGTGAGTAACCTGCAGTGTGCAAGGTGCAAATATGAAGTATTAATATGCTATATTTTAGACTGACCTGCTTTAAAATAAACATTTACATTTTTTTAAAGCTAATACATATTTATTTTTTTCTACAGGGTTACTTTAAGTCATACATATAAAGAATAATGCACTTACTATCAATCTTAATGTTCCAAATCACTATCAGATATTTGTAAGATCATTTTCACCTTTGTGGTTACCCCCATCCCCATTCTATTGCTCACTTCTATTTGTCTGGCTCACTTTGTTTTAATTTTTTAACTAACTTTCATTATTTGTCATTGTAATTGCATAACTTATTTTATCATTTTGTTAAAACCCAGTGTATTCTGGACCAGAAGAAAGGTTGTGTGCTGTGTTGTTACACTATTATGGGTATAATCACCTTTCAAACTCAAAATAATCAAATTTAATGGGAAATATTGCCACCTGCTGGTTCACAGAGAAGTAACACAATGTACTTGTGGTATTTCCATTTTTCTTCCTTCATCGAGCCAGTTCTACCAGGACAAAGCTGAAAGTGAAGGTCGCATGACAAAAGGGAGGATGCACGTCAAAAGAGGTTAATGACATCTAACAGTCATGGGGGTCACACAGTAACTCAGTGGTTAGTTATTTTGCCCTGCAGCTCTGGGGTGGTTTGTTCCAAACTTGGCCATGGGTTTGCATGGTCATCTGTGTTGTGGGTTTTCTTCCATACATACATGTATGTTAGGTTAATTGTTTCCTCTTTAAATTGTCCCTTATATGTGTGTGAACAAGCTGGACAATTGGGGAGGGTTGAAGAAAGACCTAGCGTCTTACTTTGTAAAAAATTGCAAGAAAATTTTATAATAAAGGTTTTTAAGTAAATATGTGAAGCGTAGGGATGAGCCGAACACCCCTGGGTTTGGTTCGCACCAGAACCTGCGAACAGACCAAAAGTTTGTGTGAACTTTAGAACCCTGTTAATGTCTATGGGACTGGAACGTTTGAAATCTAAAGTACTAATTTTAAAGGCTAATATGCAAGTTATTGTCCTAAAAAGTGTTTGGGGACCCGGGTCCTGCCCCAGGGGAGTGTTTGGGGACCCGGGTCCTGCCCCAGGGGAGTGTTTGGGGACCCGGGTCCTGCCCCAGGGGAGTGTTTGGGGACCTGGGTCCTGCCCCAGGGGACATGTATCAATGCAAAAAAAGTTTTAAAAAACGGCCATTTTTTCAAGAGCAGTGATTTTAATAATGCTTAAAGTGAAACAATAAAATTGAAATATTCCTTTAAATTTCGTGCCTAGGGGGGTGTATAGTATTACTGTAAAGTAGCGCTTGTTTCCTGTGCTTAGAACTGTCCCTGCACAAAATGTAATTTCTGAAGGAAAAAAGTCATTTAAAATCACTCGTGGCTATAATGAATTGTCGGATACCAGCAATACAGAGAAAAGTCATTCATAAAAAAAGAATGCGTGGGGGTCCCCCCAAATTCAATTACCAGGCCCTTTGGGTCTGGTATGGATATTAAGGGGAACCCTGCGTCAAATAAAAAAAAAATATGTGGGGTTCCCCCAAATGTCCATTCCAGACCCTTCAGGTCTGGTATGGATTTTAAGGGGAACTCCACCCCAAATTAAAAAAAAAAAATGCCGTGGACCCCCACATTTTTATGAATGACTTTTCTCTGTATTGCCGGGAGCCGTCAATTCATTATAGCCGCGAGTGATTTTAAATTACTTTTTTTCCTTCAGAAATGACACTTTGTGCAGGGACAGTTCTAAGCATGGGAAACAAGCGCTACTTTTCAGGCATACTATACACCCCCCCCCCCCCCCCCAGGTACGAAATGTAAAGGAATATTTCACTTTTATTGTTTCACTTAAAGGAATTATTAAAAATTAATGCTGCCAAAAAAATTGCAGTTTTTTAAAAAAAAAATTGCATTGATAGATGTCCCCTGGGGCAGGATCCAGGTCCCCAAACACTTTTTATTACAATAACTTGCATATTAGCCTTTAAAATTAGCACTTTAGATTTCAAACGTTCGAGTCCCATAGACTTTAACAGGGTTAAAAAGTTCACACGAACTTGCCGCAAACACCCCAAATAGTTCGCTGTTCGGCGAACAGGCAATGTTCGGGTCGAACATGAGTTCTACTCGAACTCGAAGCTCATCCCCAGTGAAGCGCCATACTCCCATTGAGTATGCGCTATTATGCTAAATTGTTAGTTCTGTTTCAGTTCAGCTGGGTTGCGCAATTTTCCCTTCGACAGTGGGCGTCGCTGTTACCCTAGGTCAAGGTTGGAAAGGCAGCAGGCTGGATGCATTGGGTATCTCTTTCCCAGAAGTGGCACAGGGGGCGTAGTCAACCTGCTGTGCATTCTGGGGAGGGGTATTTAAGTGACAGACACTGTTTTGGCGGGGTCTTCCGATCCTGACCTGATGGCCCTCCTGGCTTCAGGGAGGTGTGAGTTGTTTCGTAGCCTCGGGCCGGCTGGTCCGAGGCCTCGCAACTGAGAGTAGGCCCAGGAGTTTCTGGGGCCTACTAGTCCAGGAATGCTCCTTCGCTACCTTGCCTACGGGAGGAAGCTGAACCAGTGGGATTCAACTGAAGGACGTATCCTGGCAAATTTACCTCACTGTGTCTGGCTGAAAGATTCTTGGCACCGTGAGTTGTGTGCTTTATTGGAACAAAGTGTGCGAGTGGTTACACGATCTTGTCGCAGAATATCGTGTGACGGCCTGACAACACTTATCAACTCCGTGGCAGAGACTTTGACGAGCTTCGCACCAGCTGCTAGGCCAGTGAGAGTAAGCCTATCTAGTGGTTGCTGACATCCAGTGTGGAGCTGAATTAATCCTATGGATCTGAGTTGTACCCGTGATCCGCAAAGTAAAGGTACCTGAATCTCTCCCCATCCCTCTACCCCTCTGTCGGAGAACTGTGTTCAATAAAAACCTTGAAAGAGACTTTGGGCCAGATTCAGGTACACGTACATTTGCGCAGCGTATCCGAGATACGCTACGCAGCCGTATTTTAACAGGCTCTACACCGAATTCTGGTCGATTTTTGCCTGTACGATACGGCGGAGTAGTCTATATCTCGCCGCGTAATCGAAATACGCGATTAGGGGGCGTGAAGCATTTAAATTAGGCGCGTCCCCGCGGCGATCGAACTGCGCATGCTCCGTTCAGAAATTTTCCGCCGTGCATTGCGCGAAATAACGTCGATACGTCATTCGTTGTTTGAGTAGCGTCGTTTACGGACATTCCTATTCCTGGACGTTTTACGTAAAAAAAAAAGACGTCGGAAAACGTTGATATTCGACGCGGGAACGACGGCCATACTTAACATAAGCTGTCGAATATTAGACCAGCAAAAAGCTGGTATAGTTTTACGCAGCAAAAAAATGACTAAAGATGCCTTAAGAGATTGCGATAGACGTTCGTAATTTCGTGGATAGTCGGCAAAAGCTCATTTGCATACCCCGACACGGAAAACAACGGGAACTCCACCCAGCGGCCGCAATTTTATTGCAGCGTAGATCCGAAGGCGTACGAACACGTAAGCCAGTCGGATTGAAGCGCAAAGCCGTCTTTTCATGGTTTGAGGATTCAAACTAGTGAAAAAACGCGCGTAATTAGAAAGTACTCCAGTCTAACACCAGTTAGACAGGAGTTTCGGCTCTCTGAATCTGGCCCTTTGTGTTTGGTGCAGACAATTTTCTAGACAACTCTTCAAGGAGAACCCCTGAAACGAGCGCATGGAACAGTAAGGTAATGGCAGGCCCAATTCTAAACCAACAGCTCCTTCGGGTGTAGTGCTACATATGGTTACACTTCATTGAGGTCCAAGCAGTACTAAAAATCCCCCTTCTTCTAGGTCCAAGCAATACTCAAGGTCTTCCTTCTTCTAGGTCCAAGCAATATTTAAAGTCTTCCTTCTGCTAGGGGCCCACGCAATACTCAAATTCTTCCTTCTTCTTGGTCCAAGCAATATTTAAAGTCTTCTGATAGGGGCCCACGCAATACTCAAAGGCCCAGATTCACAAAGCACTTACGCCAACGTATATCACATTACGCCGACGTAAGTGCAAATGTGCGCCGTCGTATGTGTGCACCAGACCCACAGAACCAACATATGCCTAAAAACTGGCCACCTTACGCCAACGTAGCTTGCACATGACGGCGTAGCGTGGGCGCACATATGGGCTGGACGCATGTTGCTGCTCCCATTGATTAGGCATTCAAACATGCAAATGAGGGAAATGCAGCGATTCACGAACGTGAGTGCGCCCGACGCGTGCTACGCGAGGTGCGCATAAGTTGTACGTCCGGCGTAAGTGTTTCCCCATAGATGAGGTGCAACCAGGCAACAGACATGCAAAGGTTTGCACCAGAGAACACAATCCGGCGTATTTTGCGTTCAACGTGTGTCTGGCTGGACGTACGTTAAGTTCACGGCGTACATGGTAATCCGGCGTAGCTTAGGTAGTTGTGCCGGCGTGGTTGTGAGCATGCGCATAAGGGTGCTGTATATGCGTTCACGTCACGGCAACGTCACGGCGCATGCGCAGTTCATGATACGCCGGGCGTAAAACACTGCACCATGCTCGGACCATCATTTGCATGGAGTCACACCCACTTCCACCTACGCCGGCCTGCGCCTTTTAAAAAATACACCACGCTGACGCAGCGTTGGGAGCAATAGCTTGCTGAATGCAATGCTTGCCTCTCCGCGGTACGTTGGCGTGGTGTACAGCGTTTGCGCTACGGCGGTGTAATGTGCACCCAACACTCTGTGAATCTGGGCCAAAGTCTTCCTTTTTCTAGGTCCAAGCAATACTAAATGTCTTTATTTTTTCTAGGCCCAAACAGTACTCAAGGTCCACTTCTTTTAGGACCAAGTGTTATGCTAGTGCACCCCCCCAAAAGCTTGTCTTTAAAAAAAAAAAAATGATTGTGCAAATAAAAACAGCTACAGTCACCTTAAGGTATGTGGCCAGGAATCTAATGAAAACAGATTCTGATCACACAAACCTTAGTAAAGTCTAAATACTTCATTGCGACTCAGATTCTTATGCCGCGTACACACGATCACTTTTTGTGATGAAAAAAACGACGTTTTATTTCATGAAAAAAAACGACGTTTTTCAAACTTCATTTTCCAAAACGACGTTGCGTACACACCATCGTTTTTCCCAAAAAGTCTAGCAAAGCGCCGTGACGTCCATCACGTACGACGGAACTATAAAGGGTCATTTCCATGCGGAAGACGGCCTCTTTTGCTGATATCGTGTTGCTGCGTGTTAGTAAAAGTTTGGTGAGAGACGATTCGCGCTTTTCAGTCTTCGTGCTTTAATATCGTTTACTGTCGTACAGTTTGTGCTTTTGGGGTCGTATTTGTGATACAGTGCTTGTTTTCCGATCGTATCTGTTTTGGCAGTGCGTTCTTGTCTACACGTTCCTGTTTTGCAGGTCCGTTCTTCAAAGGCATTTCTGTACTTCAGAGCGGTGTTTTAGTGCGATCTGATTTGACGACCGTTTTCTAGCCATGTTGCGGGTACGTTCTCGTCGCCGAGATCGTGCTGTGCTTCTTGTTAGGATGTGTGCTGCATCCCGGCTCCGGTCCTTGAGGAGGGCGAGAAGGACTTTGTGGGCCAAGGACTGGTTTCTTCGCAGGGACCAGTTCTCTCATATGCCTCTGCTGCGGGAGATCCGAGAAAATAACCCTGATGATTTCAGGAATTTTCTTCGGATGTCTGACCCCGTATTTCAGCAGCTTTTGGCTTCGGTGTCGCCTTATATCACCAGGCAGGACACCGTTATGCGGGAAGCCATCACTGCTGAGCAGCGGCTAGTTGCCACCTTGCGGTACCTGGCAACAGGGAGAAGTCTGCAGGACTTAAAGTTCTCGACGGGCATCTCCCCCCAGGCTCTGGGCCTCATAATTCCCCAGACCTGTTCTGCCATCATTCATGTTCTGCAGGAGGACTATATTAAGGTAAGTGGTGCCCTTTAAATGCACAAACTATGTTTTATTTAGGCTTTTGTATTTGTTTCAATTTGTTTGGTTTTAAACAGTCCCTAATTAACCTGTTTGTGATCTGCTGGTAATGTTCCCTTTCATCTCCATGCATGCTGTATTCATTTTATATTTGCTCCTACATGCATCTTTTGTTTTGCCAACCTGTCCAGGTTTTTTTTTTTTTTTGTTTTTTTTTTGTGTCCCAAACCCACCTAGCCTAGTCCCCCTATATTTTGTCCTATATTGTAGTGCTGTCTATAGAAGTCCCTATATCCCCCTATATTTTGTCCTATATTGTAGTGCTGTCTATAGAAGTCCCTATATCCCCCTATATTTTGTCCTATATTGTAGTGCACGCACAACCCCCCCCCCCCCCCTCTTTTTTTTGTAATTGTATAAATTAACATTTTTTAGTATTTAAATTTTTTTAGAGGTCTCAAACTCATCTTGGGCCTCCACTCCCCTTATTTTTTGTAGGATTGTGACCATCAGAGGGTGTGATTAATCTGCTTTAGTGATCCCTTCTTATTTTTCCAATTTTTAACCACTTCCCTACGGCCGTACGACTATATGCGGCCGCAGGGTGGTTCTAAATCTCTGGGCTGCCGTTTTTTCACGGCAGCCTCTTTCTGTGTTCCCAGCGTGCGCTCCAGAGCGCGCAGCGGGGAACTTGTGTACTGGCCGTGTCCCTTGGACACAGCCAATCACAGCTCGCCGCGAACGGCCAATCAGAGTGGCCGTTTGCGATGCGATCTGTGCAGCCAATGAGAGATGATCTCATATGTAAACATATGAGATCATTTCTCATTGCCGGCTCTCACAATGACAGCGTCCTGTCACTGGAGAGAGCAGACCGATCAGTGTTCCTTATACATGGGGACACAGATCGGTCACCCCCCCCTCCCCCCACAGTTAGAACACAATGCAGGATACACATTAACCCCTTCCTCACCCCCTAGTGTTAACCCCTTCCCTGCCAGTCACATTTATACAGTAATTAGTGCATATTTATAGCACTGATTGCAGTATAAATGTGAATGGTGCCAAAAATGTGTCAAAAGTGTCCGATGTGTCCGCCATGTTGTCGCAGTCGCAATAAAAATCGCAGATCGCCACCATTACTAGTAAAAAAATAAATAACAAATAATAATTCTGTCCCTTATTTTGTAGGTGCTATAGCTTTTGCACAAACCAGTCGCTTATTGCGATTTTTTTTTTATTTATTTTTTTTAACCAAAAATATGTAGAAGAATACGTATCGCCCTAAAATGAATTTTTTATTTTATAGCAACAAGTAAAAAATATTGTTTTTTTTTCAAAATAGTCGTCGTTTTTTGTTTATAGCGCAAAAAATATAAACCGCAGAGGTGACCAAATACCAGCCAAAAGAAAGCTCTATTTGTGGGGAAAAAAGGACGCCAATTTTGTTTGGGAGCCATATCGCACGACCGCGCAATTGTCAGTTAAAGCGACGCAGTGCCGCAAGCTGAAATTTCACATGGTCAGGAAGGGGGTTTACATGCCCAGTAAGGAAGTGGTTAATAATACTTCAAATTAATGTTTGTTTTTTTGGTATCAAAAAATGTTTTGGGATGTTCTTTTAGGAATGTTTGTTTGATATTTTTTTATTTTTTTGGTATCTACAGTTCCCCACCACGCCACAGGAATGGCAGACTGTGGCAGCGGACTTCTCCCGGCGATGGAATTTTCCAAACTGCGGAGGAGCTATTGACGGCAAGCACGTCCGCATCGTGCCACCACCCCATAGTGGATCCCATTATTATAACTACAAGGGGTTCCACAGTGTTGTTCTGATGGCGGTGGTGTCTGCCAATTACGAGTTCTTGTATCTTGATGTTGGGAAAAATGGGCGGATGTCGGACGGTGGTGTCTTTGCCGAGACGGAGTTCGCCCAACGGCTTCTTTCCGAGGACCTGGGATTGCCGCCTGCGGAGGATAATGAAGAGGGTCTGCCCTTCGTTTTTGTTGCAGATGAGGCTTTTGCATTGGGTCCTCACCTCATGAGGCCATTTCCCCAACGCGCCCTCACCCCTGAGAGGAGGGTGTTTAATTACAGGCTGGCCAGAGCCAGACGTGTGGTGGAAAATGCCTTTGGCATCATGGCCAGCCGTTTCCGGCTATTTCTTACTGCCATAAACATGGCCGAATACAAGTTGAATTATATAATTACATGCTGCTGCATTTTACACAACTATTTAAAAAAAACATTCTTCTTCTTACCTAACCCTTTTGCCTGATGACCCTGTTGACATTCCAGAGGCAGCTCGTGACGCTGCCCATCCCCAATTGGCCCCCCGAAACGCACGTGCTGTGCGTCAGGCATATGTGGACTACTTTATGGGTAGGGGGGCCATTCCAATGCCAGATCTTGGCTGAATAATTAAATTTATTTTTTGCCTGAAACAGTCTTTTCTTTGTTCTTTAATTAATTTATAAGGTTTGTGTTTTTATTTTATCTCCTAGGTCAGTGATGGCGACCTTGTCACCCCAGATGTTTTGGAACTACATTTCCCATGATGCTCATGCATTCTGCAGTATAGTGGAGCATCAAGGGAAATGTAGTTTAAAAACATCTGGAGTGCCAAGGTTCGCCATCACGGTCCTAGGTTATCATAGTGCCATGTGTTTGTGATGGACTGAAATAACTATCCCTCATTGTTTAATGTTCTCAGCATACATTTTTTTTAGGTATTTTCTAGGGTTGTCCCGATACCACTTTTTTAGGACAGAGTACAAGTACGGATACTTTTTTTCAAGTAGTCGCCGATCCCGAATACCGATACTTTTTTTTAAATGTGTCCCCAAATGCAGCCATGTCCCCCACATATGCAGCCATGTATGTCCCCCATATTGCAGCGATGCGTCCCTCATACCTTTTTAGATATGCTGATGCCGCCTCTGCCGCATACCGCCGTATCCCCCTGCACAATCGCGTAGCGCAGGGGTCTCCAAACTATGGCCCTCCAGTTGTTCAGGAACTACAATTCCCATAATGCTTAGTCGTGTCTGTGAATGTCAGAGTTTAATGCCGCGTACACACGGTCGTTTTTTGCGATGAAAAAAAACGACGTTTTTTAAAACGTCATTTAAATTGATCGTGTGTGGGCAAAACGTCGTTTTTTGTCTTCAAAAAAACGACCAAAAAAAATTCCAACATGCTTGAATTTTTTGTGTCGTTTTTCAAAACGTCGTTTTTTGTTTCACAAAAAGTCACCGTGTGTAGCAAAAACGTCGTTCAAAACGACGTTTTTCAACCCGCGCATGCCCAGAAGCTAGTTATGAAGCGAGCTTCAATGGAAAAGTGTGGTGAACGTAACCTCGTTTTTTGTGAAAAAAACGATGGTGTGTAGGCAACATCGTCTTTGAAAGTGACGTTTCAAAAACGTCGTTTTTTACTTCACAAAAAACTTCGTTTTTTTTCATCGCAAAAAACGACCGTGTGTACGCGGCATTACAATGCCTCATGGGAAATGTAGTTCCGAAACAGCTGGAGGGCCGTAGTTTGGAGATCCTTGGCGTAGCGCATTACAAGCTTTCATTCTAAAAACTTGTAAATGGCCGCGCTCCGTGTTTTAAAACTCCCCTTCTCCGGATGGAGGGATCCGTCCAATCCGGAGAGGGGGAGTGTCAATACACGGCCATTTACAAGTATTCAGAATGAATGCTTGTAATGTAAGCTATGCGATTGTGCAGGGGGATAAGGCGGTATGCGGCGGCGTCAGCATATCTAAAAAGGTATGAGGGACGCATCGCTGCAATATGGGGGGGGAAGTATTCTATTTAGGTATCGGGGGTATTTGCGGGAGTACAAGTACTCCCGCAAATACTCGGCATCGGTATCGGGACAACCCTAGTATTTTCTATTAATCATTGAGCTTAAATAACAAGACACATATTTTACTGTAAATTTTTTATTTTTTGCATCTTGAAAAACATAACTTTTTGACATAAAATTTTTTAAAAACATTTTTTTTAGTTACAAAACAAATATATATTTTTTTTTTTGTTTTTTTTATAACATTCCAAAAATAAAATCACATTTTTTTTTATATTTATTTTTTTACATTATTCAAAATCTAAAATCACATTTTTTTTTTTTTTTTTTTTTTACATTATTCAAAAAATAAAATCACTTTTTTTTTTTTTTTTTTTACATTATTCAAAAAATAAAATCACTTTTTTTTTTTACATTCAAAAACTAAAATCCCTTTTTTTTTTTTTTTTTTTTTACATTATTCAAAAAATAAAATCACTTTTTTTTTTTTTATTATAAACCAAACCTTTTTTCTATTACAAAATAAACACTAAATAAATCAAAACCTACCCAAATAATCTATTAAATTTTTAATTTGTGTCTCCAGCCCTTTTGTTTTTTCTACCACTTCTCGTGCAGTGTCCTGGATGTCCTCTAGTTGTTCCCTGAAGGACCATATTTCGGACAGCACAAATTTGGCAGTATCCCTGTCCATTGTCGCTGCACGACTTGCTCCTGAAATGTGGGAACAAAAAAGGTATTAAAATTCGGAAGACCTACATGTAGATCATGGGTCTTCAAACTACGGCCCTCCAGTTGTTCAGGAACTACAATTCCCATCATGCCTAGTCATGTCTGTGAATGTCAGTGTGTTACAATGAATGCCTCATGGGATGTGTAGTTCCACAACAGCTGGAGGGCCGTAGTTTGAGGATCCCTGATCTAGATTACCTGGGTATGAGTGTTATGTAGGAAATTTACCGGATGTGGTGGCAGCGTCATCATCCCTCGGGGGTGGGGCTTCGGAAGTTCCATCCTGCCTTGCTGCTTCACTGCGCCCTACGAGATTGAAGATAGGGAAAAAAGAAAGGTAAAAGATTATAAAGAGATATGAGTGAGAACTAAAAATACAAGTACAGAGTATATAAACATGTGCAGAATCCACTGCTGAGCAGACTCTCCTTTTTCTGTTTATTGGTCAAATTTACTAAGCTTTTCACATCGACTTTAATTTAGGTACAAATCTACATTACAAAAGATCACAAGTGAAGTCACATTACAACAAAAATGGCAAGATTCCTGTTTGGGGACACATGAATTGGTCGTAGGAGTCGTCGTTTGTTCAAATAATAACAAATACAAAGACGTTTTTTGGGAATGATATAGTGTTTATACACTCCTTTTTGTCCATGCGAACTAAGCGCATGATGATATTTAGCACGAAGATTGTCGTTTAGTAGGTCGAAAAACAACGTATAAACGACGACTTCTCCGACCACTTTTTGTGCCCACAAACAGATACAGTACAACCTGAAATTAAAATCACATGGCACAATTAACAAACACCACAAATGTGTCAAAAAATAAAAAAACTTACTTTTTCCCCGAATCAGCCTCTTGATATGCTGGAGTTGTTCAGGCTCTCTGTTTTTGAGGTCTGACCACCTCTTTCTTAATTGTTCCCGAGTCCTGCGTTGGCCAAATTTTTGATGCAGCCTCCTGATCACCTTCTCCATGATGTCGGCCTTCACCCTGTTTGGATGCAGGTAAGGGCCATGCTTCCCGTCATAATCCTCCCTTTGTAAAATGGTGACCATCTCCACCATCTCTTGGAAGGCCATGTTTGAGGCCTTGTACCTCCGCCGGGATCGTCCGGTTGGCTGGGCCTGGCCTGCCTGATGGCTTGAGCTTGCCATGTTTCTCTCCATCTTGTTCTTGCCTAAAACACACCCACAAAGAAAGATCGAGAAAGGGGCGTGGAAAAGACGAGACCGAACGTCAGGGGCGGGATCTCGTGCATCGCGTCACACGTTCGCGCCGTTTAAAGGGATCCACGCCATTGCAAGCGCCGTTCACAACCTGCGGAACAAGGCGGAAGAGACGATCGGATCATAAGACGGTATGTATCTGGATTATGGACATTGCAAATATTAGGGAACAGTGGATTATTGTGTGGGCTAGAAGATATGGGGGGTTCATTGCAAGCGCCGTTCACAACCTGCGGAACAAGGCGGAAGAGACGATCGGATCATAAGACGGTATGTATCTGGATTATGGACATTACAAATATTAGGGAACAGTGGATGATTGTGTGGGCTAGAAGATATGGGGGGTGATTTACTTAAAGGAAAAGACACTTTGCACTACAAGTGCACTTGTAAATGCAGTCGCTGGAGATCTTGAGGAGGACATGCAAGGATAAATTTAGAAATAGCATTTTAGCATGCACATCATTGTCTGATACAATCAGCAGAGCTTCCCCTCATTTCTGATCTACCCCTCTCAGATTTATACAACGATTGCACTTCCAAGTGCACTTTCAGTGCAATTGAAGTGCAGAGTGTATTTTCCTTTCATAAATAACCCCCATGGTGTTTAAAAGCTAATTAGTAGTAGTGGCTTGACTGACACTAGGCTTTGTTTTTTGTTTTGTACATGCAGAAATAATGGAGGCCTTTAAGGATCCCGAATTTTTGACCGAATTTATCCAGAGATGGAAGGAACATCCAGTTCTCTGGCAATCCAAAAGCAAAATTAATAAAAACAAAGATGCCCGGAAGAAAGCAAAGGAGGCCCTGCTTGAATATGTAAAAACAAGGGTCCCCAACGCTACATTGGAGACTGTTAAGGCTAAAATAAATTCGCTTCGGGGCACCTACAGGACCCAACAGTCACAAGTCCTGGCCTCAATGAGGTCTGGGGCTGCAGCTGACAGCGTCTACAAGCCTAACCTGTGGTATTATGGTCAGCTGCAGTTCCTGGATGATCACATAGAGTCCAGGCCATCCATGTCTACCCTTCCCCCAAGGAGACAGTCCAGTGTTCCCTGCAGTCAGCCCTCCAGTGTTCCCTGCAGTCAGCCCTCCAGTGTTCCCTGCAGGCAAGAGCAGGCAAGCTCAGAGGAAGAGCCTGAGTTCATGGAGGAGGCAGATTGTGACCCATGGAGCCAGGTATTGCATTTTCAGATTCATTTTTGTAATGCAAAGTATAATAATGATGAGTAATTTATGTTACAAGTGATCGAAATTATTATTAACATTTTGTCCACCCTAAAGTAAAAAAACGGTTGGGTAAAGGCCCCCTACTTTGGAATTTCAGTCAACATCAACCCCCCCCGCCCCCAGCTCCAGGGGGCACATATCTAAAGCTGTGTAAGGGGCCACAGAATTAGGGATGGAGGGCCTGTGATAAATATATTTTAGCATTCAATTATGATATGTCATTAAGTTAGAAATGTGTGTGATGAATGAAGCCAAAAAATAAAATATGTCCCTTTTTTATTATACACAGGCAGAGCAAAGCCAGGAGGAGGCAGGCCCCACAGGGAGCCAGGGGGAGGCAGGCCACGCAGGGAGCCAGGGGGAGGCAGGCCACGCAGGGAGCCAGGGGGAGGCAGGCCACGCAGGGAGCCAGGGGGAGGCAGGCCACGCAGGGAGCCAGGAGGAGGCAGGCCCCAGTGGGAGACAGGAGTCACGCCAGCGTGATTGTATCTCCCAAATCCCTCCTATCCGGAACCCAGCAAAAAGGGCCAGAAGGCTCATGCAGATGGAGGAGGAGACCCAGGCCATGCTCCGTGAAGCAACTTTGGCCATCAGAGAGCAGCCCAGTGAGGAAGAGGGATTCGCTGCGCTGATCGCTGCCAAGCTTAAAAATCTAGAGCTGGGCCAGCGTGTGCGCTGCGAATCCCTTATGTTCCAGGTCATGAGCATGGCCACACTGGGACAGCTCAATGACGATATTGGCATTGGGCTGATTCGCACTCCTGTCCTTACTGCGCTTCCTGGTCCTGCTCCATCTCCAGCCCCTGCTCCTGCTCCATCTCCAGCCCCTGCTCCTGCTCCTTCTCCTGCTCCTCCTCTTCCTGAGCCTGCTCTGGCTCCTGGCACGTCGGCTCCAGGAACACAGCCCCTGAGGACTCGGGCTGCAGGGAAGGCTGCAGGGAAGACTGCAGGGAAGACTGCAGGGAAGGCTGCAGGGAGGAAGAAGTGAGGAGATGGTGCCCCGAAGCGAATTTTTTTTGGCCTTCACAGCCTTCATTGTTTTCTTGGTGGACCCTTGTGTTTACAACTTCAAGCAGGGTCTCCTTTGTTTTTATCCAGGCTTCTTTGTTTTTATTTGGTTTTGCTTTTGGATTGCCAGATGGTTGTACTTTTTATTTATTTACCTTTTTAACCTGAATAAAGGTATATTTTGGTTGGTTTGCAAATTTTGACCATGTGTATTTTTTTACAAACAAATATAGAGATTGTTATAGTGAGTAGGCAGACACATTTTAAAAATTAAAACGACATTAAACAAGGAACAACAACCTCCTTGTGGGTAAATTAAACCACAAAAAATAAGCTGCTGTGGTCACTTCACACCCTCCAAAATCCTTAAAAAAATTTTTTAGTTCAAAACATCTGTTAAAAGATATTACCCCAAAAAAATTACGTGTCCCGAAAAAAAAAAAAAAAATAAAAAAAAGGGCCCAAAAAAATAATAAAGTCAAAAGGTTGACAGAAATATGTCAAACAAGATGAGCCACAACAAACTAGGAGTTTAGGGTAGCTTGGAAATGGTTTAAAAAGCATTGTGGCAAATACAGCGCATTGTTTTCTTCATTAGATTTAAAATAACGAATGTGCTTAATCCATTCTAAACAGTAGTTTTACCAGAACGAGCTCTCCCATCTCAGAAATTGCTTCTGAGCACGCGCGGGTTTAAAACGTCATTTTCTATGTCGTTTTGCCCACACACGATCATTTTTTATGACACAAAAAACGACGTTTTGAAAAACGACACAAAAAATTCAAGCATGTTGGAATTTTTTTTTGGTAGTTTTTTTGAAGACAAAAAACGACGTTTTGCCCACACACGATCAATTTAAATGACGTTTTAAAAAACGTCGTTTTTTTTCATCGCAAAAAGTGATCGTGTGTATGCGGCATCATGCCGCGTACACACGATCACTTTTTGTGATGAAAAAAACGACGTTTTAAAAAACGTCATTTAAAATGATCGTGTGTGGGCAAAACGTCGTTTTATGTCTTCAAAAAAACGACCAAAAAAAAATTCCAACATGCTTGAATTTTTTGTGTCGTTTTTCAAAATGTCGTTTTTTGTGTCATAAAAAGTGACCGTGTGTGGGCAAAACGTCGTATAAAACGACGTTTTTAAACCCGCGCATGCTTAGAAGCAAGTTATGAGACGGAGCTTCAATGGAACAGAGTGCCGTCGAAAGTGTCTTACGTAACCGCGCTTTGCAAGAGCATTGTGGAAAAACGATGGTGTGTATGCAACATCGTTTTTGAAAATGAAGTTTGAAAAACGTTGTTTTGTTTCGTCACATAAAATGACGTTTTTTTTCATCACAAAAAGTGATCGTGTGTACGCGGCATCATGCCGCGTACAGACGGTCGTTTTTTGCGATGAAAAAAAAAAAAAAAAAAAAAACGACGTTTTTTAAAACGTCATTTAAATTGATCGTGTGTGGGCAAAACGTCGTTTTTTGTCTTAAAAAAAACGACAAAAAAAAAATTCCAACATGCTTGAATTTTTTGTGTCGTTTTTCAAAACGTTGTTTTTTGTTTCACAAAAAGTCACCGTGTGTAGCAAAAAACGTCGTTCGAAACGAAGTTTTTCAACCCGCGCATGCCCAGAAGCTAGTTATGAAGCGAGCTTCAATGGAAAAGAGTGGTGAACGTAACCTCGCTTTTTGTGAAAAAACGATGGTGTGTATGCAAAATTGTCTTTGAAAAGTGACGTTTCAAAAACGTCGTTTTTTACTTCACAGAAAACGTCGTTTTTTTTCATCGCAAAAAACGACCGTGTGTACGCGGCATTACAGTTCCCAGAAACAGAATATTTTTTTTTTCATATGCAGTACCTATTAGATTCTCTAGATGGTGCAATTACCCCAGACAAAGCACAGACGTCAAAGTTTTGTAAGAAACTTTTTTGTTGTCTTCCAAAAAATGTTTTGCCTCCCAGTAATGTGCATCCATGACCTGTATGCCAGAGGCTTATAAACACTTTGGTTAGTTCTGAGCTCCTGTCTATTCTTCTGTTTAAAGTGGAAAGTCGAAATCCCTAAGCATGCTAGGGATTTGAGCCTGTGGACCGCTTGTAGGAGAAGTACTGGCTATCGTTACTGCCCACTGCAACTGTGTGAACACTTAAGCTGTTGCAGGGCATTGCCCTTACAAGGTTGCAGTGTGCTATTGATTTATTGGCATGATAGGAGTTAAGAGAAGCCTAAAACTGAAAATGTGCATCTCGCATTGATTTGTAGAACAAAGTGTCCTGAAGTTACTCTAGATTTGGCTGCTTTTTCTGGCCCAAGATGATCAGCAACAGCCAGCATGTTGTTTTAGAAATTTACTGCAAACTTTTGGCCGCGTACACACGATTGAATCTATCTGCTGGAAACGGTCCGACGGACCGTTTGAGCAGACAAATTAGATCGTGTGTAGGGGCGGACAGACAGGTTCTTCCAGCAGGCAGATTTTAAAGCATGCTTTAAAATCTGTCTGCTGGGAACCCGTCCGTCCGACATGTCTGCTGGTTAGTACGCTAACCAGCATACATATCTGCCCGCGCATGCGTCGAATGGATTAGACGCATGCGCGGAAGTGTTTTACTTCCTGGTGACGGTGACGTGGCGGCGTCAACGTCACCGCCACGTCACCGCGCTGTCTGCCGGCGGGGATTTTGGTTTGATCGTGTGTTCACGATCAAACCAATACATCCCAGCAGACAAAAAGTGCTCTGGTCTTTGGCCAGCCAAATGATCTGGGGCTTAAAGGAGCTGAAATGACTGTTTACAGGGTATAGAGACATAATAGTTAGCTGATTCCTTTTAAAAATGATTAAAAATAGATAAAAATCAATCAATCATATAATGTACCTGCAGTTTCTAGTTTCGCTTTTGCATGTTGTTTCCTGTCTCTGCTGTACAGAGCCAATACAGAGCAGTGATGGTTTGGAAAACAAAACTGATTGGTGCTGAGGGGTTTTAGACACACAGTAATCACACCTCCTTGATTAGTGACCACAGAGAGAAAGCTCCCAGGACTGTGGTTATCAGGAAACAGACAACCAGGAAGTATGGAGATCAGAGAAGAATTACAGCAACTTGAGAGCAAAAACGAACAATGAGGACATGAAAACAGCACTACATTAAGGTAAAGGAAGCTATTAAGATAAAAAAAAAATTCCTTTACAAACCCTTTAAGTGATTAAAATAGAAATGAAAGGCATAACATTTTTGTATAGGTATAAAAAAAATTATAAATATTTTTTTCCCTTTTTTTAATCTGTTCCTTGCTGCATAAGAGCTGGGGGAGGAGGAACCGCAGCACCCTGAGATTCCCAGTGAATAGATGTGCAGCAGGGACATGTCAGGACAAGTATGGTCATTGGAGGATTCCCAGCATAGCTAGAGAACTGACCAGCCTCACCAATGCCCCCGCACCTCTGGCCAAATGCGGTACTCCACACCCCTGCGGCTTGAATCCTGCTCATCTTGCGAGACAAACCTTGCAAAGCGAGTCAGGATTTTTTTTTTTTAATAGCTCATATTGCAAAACGCTCATAAACCGCGTTACTCGGAATCTGAGGTTCCACTGTATAATCAACTGGACTGAGTTGCTCTCTGTTTTTACTTTAATTAACGACAAATACATACACATTTAGATTATAAAAGTAAAAATTGCTACGCAGGCCAATTTGATATGCAATATTATTAAAAATTATCTTTACATTTAATATACTCACTATGATTTTCTAAAACAGCTTACTTGCGATTCTGCAACATGAGGCTTTCTGCGTACAGTGTACAAAACTCTTCCAGAAATCCCATTTCCTGTAGACAATCCTTTGGCCTTCACATAAGAAGTAAACAAAAAAAAAATACATTGGCTATAATTCATAAAGCTTTCACACAAGGATAAGGATCTTTATATTAACCATGTGACTGTTATGTTCAAAGTCTCATTGAACTCATCTGGAAATAACTTTAACATTTTTAAAAATAAAGCTCTTTGTCCTGATGTGTTAGCTTTGTGATTTTAGCCTATTGTAATAACACAGTAATAGTGTATCTATGAATAAAGCCTGTACATCGGGATTGCATGCTTTATTAATACAGCAACAATGCCAGTGCTACTGAAACTCAGAATGGCAACTGGCCATAAGCTACAATTACACAATGTGGAATGGGTACAGGGGCATGGAGGAAGTCAAAACTGAATTAACTTAAATAATTGGAAAGTGGTTATACAGTTCAGTTAAAAAAAATAGACAGGTGGAAATCTTATATTCAATGGGGCCAAAAGCAGCAGTAGGCAAGGGTTTAAATATTCTATCAGGTTTTCTGTTACTGTCCCCACTTGGGAGCTTTCCCCTTACTTATCGACCAAATGAAGGGTATAAGACAACATAGGAAGTTAGGGAAAATCTTTTTAATTGGTAAACCAAAAAAGAAGACACACAAATTGGTTTTCAACCCTTCATCAATTTCTCAAAAATAAAAACCGTCTGAAGTTTGGCTCTGGCTGGGTTCACACTACACTACACAACTTTCATCCTACTTTGCTCTGCGACATTTGTCCTACATTGATCCTACATTCATCCTACATTGGTCCTACATCCATCCTACTTTCATGAACAGGATACTACTTTGGTCCTACTTTGTGATAGACTGACTTGTTCTTTGACCAATCAAAACAATCCCAGAGTGGGGCTGAAGTAGGATCAATGTAGGACCAAAGTAGTACAGGGAGTAGTTTCAAAGTCGGACTGACTTGTGTAGGACCAGTTAAGACAGCTCTCATAGGGAAACATTGATTTTCACACGTCATGCTACATGAGCTCCCAATGTAGGAGCGTTGTCGGAACAAGTGTGAACCCAGCCTCTTATATGACTGGCCAAGATCAATACAAATGTGACAAAGGGTAGAGCTGCAGCGTAATTAAGATTGAGCCAAAGGTCAATAAAAGGGGTTACACCAGCCAAACATCTGAAAAAGAATGGAAAGCAGTAAATGGATTCAGGAATTTAGCCAATGTTTGGATCCTGGGGGAAGGCAATGAACTATGGATCTGATGGAACTAGGCAAGAAATAAGGGAAAACAGTAGGCTAAAGCTGAAACAGGGCAGTGTATAGGCCACTGATGGCGAACGTGGACACCCCAGATGTTTTCGAACTACATTTGCCATGATGCTCATGCACTCTGCAGTGTAGTTGAGCATCATGAGAAATGTAGTTCCAAAACATCTGGGGTGCCAAGGTTTGCCATCAGGCAGTATGATAGGTAGCTAGGCAAGGAGATAGGAAGATGAGACTAGAAAAATGTGTTCAAGTCAGAAGCATAGGAAAGTGGGACTGATGTGAGGAAAGGGTGGAATTAATAAGGAAAAGCTTTTGAAAGCATTACCAGTAAAGTACAGTAATGGGGTTTAAAGGAAATAGCCCAGGAGACAGGAAACACAGAGCACAAGTTAGGTGGGCAAGGACAGCTAAGCTGAGTAGGCAAGATAAAATTGGCAACTCCAAAGATAAGCAGGCTAGTTGATGGACCACTGACCAGCTGATAGATCATGCCCATCAGATCGACCCTTCATCAACCGCCCAGCAGTTGACTAACTAAGGACTGCACAAAAGATTAGCTAACGACAATAAAAGACCCAGTCCTTACAGGCTCAACGAGCCTTTATGGAAAGTTACAAAATGTGTGCCTATAGTTTTCTTTTCAATCCATCTGCCAAACTGGGAGAAACATTGTGGTAGATTACAAGTCTACAAGTCAGTGCCAGAGCTTCACAAACGGGCACATCTGCCTGTTCTAAGCCTCTGGTCTTTGGCCATCCCTTTTTTTTTACTGCAGCCCTGAAGTGTGATGTTGTTCCAAGGGGAAAAGGTGAGGGTCGAAGAATATCAGGTGTGCTGTCATGTTATATCTATATGATAAGTACATCAACCTAGTACAGATATTTATGGAAAAAAACATACAGTAATTGTAGAGCAACCTCTCCTCCATCTACATATTAAATGCTAGCTGTTGCTATTATTCAGATAATAATGCTACCACAGCAGCAGTATGTTCCAGCAACAGCAGCAGCTATTATGACATGATGAATAATTCGCAGAGGAGAGGTTAAGTCTAGCTTTGGAAGAGCTATTAGGAGTATACACACAGTGTTATGACTATGCCAGTTGCTAGGAGCCCCCCAGGCAGCATTTAGTGCCTGAAATTTTGTTATTCTTGTATTAGTGACATACCATAGCCTCTGGAAATAAATTGTGTATTATATAACAATATGAACATAAATAGACTGGGATTATTCAGTTTGACTTAGTGAAAGCAGGTCACACTTGACTAGATACTGCAAGGCTAAATAAATGATTATCTTTCCACCAACAAAGAGACTTCCACAGAGCAGCATTGGTTTTTGCACTCAACAATAAAACTTAATTGTCCAGCATTTGTGTTTAAGGCCGTGTACACACGGCAGAGAACCTCGACGGGCAGAACACATCGTTCCGCCCGTCGAGGTTCCCTGCCGGCCGTCGAAATCGGCGACCCGCCCGTCGGGAATGGCAACCAGCCATTCATCCAGGCGGGCCGTCGAGCAAATAGAGAGCGTGCTCTCTATTTCTGCTCGACGGGCTTCCCGACGGGAAGCTCGCCGAGAGCGTACACACGACCGAGGTCCTCGCTGGAATGCAGCTTCCAGCGAGGTTCTCGCTGGTTTCCAGCGAGAACCTCGGTCGTGTGTACGCCGCCTTACAATAATAGTGAACAAAAGAGAAGCTGGAGTTAGTTAAGAGTTTTGTGCCATAGAAGTACTGACATCACTTGAGGTTCTTACCAACATGAGTGTTTATAGCAGATATAAGTGTTTATACTGCTTTCCATCCGTGGTGTGGGTAAACCTCAGCGCATCGGTGTGAAAGCAGCCTTGGGCCCCTTTTACATTGTCAGTCCGACAGTCTGACCAATTGGACCCTCCATTCGCCTCTAAGTAGTGGCAGACATAAACTGACTTGTGTTCTACCTCCAAAACAATCCGCTTGTGGACGGTATCGTTGGGCTGTGTCCGTGTATGCAGAGCGGACACAGACATGCCACCCACCAGCTCCACTCATTGTGGCCCACAAACGGTTACAAAGTCGCTTGAGTAGCCCTCGCTCTTCAAAAGGTTGGGCACTCCTGGATTAAAGGAATCAACATTCTCCAAGAGAATCAATGTGTAGCATAGTGAAGTCTTCATATAACTGAAAGTATTCATATGCCTCATTCCATTCCCAAATCCCAAAAATAAGAGGACAATCAGGACAATAAGTGGAGCCATGCAAATCATTTCTTTACATTCCAACAGCCAACATAACCATGGTTGGTGTTTAGTGCAAATAAAGCCTAATATTATAGAGCCATTTATTCCAAACTGCAGTTTTGAAAGAATGTGCTGGAAGGACAGAGTGTAATTGGAGTTTTTAAGAAGCGCCTCAAAGGTCTTGAAACCTCAACAGGATGCTCTCTGCAGATTCCCCCCCAGTGGGATTGTTCGCTGCTCCTTAAAGCCTCATACACACGGTAGGACTTCAAACAAACTTTTCCATGGATTTTTGTTTAACCACTTGCCTACTGTGCACCTACACCCCCTTCCTGCCCAGACGGAATTTTAGCTTCCGGCACTGCATCGCTTTAACTGACAATTGCGCGGTCATGCCACGTGGCTCCCAAACAAAATTGACGTCCTTTTTTTTCCCACAAATAGAGCTTTCTTTTGGTGGTACTTGATTGGCCGTGCAATTTTTATTTTTTGGGCTATAAACAAAAATATAGCGTAAATTTTGAAAAAAGACACACTGGCCCAGATTCATAAAGCAATTACGCCTGTCTAACTGGTGTTAGACAGGAGTAATTTCAAATGTTGCGCGCCGTATCACTAGTTTGAATCCTCAAACCATGATACGGCGGCTTCGGGCTTCGATCCGAGAGGCTTACGTCTTTGTAAGCCTTCGGATCTACGCTGCGATATTTTTGCGGCCGCTGGGAGGAGTTTGCGTCGTTTTGATGCGTCGGGATATGCAAATGTGTTTTTACGGCGATCCACGAAGATACGAGCGGTCTTCGCAATCGCTTACGTCTGTTTTTTTTTACGTACTGTTAGACCAGCTTTTTGCTGGTCTAACGGTGCGTAGCCCATGTTAAGTATGGCCGTCGTTCCCGCGTCAAATTTAATTATTTTATTTTTTTTTACGTAACTCGTTCGGGAATAGAAATGTCCGTAAACGACGCTACTCAAACAACGAATGACGTAACAACGTGATTTCGCGCTATGCACGGCGGGAAATTTGCGAACGGAGCATGCGCAGTTCGATCGCCGCGGGAACGCGCCTATTTTAAATCCTTCACGCCCCCTACTCGTGTAGATGGATTGCGACGGGAGAAATACACTACGCCGCCGTCGTTTACTGGACAAAATCTACCTGGATTCCACGTAGAGCCAGGTAAAAAACGGCGGCGTAGTGTATTTCTGATACGCTACGAGAATCCAATTCTCTCTGAATCTGGGCCACTATTTTTTGCTTTTTGCTATAATAAATATCTAATTTAAAAAAATATATATATTTTTATCTCAGTTTAGGCTGATACATATTCTTCTACATATATTTGGGAAAAAATAATAATAATTGCAATAACCGTATAGTGACTGGTTTGCGCAAAAGTAATATTGCCTACAAAATAGGCGACATAATTATGATTTTTTAATTTTTTTTACTAGGAATGGCAGCAATCTGCGTTTTTTTGGGGGGACTGCGACATTATAGCGGACACATCGGACACTTTTGACACATTTTTGGGACCATTCACATTTATACAGTGAACAATGCTATAAATATGCATTGATTACTGTATAAATGTGACTGGGAGGGAAGGGGTTAACCACTAGGGGGCGGGGAAGGGGTTAAATGTGTGTCCTATTGAGTGTTCTAACTATAGGGGGACGGGGGTGACTGGGAGAGGTGATCGATTGTGTCCCTATGTACAAGGGACACAGATCGGTCTCCTCTCTCCCTGACAGGACGTAGAGCTCTGTGTTTACACACAGAGCTCCACGTCCCTGCACAGTTACTGGGCCATCGCGGCCACTGGGCACGCGCATTGTGTTCCCAGTAACACGACGGGTTATGCGCGCGCTGCCGGTGGCGCGCACGTGCCCCCTAGTGGCTTTGAATGACAGGACGTCATATGACATCCTCTCAGAACAACAGGGTATTCCGCCTGCCATCATTTGAAGGCGTGCGGTGCCCTAGTGGTTAAAGGGCTTAGGCTGGGAACACCCATAGCATACAAACTGCAGGACTTTTTCTGCAAACTTTACCAAAATCAGGTTATTTTTCTGCTCTTTACCGCCACCCTTTGGTCAACTTCTGATATTGTTGGTTGATTTTAACATTGGTTCTGGGCATGCGTGTTTGTACTTTGGACTACAGTCCGATGGATTTCTGTACACACTATAGGACTTTGCACTGTAGGACTTTTGTTGCTGAAAAGTTTGTCCGTTTGCAGAGCGAACATTTTTCCGATGAAAACCAAAAAAGTTTGTCCAAAGGGGCGTACACACTGTAGGATTTTTTTTAAAAACCTGCTAATTTTGAAGTTTGTTGTCAAAAAGTCCTACCGTGTTTGAGGCGTTAGAAAGATAGGCTACACACATGGATCTATGGTTGCTTGGTTATTAGGCAAATGGGGACACCTTCTACTTGTTGCTTTACACTGCACAGCTTTTACCCTAAAGCCCCATACACACGGTCTGACTTTTTGACAACAAACTTCAAAATTAGCAGGTTTTTTAAAAAAAATCCGACCGTGTGTACGCTCCATCGGACAAACTTTTTCGGTTTTCATCGGACAAAAGTTCACTCTGCAAACGGACAAACTTTTTGCAACAAAAGTCCTACGGTGCAAAGTCCTTTCGTGTGTACAGAAATCCATCGGACTTTTGTCCGAAGTACAAACACGCATGCTCGAAACAATGTTAAAATCAACCAACAATAGCAGAAGTAGCCAAAGTAGCCAAAGTGTGGCGGTAAAGAGCTAAAAAACCATGTGATTTTGGGCAAGTTTGTTGAAAAAGTCCTGCCGTGTGTATGCATACCAAGTTCACAGCCAACGCCCTTCAAACAAAAATCCACAGAAAAGTTTGTTTGAAGTCCGACCGTGTGTATGAGGCTTTACTCAAAAAATCCTGAAACGACCCAATCCTTTGGTGAGTACTCTTTGCATTGCTATAAGATCCTGCTGAGTTAGCAAAAGAAATATAAAAACATTCACTGAAAAGTATTTCTGAAAATATTAAGTACAGAACACAGCAAATCATTTTTAGCTTGCATCAAGGCCCTTCTGAAGCATTTTTTTGACATTTTTAGTCAATTGCTGATTTTATCAAGTAATGAAATTATATCTGTACTGTGCAGGTTTCAAGAGCATTGACTCTTCTCTCACACGGATATTTCCCCCCATAGAACCTCTCTGACTTCTAATAATAGGATTGCAATTATTCCAGGGAAAGGGGGACCAAGTACAAAATAAGCGAGGGGGAAGCAGTGTAGGGAGAAGCTAAAAGTAGGTTTTGTCCTGGAATATGAATTCCTTACCGCTCACACTGATTCGCAAATTGCCACTAAGATGAAAAGACATTTGCTGCTTTAATGGAAACCGTTTCGTTGCTAAATTTAGGAATCCCAAAGGGTAAAGGGAAAAATCATGTTTATATTAACATTTCAGAAAAATTGGGCTAAGCATAAATTTTATCAGCACAGTTAAATATTCAAAATGCAAAAAAAATAAATATTAAACAGAGCTGCTCAAATCTGTGCAGGATGCTGACAAGGCCAGGAAAGGTGGATGGTGACTTCTGAGTGTGTTTAAAGTGAAATCCCATTTTTGTTGAAAAAAACCCCGCAAATCTCTGAGTATGCTGCAAAGATTTCAGCTAACTGCATTGCAGAACTTAACCTCTTGTTATTCCATTGAAACTGACATATGCATTCCGGGCTTACTGCTGGGGGGGCGGGAGCTCCCAGAGAGGGTGGTGGGAGGGGGGGGGGGGGGGCGACCTCTTCTGAAGCCTGTAAAAGCCATCCAGCGGCTATGTTAGTCACTTGGATGGCTTTTACATAAAAGCTGTCTGCCGGCTTTCAAAAATGATCCCAGGATGATGCGTAATCATTCCGGTACAACCACTTAAAGTGGCACAACTACATTGGCGTTAAGTGATTTAAGGAATATGTTAACCCAAAATGTCATATTCCTAATATGTACCTTCTGTACCATGTACTTGTATAAGAAAGTATCCTATTCTTTTTGTATTGCTTCCTTTGTGTGAAATTCCTTGTATTCCTGCCAGTCCCTCTGCGTTCCTATCTTTTTTTAAACTGACCACACTAGGCATGAGAGCACAGCATGGTCAGTTTTCTAGCTGTGCTGAGAACTTCTCTCCTCCAACAATTAGACTTGTTCTGACACATCACCCCTGCACAACCATCCACTGAGAAGATTGATGTACTGCTGTTTCTCCTCCCTCTGAGCTCCTTATGCAGTAATAGCGTTACATTATTACTTTTTAAAAAGGGGAAAAAATATATTTTGAATGTTTTTAATATGTATATGTAGCGCCCCTTTGCTTTTTGTGGGGCGTTATGCTAAAGTTAGTGGGCAATGGGAGAGTTACATGGCTCCCATTCGCAGTAAAAAATATATAGGTAGATGGCGCACGACTTAAAAAATGCAATCAAAAGAATTAATAATATAATTAGCACTTAGTGAATCATAAGGTCCATGTCAATATCAAAAGGGAAAAAAAAAATAAATGAATAAAATAATAAGTGACCATAAAATGATAGTCCAAATAAATGATCATACAAAAGATGGTTAAAATAAAAAGTCCCAAAGGTACAATGTATAGTCCAACAACACTAGTGGCAGCACAGTCCTGAGGCAGAAGCAAAACTCTGAAAAACATATAAAGACAAGAAGGACATGCGCCAAACTAAGTGTAGTAAATTAGGGATTTAATGAAGTGAAAATAATAGTAAACAGTAGATTGGCTACTCACAAAACAATTGAGAGCAAGGGCACATCAGGGGTTAATGGCTGGTCGAGGGTCACAGCGATCGTTTACATCTGCAGGCAGGCTGACTTGGCCAAGTCTTGGGAGTTATGGAGACCCATCCTGGGGAAGCCTGGAAGGAGCGACAGGAGATCCAGAAGCTGTGTTTCCTGGAAAGGACGCGCTATGCGTTCCAGCATGAAGCGCAGTCTATCGCCGTACGACCGGAAGTGACGTCGAATCTCAGGCCAGCCAATGGGATGACGCGTTTCTCAGCATCCGCTGGTTCATCAGATCCAAAACGTCCAATAGAAGCGGACGTACTATATATGCAGGGGATTATCGTGATTGGTCAGCGGGGCTTAGTAAACAAATGCACACAGGAAGTACTGGGAAATACTAACACAGATAGTAACGGACACTAGAACTATATATATAGAAGAAAAAATGTGGAAAATAGAATATATATAAAAAATGTTGTTAAAGAATATATATATAAAATTATAAAGAGGTATATATATATAAAAATAAATAAATGAGTATATATATATATATATATATAAAAAGAACACATACATATATATAATAGAAAGATCTATGACAACATCCTAAAAATTATTATTATTATCACTCAAAAAATTCTAACAAAAAGTGTATATGTATATACACATATACACATTAAAAAATATGCATACATATATATATAACACATGCTAAAAATATATTAAAAATATATATACATATACTAGAACATACACACTAAAAAATATATATACATATATATACTAAAAAATACCAAAAATTCCATAAAGTGCCATAGTCACAGGGACTTAATATAAGATGAAATAATATAATGAATAATAAATAATAGTCAAGCACATAAATTCGGTATGTATATATAGAGTCACCGTACGAATATGCTCATGGGTGACTCCAGGTGACACATCCACAGACCAGGATAATATATGCACAATATATACATGTAGCTGGGGTGTACTACACATATACCCACATGTATATACATAAAATCAGTTTGAACAGTAGTGTGCGGGGGGAAATAATATAATATAAAATAAAATAAAAATAATGATAAAAATAAAAATAAAAAATAAATATAAATATAAAATAAAGCTGATGCACAAACATGGCAATCCTGTATAGTCATGAGTGTGCAGCAACATATGTAATCTCTGCAAGAAATCATGTAAGAAAAATACTATGTGTATATATACAAATGCATGTGTAATCGTATGCACACATGCACACCCACACATATAGTACGGTGCAAGGAAGTAAAAAATGATGATTATAAAAGTCATAACAGCAAAAGGGTAATTATAGGAATGGTCTAAAGAAAAAAGTCTTAGATAATGTTGTTTGTTTCTATTTCCTCATTGAGTCCATGAGGCGTCATCGTATTGAGGGAATAAATCCAGAAGGTTTCTTGTCTGCATAGTCGTTGAAATCTCTCGACTGCAGTAGGGGTTTCAGGAATGGCCTCAATGACCCAAACCTGTAAAAGGGAAATGTCACCATGATGGTGAATAGCAAAGTGTCGTGCGATACTAGATTTGGGGTTACCAGCATGAACTGCACGTCGGTGCTCCCCAAATCTAGTACGAAGGGCTCTAATTGTCCTACCCACATAAAGGAGTCCGCAAGGGCAAGAAACACAGTAAATGACATATGTCGTCGAGCAATTATAAAACGAACTCAAATTATAAGTCTTATCGTTGGCTGTAAAATTCTTTTTACCGTGTTTAACATAAGAACAAGTTAGACATTTGGCCTTTTTACATTGAAACATCCCTACTAAAGGTATAAGTGTTAGTTGTTTAAGCCTATGAAGTTTGGTGTTAGCATTGGACTTTATTTTGCTAGGGGCTATCTTACTCTTGATATTTGGGGCCCTACGGTACGCAAATTTTGGCTGGATAGTGATAGATGAAGACAAGAGGGGGTCCTGAGTTAGAATAGACCAATGTTTTTTAATAATGTTTTCCATTTTTTTATGTTTAGCATGGTACTGGGTAATGAACCTGGTGGTGGGGGCCTGTTCAATTTTCTTAGATATAGGTGGAGAATTAGAATCATACATAATGCGAGCAGACTCAACGAGGTTCGGAGGGTAGCCTTTGGTAATAAATTTCTCTTTAAGATTGACACTCAAAGATTTGTAATCCTCCAATCTAGTACAATTCCGTCTAAGTCGATGGAATTGACTTTTCGGAACATTATTGATCCATTTGGGGTGGTGACAACTAGAATGATGGAGGTAAGAATTCACGGCTGTAGATTTAGTGTAATTCTTGGCACTGATAGTATTCCGGTCATGGAACAATTCAAGGTCTAAATAACATATAGACTCAGGATCACTAACTGAGGTGAAGCTCAAGCCAAAAGGATTGTTGTTGCAGTAGGCTACAAAGTTGGTGATAGAATCAATGGAACCATCCCAGATCATGATTATGTCATCTATATATCGGCCAAAGAAGACGATATGTGCAGAAAATGGGTTGTTCTTGTCTATATAAATGGCTTCCCAACGACCCATAGTGAGGTTGGCATAGCTGGGTGCAAAATTAGCACCCATCGCAGTGCCTTGCTTTTGTAGGTAAAATTCATCATCGAACAAGAAGTAGTTGTGTTCGAGACAAAAGCGAGTAGACAGCAAAATGAATTCTATCTGTAGTGTGTTTAAACTGGGGTCTGTGTTAAGGAAATGTGAGACAGCCTCAAGTCCCACCGAGTGTGGTATAGAGGTGTAGAGCGAGCAAACATCAAGAGATAACCAATGGTAAGAAGGTTCCCATGAATAGGGAGATAGCAAATCAATAAGATGAATACCATCCCGAATATAGGATGGGAGAGCTTGGGCAAGCGGTTGTAAAAAATGGTCAATATAGAGAGAAAAGCTGGTAGTGATGCTATCCATCGAGGCGACAATCGGGCGACCTGGTGGATTATTAACATCCTTATGTATTTTAGGCAAATGATATAGGTAGGGGACTTGAAAGAAGGGTTTTAAAAAGAAAGCAGCCTCCAATTTGTTCAGGGTGCCTACAGCAAGGGCCTCCCGAACAATGTTAGATGACTCAATAGTGAATTTAGGCAGAGGATCGTATTTAAGTTTCTCATAAGTATTTCCATCTGCGAGTAGTCGTCTGGCTTCAGACATATAGTCAACCTTGTCCTGTATAACTATTCCCCCTCCCTTATCTGCAGATCTGATGATGATCTCAGGATTAGTGCTAAGGGATTTTAGAGCTGAATATTCCGAAGATGTAAGATTACTATGAAACCTGGTGGTCTTGGAGTCTGTTTTACAGAGATCCGTAAGCTCTTTAAAAACCACCTGATAGAAGGTGGAAAGGTAGGGGCCTTTAGATTGTGCAGGGAAAAAAATAGACTTAGGTCTAAAAGACGTATGGACTGTAGACCGAGGAGACTCAGTGTATTGAGACCATACTAACAAATCCTCCTCTTCTTCATCTGCATTCCAGAGATCACAAAGATCTTGGATAGCCTGAAGGTCTGCAGTTGTGTCTAAGGCAAATGGGATATCACTTTGCACCATGGACTCAATAGGAGCAGATGAATTTTTCATATTAAAATGTCTTTTCAATGTGAGATTACGAATGAATTTATTGAGATCTTTAAACATGGTAAAAGAATTTGGGTGTATAGTAGGAGCGAAATTGAGACCTTTCGCTAAAAGTGAGAGTTCCTGTGCACCTAGTTTAAGAGAGGATAGGTTATAAATCTTCACAGTTTCCGCAACTTTTCGGGGCGCGGAGAGTGAGGATTTATCTTTCTTTTTCCCCCTGCCTCCTCTCGTACCTCTTCTATGTGTTTTCTTTTTGTTTGTGTTTTGGAAGGTAGAGGTTTTGGAAGGGGGGCTTGTGATAAAAAAGAGTCGGGAATGGTAGTAGATGGTCCTCCAGAAGGGACTGGTGCAGTATCAGCAGGCGCTGCATCCGGCACACTGTCATCAATACTAGAGGGTACACTCGTAACAGGAATAGTTGAATGTATAGTATGATGGGAGGATTCCATCAAAGGAATGGGGTCGTGGGACACACTGGTGCTGATAGCATCAGTATAAGAAGCACCAGTGGAATGTGTAGGTATGTGGGCGGAAGATGTTATCATCCCAGATTGGGTGGTGGATGTGTCAATAAGGTGTTGAATGGTCGTCGGTCTCAAAATCAGAGACATGAGTGGTACAGGAGTAGGATGGGACAGAGCCCTTTTCCAATTGAACACTCTACTATGTGTGTAATCATTTAGGTCTCTCCTAAATTTATGTAATTTATTCTCAATAAGAGAATCTTCACTTTTTTTAGTATTAATTTTAAAAGTTTTAAACCATAAAATAGGTAGGGAGGAATGAGTGGAATAAAAATTAGAAATGTTGTCTATGATCTTTTGTCGTAACATCAGAAAACGTTCATTTCGATGCTTGATGAGGATTTGTATCCATTTCTGGGTACAAAATTCTGCTATCCCTTCCCACTCAATACAAGCATCAGGGTTCAAAAAAGAACAACTTTTAAGAACCCGAAGTCCTCTGGGCGAAATTTTAGAGGAAAAATATTGCTTCAAAAAGAAACAATCCCACCATTGTTGATTAGCTGAGATAGTGAGGTCCTCTATACGCTTCATTCTAGTACATGTATCTTTATACTTGGTATCAGACCACGTCCTAGAATGAACAAGGGGGCTAAAGAAGTTAGTTGGAAATAGTGTATAGAGTTCATCCAGAAGGTCAAATTTATTTTGCTCAATCAACTCAATAATGTCCATATCAAAAAAAGGGGGTGTGCACTATACTTAATAAGCGTAGTGGAGACCAAATCACTATAAGTCAGATGTATAAGAATTTACATATATATCACTCACATATAAATGTGTATAAAAATTAATCAATATGACATTGAACCATAAATACATTAGGAAGAAGGAATAAATAAATAAATTAATTAATAAATGACTAACTGAGCACTCATAAATCTGCAGCACATCAACAGGCTTCAAAGAAATTGCAGTAAAAAATATATAGGTAGATGGCGCACGACTTAAAAAATGCAATCAAAAGAATTAATAATATAATTAGCACTTAGTGAATCATAAGGTCCATGTCAATATCAAAAGGGAAAAAAAAAATAAATGAATAAAATAATAAGTGACCATAAAATGATAGTCCAAATAAATGATCATACAAAAGATGGTTAAAATAAAAAGTCCCAAAGGTACAATGTATAGTCCAACAACACTAGTGGCAGCACAGTCCTGAGGCAGAAGCAAAACTCTGAAAAACATATAAAGACAAGAAGGACATGCGCCAAACTAAGTGTAGTAAATTAGGGATTTAATGAAGTGAAAATAATAGTAAACAGTAGATTGGCTACTCACAAAACAATTGAGAGCAAGGGCACATCAGGGGTTAATGGCTGGTCGAGGGTCACAGCGATCGTTTACATCTGCAGGCAGGCTGACTTGGCCAAGTCTTGGGAGTTATGGAGACCCATCCTGGGGAAGCCTGGAAGGAGCGACAGGAGATCCAGAAGCTGTGTTTCCTGGAAAGGACGCGCTATGCGTTCCAGCATGAAGCGCAGTCTATCGCCGTACGACCGGAAGTGACGTCGAATCTCAGGCCAGCCAATGGGATGACGCGTTTCTCAGCATCCGCTGGTTCATCAGATCCAAAACGTCCAATAGAAGCGGACGTACTATATATGCAGGGGATTATCGTGATTGGTCAGCGGGGCTTAGTAAACAAATGCACACAGGAAGTACTGGGAAATACTAACACAGATAGTAACGGACACTAGAACTATATATATAGAAGAAAAAATGTGGAAAATAGAATATATATAAAAAATGTTGTTAAAGAATATATATATAAAATTATAAAGAGGTATATATATATAAAAATAAATAAATGAGTATATATATATATATATATATAAAAAGAACACATACATATATATAATAGAAAGATCTATGACAACATCCTAAAAATTATTATTATTATCACTCAAAAAATTCTAACAAAAAGTGTATATGTATATACACATATACACATTAAAAAATATGCATACATATATATATAACACATGCTAAAAATATATTAAAAATATATATACATATACTAGAACATACACACTAAAAAATATATATACATATATATACTAAAAAATACCAAAAATTCCATAAAGTGCCATAGTCACAGGGACTTAATATAAGATGAAATAATATAATGAATAATAAATAATAGTCAAGCACATAAATTCGGTATGTATATATAGAGTCACCGTACGAATATGCTCATGGGTGACTCCAGGTGACACATCCACAGACCAGGATAATATATGCACAATATATACATGTAGCTGGGGTGTACTACACATATACCCACATGTATATACATAAAATCAGTTTGAACAGTAGTGTGCGGGGGGAAATAATATAATATAAAATAAAATAAAAATAATGATAAAAATAAAAAATAAATATAAATATAAAATAAAGCTGATGCACAAACATGGCAATCCTGTATAGTCATGAGTGTGCAGCAACATATGTAATCTCTGCAAGAAATCATGTAAGAAAAATACTATGTGTATATATACAAATGCATGTGTAATCGTATGCACACATGCACACCCACACATATAGTACGGTGCAAGGAAGTAAAAAATGATGATTATAAAAGTCATAACAGCAAAAGGGTAATTATAGGAATGGTCTAAAGAAAAAAGTCTTAGATAATGTTGTTTGTTTCTATTTCCTCATTGAGTCCATGAGGCGTCATCGTATTGAGGGAATAAATCCAGAAGGTTTCTTGTCTGCATAGTCGTTGAAATCTCTCGACTGCAGTAGGGGTTTCAGGAATGGCCTCAATGACCCAAACCTGTAAAAGGGAAATGTCACCATGATGGTGAATAGCAAAGTGTCGTGCGATACTAGATTTGGGGTTACCAGCATGAACTGCACGTCGGTGCTCCCCAAATCTAGTACGAAGGGCTCTAATTGTCCTACCCACATAAAGGAGTCCGCAAGGGCAAGAAACACAGTAAATGACATATGTCGTCGAGCAATTATAAAACAAACTCAAATTATAAGTCTTATCGTTGGCTGTAAAATTCTTTTTACCGTGTTTAACATAAGAACAAGTTAGACATTTGGCCTTTTTACATTGAAACATCCCTACTAAAGGTATAAGTGTTAGTTGTTTAAGCCTATGAAGTTTGGTGTTAGCATTGGACTTTATTTTGCTAGGGGCTATCTTACTCTTGATATTTGGGGCCCTACGGTACGCAAATTTTGGCTGGATAGTGATAGATGAAGACAAGAGGGGGTCCTGAGTTAGAATAGACCAATGTTTTTTAATAATGTTTTCCATTTTTTTATGTTTAGCATGGTACTGGGTAACGAACCTGGTGGTGGGGGCCTGTTCAATTTTCTTAGATATAGGTGGAGAATTAGAATCATACATAATGCGAGCAGACTCAACGAGGTTCGGAGGGTAGCCTTTGGTAATAAATTTCTCTTTAAGATTGACACTCAAAGATTTGTAATCCTCCAATCTAGTACAATTCCGTCTAAGTCGATGGAATTGACTTTTCGGAACATTATTGATCCATTTGGGGTGGTGACAACTAGAATGATGGAGGTAAGAATTCACGGCTGTAGATTTAGTGTAATTCTTGGCACTGATAGTATTCCGGTCATGGAACAATTCAAGGTCTAAATAACATATAGACTCAGGATCACTAACTGAGGTGAAGCTCAAGCCAAAAGGATTGTTGTTGCAGTAGGCTACAAAGTTGGTGATAGAATCAATGGAACCATCCCAGATCATGATTATGTCATCTATATATCGGCCAAAGAAGACGATATGTGCAGAAAATGGGTTGTTCTTGTCTATATAAATGGCTTCCCAACGACCCATAGTGAGGTTGGCATAGCTGGGTGCAAAATTAGCACCCATCGCAGTGCCTTGCTTTTGTAGGTAAAATTCATCATCGAACAAGAAGTAGTTGTGTTCGAGACAAAAGCGAGTAGACAGCAAAATGAATTCTATCTGTAGTGTGTTTAAACTGGGGTCTGTGTTAAGGAAATGTGAGACAGCCTCAAGTCCCACCGAGTGTGGTATAGAGGTGTAGAGCGAGCAAACATCAAGAGATAACCAATGGTAAGAAGGTTCCCATGAATAGGGAGATAGCAAATCAATAAGATGAATACCATCCCGAATATAGGATGGGAGAGCTTGGGCAAGCGGTTGTAAAAAATGGTCAATATAGAGAGAAAAGCTGGTAGTGATGCTATCCATCGAGGCGACAATCGGGCGGGTGTACCCAGAAATGGATACAAATCCTCATCAAGCATCGAAATGAACGTTTTCTGATGTTACGACAAAAGATCATAGACAACATTTCTAATTTTTATTCCACTCATTCCTCCCTACCTATTTTATGGTTTAAAACTTTTAAAATTAATACTAAAAAAAGTGAAGATTCTCTTATTGAGAATAAATTACATAAATTTAGGAGAGACCTAAATGATTACACACATAGTAGAGTGTTCAATTGGAAAAGGGCTCTGTCCCATCCTACTCCTGTACCACTCATGTCTCTGATTTTGAGACCGACGACCATTCAACACCTTATTGACACATCCACCACCCAATCTGGGATGATAACATCTTCCGCCCACATACCTACACATTCCACTGGTGCTTCTTATACTGATGCTATCAGCACCAGTGTGTCCCACGACCCCATTCCTTTGATGGAATCCTCCCATCATACTATACATTCAACTATTCCTGTTACGAGTGTACCCTCTAGTATTGATGACAGTGTGCCGGATGCAGCGCCTGCTGATACTGCACCAGTCCCTTCTGGAGGACCATCTACTACCATTCCCGACTCTTTTTTATCACAAGCCCCCCTTCCAAAACCTCTACCTTCCAAAACACAAACAAAAAGAAAACACATAGAAGAGGTACGAGAGGAGGCAGGGGGAAAAAGAAAGATAAATCCTCACTCTCCGCGCCCCGAAAAGTTGCGGAAACTGTGAAGATTTATAACCTATCCTCTCTTAAACTAGGTGCACAGGAACTCTCACTTTTAGCGAAAGGTCTCAATTTCGCTCCTACTATACACCCAAATTCTTTTACCATGTTTAAAGATCTCAATAAATTCATTCGTAATCTCACATTGAAAAGACATTTTAATATGAAAAATTCATCTGCTCCTATTGAGTCCATGGTGCAAAGTGATATCCCATTTGCCTTAGACACAACTGCAGACCTTCAGGCTATCCAAGATCTTTGTGATCTCTGGAATGCAGATGAAGAAGAGGAGGATTTGTTAGTATGGTCTCAATACACTGAGTCTCCTCGGTCTACAGTCCATACGTCTTTTAGACCTAAGTCTATTTTTTTCCCTGCACAATCTAAAGGCCCCTACCTTTCCACCTTCTATCAGGTGGTTTTTAAAGAGCTTACGGATCTCTGTAAAACAGACTCCAAGACCACCAGGTTTCATAGTAATCTTACATCTTCGGAATATTCAGCTCTAAAATCCCTTAGCACTAATCCTGAGATCATCATCAGATCTGCAGATAAGGGAGGGGGAATAGTTATACAGGACAAGGTTGACTATATGTCTGAAGCCAGACGACTACTCGCAGATGGAAATACTTATGAGAAACTTAAATACGATCCTCTGCCTAAATTCACTATTGAGTCATCTAACATTGTTCGGGAGGCCCTTGCTGTAGGCACCCTGAACAAATTGGAGGCTGCTTTCTTTTTAAAACCCTTCTTTCAAGTCCCCTACCTATATCATTTGCCTAAAATACATAAGGATGTTAATAATCCACCAGGTCGCCCGATTGTCGCCTCGATGGATAGCATCACTACCAGCTTTTCTCTCTATATTGACCATTTTTTACAACCGCTTGCCCAAGCTCTCCCATCCTATATTCGGGATGGTATTCATCTTATTGATTTGCTATCTCCCTATTCATGGGAACCTTCTTACCATTGGTTATCTCTTGATGTTTGCTCGCTCTACACCTCTATACCACACTCGGTGGGACTTGAGGCTGTCTCACATTTCCTTAACACAGACCCCAGTTTAAACACACTACAGATAGAATTCATTTTGCTGTCTACTCGCTTTTGTCTCGAACACAACTACTTCTTGTTCGATGATGAATTTTACCTACAAAAGCAAGGCACTGCGATGGGTGCTAATTTTGCACCCAGCTATGCCAACCTCACTATGGGTCGTTGGGAAGCCATTTATATAGACAAGAACAACCCATTTTCTGCACATATCGTCTTCTTTGGCCGATATATAGATGACATAATCATGATCTGGGATGGTTCCATTGATTCTATCACCAACTTTGTAGCCTACTGCAACAACAATCCTTTTGGCTTGAGCTTCACCTCAGTTAGTGATCCTGAGTCTATATGTTATTTAGACCTTGAATTGTTCCATGACCGGAATACTATCAGTGCCAAGAATTACACTAAATCTACAGCCGTGAATTCTTACCTCCATCATTCTAGTTGTCACCACCCCAAATGGATCAATAATGTTCCGAAAAGTCAATTCCATCGACTTAGACGGAATTGTACTAGATTGGAGGATTACAAATCTTTGAGTGTCAATCTTAAAGAGAAATTTATTACCAAAGGCTACCCTCCGAACCTCGTTGAGTCTGCTCGCATTATGTATGATTCTAATTCTCCACCTATATCTAAGAAAATTGAACAGGCCCCCACCACCAGGTTCATTACCCAGTACCATGCTAAACATAAAAAAATGGAAAACATTATTAAAAAACATTGGTCTATTCTAACTCAGGACCCCCTCTTGTCTTCATCTATCACTATCCAGCCAAAATTTGCGTACCGTAGGGCCCCAAATATCAAGAGTAAGATAGCCCCTAGCAAAATAAAGTCCAATGCTAACACCAAACTTCATAGGCTTAAACAACTAACACTTATACCTTTAGTAGGGATGTTTCAATGTAAAAAGGCCAAATGTCTAACTTGTTCTTATGTTAAACACGGTAAAAAGAATTTTACAGCCAACGATAAGACTTATAATTTGAGTTCGTTTTATAATTGCTCGACGACATATGTCATTTACTGTGTTTCTTGCCCTTGCGGACTCCTTTATGTGGGTAGGACAATTAGAGCCCTTCGTACTAGATTTGGGGAGCACCGACGTGCAGTTCATGCTGGTAACCCCAAATCTAGTATCGCACGACACTTTGCTATTCACCATCATGGTGACATTTCCCTTTTACAGGTTTGGGTCATTGAGGCCATTCCTGAAACCCCTACTGCAGTCGAGAGACTTCAACGACTATGCAGACAAGAAACCTTCTGGATTTATTCCCTCAATACGATGACGCCTCATGGACTCAATGAGGAAATAGAAACAAACAACATTATCTAAGACTTTTTTCTTTAGACCATTCCTATAATTACCCTTTTGCTGTTATGACTTTTATAATCATCATTTTTTACTTCCTTGCACCGTACTATATGTGTGGGTGTGCATGTGTGCATACGATTACACATGCATTTGTATATATACACATAGTATTTTTCTTACATGATTTCTTGCAGAGATTACATATGTTGCTGCACACTCATGACTATACAGGATTGCCATGTTTGTGCATCAGCTTTATTTTATATTTATATTTATTTTTTATTTTTATTTTTATCATTATTTTTATTTTATTTTATATTATATTATTTCCCCCCGCACACTACTGTTCAAACTGATTTTATGTATATACATGTGGGTATATGTGTAGTACACCCCAGCTACATGTATATATTGTGCATATATTATCCTGGTCTGTGGATGTGTCACCTGGAGTCACCCATGAGCATATTCGTACGGTGACTCTATATATACATACCGAATTTATGTGCTTGACTATTATTTATTATTCATTATATTATTTCATCTTATATTAAGTCCCTGTGACTATGGCACTTTATGGAATTTTTGGTATTTTTTAGTATATATATGTATATATATTTTTTAGTGTGTATGTTCTAGTATATGTATATATATTTTTAATATATTTTTAGCATGTGTTATATATATATGTATGCATATTTTTTAATGTGTATATGTGTATATACATATACACTTTTTGTTAGAATTTTTTGAGTGATAATAATAATAATTTTTAGGATGTTGTCATAGATCTTTCTATTATATATATGTATGTGTTCTTTTTATATATATATATATATATATATACTCATTTATTTATTTTTATATATATATACCTCTTTATAATTTTATATATATATTCTTTAACAACATTTTTTATATATATTCTATTTTCCACATTTTTTCTTCTATATATATAGTTCTAGTGTCCGTTACTATCTGTGTTAGTATTTCCCAGTACTTCCTGTGTGCATTTGTTTACTAAGCCCCGCTGACCAATCACGATAATCCCCTGCATATATAGTACGTCCGCTTCTATTGGACGTTTTGGATCTGATGAACCAGCGGATGCTGAGAAACGCGTCATCCCATTGGCTGGCCTGAGATTCGACGTCACTTCCGGTCGTACGGCGATAGACTGCGCTTCATGCTGGAACGCATAGCGCGTCCTTTCCAGGAAACACAGCTTCTGGATCTCCTGTCGCTCCTTCCAGGCTTCCCCAGGATGGGTCTCCATAACTCCCAAGACTTGGCCAAGTCAGCCTGCCTGCAGATGTAAACGATCGCTGTGACCCTCGACCAGCCATTAACCCCTGATGTGCCCTTGCTCTCAATTGTTTTGTGAGTAGCCAATCTACTGTTTACTATTATTTTCACTTCATTAAATCCCTAATTTACTACACTTAGTTTGGCGCATGTCCTTCTTGTCTTTATATGTTTTTCAGAGTTTTGCTTCTGCCTCAGGACTGTGCTGCCACTAGTGTTGTTGGACTATACATTGTACCTTTGGGACTTTTTATTTTAACCATCTTTTGTATGATCATTTATTTGGACTATCATTTTATGGTCACTTATTATTTTATTCATTTATTTTTTTTTTCCCTTTTGATATTGACATGGACCTTATGATTCACTAAGTGCTAATTATATTATTAATTCTTTTGATTGCATTTTTTAAGTCGTGCGCCATCTACCTATATATTTTTTACTGCAATTTCTTTGAAGCCTGTTGATGTGCTGCAGATTTATGAGTGCTCAGTTAGTCATTTATTAATTAATTTATTTATTTATTCCTTCTTCCTAATGTATTTATGGTTCAATGTCATATTGATTAATTTTTATACACATTTATATGTGAGTGATATATATGTAAATTCTTATACATCTGACTTATAGTGATTTGGTCTCCACTACGCTTATTAAGTATAGTGCACACCCCCTTTTTTTGATATGGACATTATTGAGTTGATTGAGCAAAATAAATTTGACCTTCTGGATGAACTCTATACACTATTTCCAACTAACTTCTTTAGCCCCCTTGTTCATTCTAGGACGTGGTCTGATACCAAGTATAAAGATACATGTACTAGAATGAAGCGTATAGAGGACCTCACTATCTCAGCTAATCAACAATGGTGGGATTGTTTCTTTTTGAAGCAATATTTTTCCTCTAAAATTTCGCCCAGAGGACTTCGGGTTCTTAAAAGTTGTTCTTTTTTGAACCCTGATGCTTGTATTGAGTGGGAAGGGATAGCAGAATTTTGTACCCAGAAATGGATACAAATCCTCATCAAGCATCGAAATGAACGTTTTCTGATGTTACGACAAAAGATCATAGACAACATTTCTAATTTTTATTCCACTCATTCCTCCCTACCTATTTTATGGTTTAAAACTTTTAAAATTAATACTAAAAAAAGTGAAGATTCTCTTATTGAGAATAAATTACATAAATTTAGGAGAGACCTAAATGATTACACACATAGTAGAGTGTTCAATTGGAAAAGGGCTCTGTCCCATCCTACTCCTGTACCACTCATGTCTCTGATTTTGAGACCGACGACCATTCAACACCTTATTGACACATCCACCACCCAATCTGGGATGATAACATCTTCCGCCCACATACCTACACATTCCACTGGTGCTTCTTATACTGATGCTATCAGCACCAGTGTGTCCCACGACCCCATTCCTTTGATGGAATCCTCCCATCATACTATACATTCAACTATTCCTGTTACGAGTGTACCCTCTAGTATTGATGACAGTGTGCCGGATGCAGCGCCTGCTGATACTGCACCAGTCCCTTCTGGAGGACCATCTACTACCATTCCCGACTCTTTTTTATCACAAGCCCCCCTTCCAAAACCTCTACCTTCCAAAACACAAACAAAAAGAAAACACATAGAAGAGGTACGAGAGGAGGCAGGGGGAAAAAGAAAGATAAATCCTCACTCTCCGCGCCCCGAAAAGTTGCGGAAACTGTGAAGATTTATAACCTATCCTCTCTTAAACTAGGTGCACAGGAACTCTCACTTTTAGCGAAAGGTCTCAATTTCGCTCCTACTATACACCCAAATTCTTTTACCATGTTTAAAGATCTCAATAAATTCATTCGTAATCTCACATTGAAAAGACATTTTAATATGAAAAATTCATCTGCTCCTATTGAGTCCATGGTGCAAAGTGATATCCCATTTGCCTTAGACACAACTGCAGACCTTCAGGCTATCCAAGATCTTTGTGATCTCTGGAATGCAGATGAAGAAGAGGAGGATTTGTTAGTATGGTCTCAATACACTGAGTCTCCTCGGTCTACAGTCCATACGTCTTTTAGACCTAAGTCTATTTTTTTCCCTGCACAATCTAAAGGCCCCTACCTTTCCACCTTCTATCAGGTGGTTTTTAAAGAGCTTACGGATCTCTGTAAAACAGACTCCAAGACCACCAGGTTTCATAGTAATCTTACATCTTCGGAATATTCAGCTCTAAAATCCCTTAGCACTAATCCTGAGATCATCATCAGATCTGCAGATAAGGGAGGGGGAATAGTTATACAGGACAAGGTTGACTATATGTCTGAAGCCAGACGACTACTCGCAGATGGAAATACTTATGAGAAACTTAAATACGATCCTCTGCCTAAATTCACTATTGAGTCATCTAACATTGTTCGGGAGGCCCTTGCTGTAGGCACCCTGAACAAATTGGAGGCTGCTTTCTTTTTAAAACCCTTCTTTCAAGTCCCCTACCTATATCATTTGCCTAAAATACATAAGGATGTTAATAATCCACCAGGTCGCCCGATTGTCGCCTCGATGGATAGCATCACTACCAGCTTTTCTCTCTATATTGACCATTTTTTACAACCGCTTGCCCAAGCTCTCCCATCCTATATTCGGGATGGTATTCATCTTATTGATTTGCTATCTCCCTATTCATGGGAACCTTCTTACCATTGGTTATCTCTTGATGTTTGCTCGCTCTACACCTCTATACCACACTCGGTGGGACTTGAGGCTGTCTCACATTTCCTTAACACAGACCCCAGTTTAAACACACTACAGATAGAATTCATTTTGCTGTCTACTCGCTTTTGTCTCGAACACAACTACTTCTTGTTCGATGATGAATTTTACCTACAAAAGCAAGGCACTGCGATGGGTGCTAATTTTGCACCCAGCTATGCCAACCTCACTATGGGTCGTTGGGAAGCCATTTATATAGACAAGAACAACCCATTTTCTGCACATATCGTCTTCTTTGGCCGATATATAGATGACATAATCATGATCTGGGATGGTTCCATTGATTCTATCACCAACTTTGTAGCCTACTGCAACAACAATCCTTTTGGCTTGAGCTTCACCTCAGTTAGTGATCCTGAGTCTATATGTTATTTAGACCTTGAATTGTTCCATGACCGGAATACTATCAGTGCCAAGAATTACACTAAATCTACAGCCGTGAATTCTTACCTCCATCATTCTAGTTGTCACCACCCCAAATGGATCAATAATGTTCCGAAAAGTCAATTCCATCGACTTAGACGGAATTGTACTAGATTGGAGGATTACAAATCTTTGAGTGTCAATCTTAAAGAGAAATTTATTACCAAAGGCTACCCTCCGAACCTCGTTGAGTCTGCTCGCATTATGTATGATTCTAATTCTCCACCTATATCTAAGAAAATTGAACAGGCCCCCACCACCAGGTTCATTACCCAGTACCATGCTAAACATAAAAAAATGGAAAACATTATTAAAAAACATTGGTCTATTCTAACTCAGGACCCCCTCTTGTCTTCATCTATCACTATCCAGCCAAAATTTGCGTACCGTAGGGCCCCAAATATCAAGAGTAAGATAGCCCCTAGCAAAATAAAGTCCAATGCTAACACCAAACTTCATAGGCTTAAACAACTAACACTTATACCTTTAGTAGGGATGTTTCAATGTAAAAAGGCCAAATGTCTAACTTGTTCTTATGTTAAACACGGTAAAAAGAATTTTACAGCCAACGATAAGACTTATAATTTGAGTTCGTTTTATAATTGCTCGACGACATATGTCATTTACTGTGTTTCTTGCCCTTGCGGACTCCTTTATGTGGGTAGGACAATTAGAGCCCTTCGTACTAGATTTGGGGAGCACCGACGTGCAGTTCATGCTGGTAACCCCAAATCTAGTATCGCACGACACTTTGCTATTCACCATCATGGTGACATTTCCCTTTTACAGGTTTGGGTCATTGAGGCCATTCCTGAAACCCCTACTGCAGTCGAGAGATTTCAACGACTATGCAGACAAGAAACCTTCTGGATTTATTCCCTCAATACGATGACGCCTCATGGACTCAATGAGGAAATAGAAACAAACAACATTATCTAAGACTTTTTTCTTTAGACCATTCCTATAATTACCCTTTTGCTGTTATGACTTTTATAATCATCATTTTTTACTTCCTTGCACCGTACTATATGTGTGGGTGTGCATGTGTGCATACGATTACACATGCATTTGTATATATACACATAGTATTTTTCTTACATGATTTCTTGCAGAGATTACATATGTTGCTGCACACTCATGACTATACAGGATTGCCATGTTTGTGCATCAGCTTTATTTTATATTTATATTTATTTTTTATTTTTATTTTTATCATTATTTTTATTTTATTTTATATTATATTATTTCCCCCCGCACACTACTGTTCAAACTGATTTTATGTATATACATGTGGGTATATGTGTAGTACACCCCAGCTACATGTATATATTGTGCATATATTATCCTGGTCTGTGGATGTGTCACCTGGAGTCACCCATGAGCATATTCGTACGGTGACTCCAGTGCCGGCCCAAGACATTGTGCTGCCTGGCACCAAGAATGAAATGCTGCCCCCCACCCCCCCGCCAAATAAATCACGCCCACCAAAAAAAAAAGAGAGAGAGAGAGAAAGGGGGGGTCAGGAGAGAGAGAGGGGGCAGGAGAGAGAGAGGGGGCAGGAGAGAGAGAGAGGGTCAGGAGAGAGAGGGTCAGGAGAGAGAGAGGGTCAGGAGAGAGAGAGAGGGGCAGGAGAGAGAGAGGGGGGCAGGAGAGAGAGAGAGAGAGGGTCAGGAGAGAGAGATGGGCAGGAGAGAGAGATGGGGGCAGGAGAGAGAGATGGGGGCCGGAGAGAGAGAGGGGCAGAAGAGAGAGAGAGGGGGCAGGAGAGAGAGAGGGGGCAGGAGAGAGATGGGGGCAGGAGAGAGAGGGAGAGAGGGGCAGGAGAGAGAGAGAGGGGGGGCAGGAGAGAGAGAGAGGGGGGGCAGGAGAGAGAGAGGGGCAGGAGAGAGAGAGGGGCAGGAGAAGGAGAGGTGCAGGAGAGAGAGAGAGAGAGAGAGAGAGGGGCAGGAGAGAGGGAAGGGCAGGAGAGAGAGAGAGAGGCAGGAGAGAGAGAGGGGCAGGAGAGAGAGAGAGAGGCAAGAGAGAGGGGCGAGAGAGAGAGAGAGAGAGAGAGAGGGGCAGGAGAGAGACTGACAGAGCAGATGAGAAACAGACCTCAGAAGACAATGACACACAGCACGAGTTAGGACTCTGGAGCATGCAGGGCAGGTATGATTATCCACAGACACAGACTGCCCTGCCTGCATCCACATGTGACCAGGAGCTATGGCTTTAGTCTAGGCGATAAGGCGAATCCTTCACATACCCTCATGTCCGCCGCGCCATACGATCTGTCCCGTCCCGCACTGTCGCACATGACATGTACAGAGCGGCGCCGGCAGAGGCGGCTCTATACTTTTTGAGGCCTTAGGCAAAAATTAGACATGAGGCCCCACTCACGCCCATAATGGGGAAAACAATATGCAATAAAATGAATGGCATAAATGCATATGTTAACAGCCTTAAAGGGGTGTTCCAGGCATTTTTAATTTTTATTAAAAGTCAGCAGCTACAAAAAGTGTAGCTACTGGCTTTTAATAAACATGCACTCACCTGCTCCACGATCCAGCAACGCGCCAGCTGGAGTTCCACTTCTCCGCCCCCCCTCCGGCCAGCGTCCTCATTGTTACTGTGGGCACCCGGCCATGACAGCTTTCGGCTTCACGGCCGGGCACTCGCTGCGCTATTTGGTTGGAGAGGCGATTGCCTGGGACCTGTCACGTGTCCCAGGCGATCGCCTACAGGGAGGGGCTGCCAAAAGGCGATATGATTGCAGCCTCCCTGTGCCCATCAAACGCAGCCGTCGTGCCCATCAAACGCAGCTGCTGTGCCCTTAAAACGCAGCTGCTGTGCCCATTCAAACGCAGCCACTGTGCCCACAAAACACAGCCACTGTGCCCATCAAACGTTGCCACTGTGCCCCATCAAATGCTGCCACTGTGCCCCATCAAATGCTGCCACTGTGCCCCATCAAATGCTGCCACTGTGCCACATCAAACGCAGCCACTGTGCCCTATCAAATGCAGCCACTGTGCCCTATCAAATGCAGCCAATGTGCCCTATCAAATGCAGCCACTGTGCCCCATAAAATGGAGCCTCACTGTGCCCATCAAATACTGCCACTGTGCCCCATCTAATGCTGCAACAGTGCCACATAAAAATGCTGCCACTGTTCTCCAAATGCCGCCACTTTGCCCTTTAAATGCAACCTCACTGTGCCCATCAAATACTTCCACTGTGCCCCATCAAATGCTGCCACTGTGCCCCATCAAATGCTGTCACTGTGCCACATCAAACACAGCCACTGTGCCCTATTAAATGCAGCCACTGTGCCCTATCAAATGTCGCCACTTTGTCCTTTAAAAGTAGCCTCACTGTGCCCCATCAAATACTTCCACTGTGCCCCATCAAATGCTGCCACTGTGCCCCATCAAACGCAACCACTGTGCCCCATCAAACGCAACCACTGTGCCCCATGAAATGGAGCCTCACTGTGCCCATCAAATACTGTCACTGTGCCCCATCTAATGCTGCAACTGTGCCACATAAAATGCTGCCACTGTGCCCCAAACGCCGCCAATTTGCCCTTTAATTGCAGCCTCACTGTGCCCATCAAATACTTCCACTGTGCCCCATCAAATGCTGCCACTGTGCCCCATCAAACGCAGCCACTTTGCCCTATCAAATGCAGTCACTGTGCCCCATAAAATGCTGCCACTGTGCCCATCAAATGGAGCCTCACTGTGCCCATCTAATGCTGCCACTATGCCCCATCTAATGCTGCCACAGTGCCCCATCAAATGCAGCCACAGTGCCCTATCAAATGCAGCCACTGTGCCCATCAAATGCTGCCACTGTGTCCATTAAATGCCGCCACTGTGTCCATTAAATGCAGCCACTGTGCCCAATCAAATGCCGCCACTGTGCCCAATCAAATGCTGCCGCTGTGCCCATCAAATGGAGCCTCGCTGTGCCCCATCTAATGCTACTACTGTGCCCCATAAAATGCTGCCATTGTGCCCCAAACGCCGTCACTCTGCCCATCAAATGGAGCCTCAATGTGCCCATCAAATACTGCCACTGTGCCTCATGTAATGCTGCCACTGTGCCTATCAACCGCTGTCACTGCGACCATCAAACGCCAGGAAAAGGCAAACCAAAACCTTAGTAAAGCAGATGACAAGTAAAAGTACAATGTGGGAAAATAAAACTGTCTTGTCAATGATACATGAACAAATAGGTCAACATTTTGAAATGATTAATTTGAGAAAAGAAACACTTTGCCATGAATGAAGAAACTCCTCTAAGAATTCATAATATGACCTAAAGCAGAGATAATATGGTCTTTGACTTGGGGGTGCATTGTTGTAGTGTCATATATATATTAGTTAGAGACACTACCTGCTCCTGCTCCTCGCTTCTGTGACGTTGTTCCCCTACTAAGGCAGCAGGAGAACCAAAGCTCTCTCCCTCTCTCTCTGCCCTGCAGTGCAATCTGGGAGTTGTAGTCTCTGCAGAGCACAGGCACCAGAGGGCCAAATTGAAGTCTGTGTGCCTGTGCTCTGTGGGGGAACTACAACTCCCACCATGCACTGGGGCCACCATCGCAAACTTTAGGGGAAAAGCTAGGAGGACGGCACCGCGGCAGTGGAGCCTGCTATTGGACGCAGGCAGCCTGAGCCATGCCCATCTCACCTCCATCCATGATCAATCGTAAGTGTTCTCCCTCGTCCGCCGCCGCGGATCGCGGCGCTGGCTTTGCTCAGTCTGCGGCTATGTGGAGCCTGCCCGCCTTCTGCTCACCCCACCTTTTGCGAGTCCCACAAAGGAAAGGCAAATTAGGCAATCGTGAGGCCCTTTCTGTGGGCGAGGCCTAAGGCGATTGCCTAATTAAAGAGCCGCCTCTGGGCGCCGGGCTCCTGAGAGGCAGCGGCGCCTGCCCTTCTCACTCGCTGACTGCTTCTGCTGGGAGTGTCCTCACAGGCAGCGGGCGGAACGGGCTGGCAGAATGCCGCTCCCCTAAAAGTGCCGCCTGGTACCCATGGTACCACCCGGTCCCATCATAGGGCCGGCCCTGGGTGACTCTATATATACATACCGAATTTATGTGCTTGACTATTATTTATTATTCATTATATTATTTCATCTTATATTAAGTCCCTGTGACTATGGCACTTTATGGAATTTTTGGTATTTTTTAGTATATATATGTATATATATTTTTTAGTGTGTATGTTCTAGTATATGTATATATATTTTTAATATATTTTTAGCATGTGTTATATATATATGTATGCATATTTTTTAATGTGTATATGTGTATATACATATACACTTTTTGTTAGAATTTTTTGAGTGATAATAATAATAATTTTTAGGATGTTGTCATAGATCTTTCTATTATATATATGTATGTGTTCTTTTTATATATATATATATATATATATACTCATTTATTTATTTTTATATATATATACCTCTTTATAATTTTATATATATATTCTTTAACAACATTTTTTATATATATTCTATTTTCCACATTTTTTCTTCTATATATATAGTTCTAGTGTCCGTTACTATCTGTGTTAGTATTTCCCAGTACTTCCTGTGTGCATTTGTTTACTAAGCCCCGCTGACCAATCACGATAATCCCCTGCATATATAGTACGTCCGCTTCTATTGGACGTTTTGGATCTGATGAACCAGCGGATGCTGAGAAACGCGTCATCCCATTGGCTGGCCTGAGATTCGACGTCACTTCCGGTCGTACGGCGATAGACTGCGCTTCATGCTGGAACGCATAGCGCGTCCTTTCCAGGAAACACAGCTTCTGGATCTCCTGTCGCTCCTTCCAGGCTTCCCCAGGATGGGTCTCCATAACTCCCAAGACTTGGCCAAGTCAGCCTGCCTGCAGATGTAAACGATCGCTGTGACCCTCGACCAGCCATTAACCCCTGATGTGCCCTTGCTCTCAATTGTTTTGTGAGTAGCCAATCTACTGTTTACTATTATTTTCACTTCATTAAATCCCTAATTTACTACACTTAGTTTGGCGCATGTCCTTCTTGTCTTTATATGGCTCCCATTCGCAATTTGTAAAATTTGGGCTGCTGCCAATTCCAGAAATATCCTGTGGGCCGGTCTGCGCTCCGGGGGGGGGGGGGGCAGTTGGTGCTAGAGGGGTTCTGGCGGACTCGTTTTCCTCAGCAGCCAATCAGAGGGGTTGGTTCCCTCGCTGGGGGATACTAAGGGAGGTTATATCTGGGGCAGCCGCCTTGGCCTGAGGGCCGTTCTTGTTTCCTGTGGGGTCTGAGTTCCAGGTGCGGCATCCACCTTCAGGGTGCACGCATCCATGGACCCCACAGCCATGGCCTACCTGGCCGAAGTTGCGCACCATGCGGAGCTTCACTCTAACGTGGAGAGGGGTTTCAGAAGCTGCTGGGTCCCAAACCTTTTCTTACAGGATCCCAGGCTGGAAGCTGTGCGGTGGGGGATCCGCTTGAGGAGAACCTGGAGGCAGGTGATCCAATAGAGTTTGAACGAACCATCGGGGATCCAGTGACTCTAACTAAATTTACTGGGAGGACTCGCTCACTTAAATTTCATGCTCATTCAACTACTAGGCCTGTGGCAGAGGCCTGAGCCAGGCCTGTGGCAGAGGCCTGGTCCTCCCAGCATTTGCAAGTGGCGTTCTGGCTGCCAGGCCTGTGTCAGAGACCTGTCAGGGAGCACTTTACCCACTCCTATTGGAGTGGCGACGAACTGAGTTCATTACTACTGAGAGTAAGATTGCTCTCTCACTTTTCAATATCCAAGGCCTGATACTCAAGCTCTCTCTCTCTCCTCATCAACCTGTTCCTATCCTATACTATGTTGATGAAGGCCATGTTGGGCCTTGGAATAAAGCATTGAAGAAAATCCAACTAAGCACTGGACATTCGCTCTCTTCTCCTCAACTCACAAGAATCACCCCTAGACATCTGCCAGGTAACACAACACGCCGATCCCACTTATACTCAGCATCTCCTGAATGGGGTAGCGCTACATATATACAAATGTTTGCCTTTCATTTCTATATTGAAGGTTGTTCTACAAGGTGAGCCTTCACATCAGTGTCAACCCATCCATTTGGATGCATGAATACCATTTTTTTGAACCACTTACGACCCGGACCAAAATGCAGGCAAAGGACCTTGCCCCTTTTTGCGATTCGGCACTGCGTCGTTTTAACTGACAATTGCGCGGTCGTGCGACGTGGCTCCCAAACAAAATTGGCGTCCTTTTTTCCCCACAAATAGAGCTTTCTTTTGGTGGTATTTGATCACCTCTGCGGTTTTTATTTTTTGTGCTATAAACAAAAATAGAGCGACAATTTAAAAAAAAATTCAATATTTTTTACTTTTTGCTATAATAAATATCCCCCAAAAATATATAAATAAACATTTTTTTCCTCAGTTTAGGCCGATACGTATTCTTCTACATATTTTTGGTAAAAAAAATCGCAATAAGCGTTTATCGGTTGGTTTTCGCAAAATGTATAGCGCTTACAAAATAAGGGATAGTTCTATTGCATTTTTATAAAAAAATATTTTTTACTACTAATAGCGGCGATCAGCGTTTTTTTTGTGTGACTGCGACATTATGGCGGACACTTCGGACAATTTTGACACATTTTTGGGACAATTGTCATTTTCACAGCAAAAAATGCATTTAAATTGCATTGTTTACTGTGGAAATGACAGTTGCAGTTTGGGAGTTAACCACAGGGGGCGCTGTGAATTTGAGTGTACCCTGTGTGTGTGTGTTTACAACTGTAAGGGGGTGTGGCTGTAGGTGTGACGTCATCGATCGCATCCCCCTATTACAGGGATGACGCGATCGATGCTGCGGCCACAGTAAAGCACGGGGAAGCTGTGTTTACACACGGCTCTCCCCGTTCTTCAGCTCCAGGGACGGATCGCCGCACTGCAGCGGCGATCGGGTCCGCAAATCCCGCGGTTCCGTTCCTGGAGCTTCGGACCGGGCCACGGGAGCGCGCCCGTGACCCACGGCTGGGTACTAAAATCAACGTATATATACATTGATGTGCCCAGCTGTGCCATTCTGCCGACGTATATGTGCAGTAGGCGGTCCTTAAGTGGTTAAGTACGTGATTAGAGCCTAATGCTCTAATTGGCTTCAAAAAAGTATGGTCTCACGGCGCAGAGCACTGCGCCCTGAGCCCACCCAGTTGTGTGACATTATTATAGTTGTGTGAATTAATATTCACTATTGTCTTCCTGATTCTCCATTCTGGCAATTAGGAAGACAATCCATATCCAACACCCCCTGTGCCTCGGACAGTGGACGGAGGAGGAGGGGAGATCAGAGGGTCATCCTGGGACTCGTCATACTAAGGAGACCTCTGGTTGCCACATCCCTGTCTGTCTGTTTTTAGTGGGGGTGGGGGGGGGGGGGGGTTGGGGTTGTGAGCACCGCTTTCTGCTACTGTCACCTGGCAGGGAGTGGCGTTGCCCCCCCCCCCTAAAAAAAAAAACAAGAGAAGTTCTTTGTTACTATTTACATGTCATTCATCAGATCTCTTCTGGTATTGAGGTCCAAGTTTAATCAACTGCAGAATCTATCCATCTATCTATCCATATATCTATCTATCATAAAATGTATCTTTATGCTTCACTCTCCTGGCAAACTTTTCTAAAAAGTAGTTTTTTTCCTATTCCCTCATAGTAATGAATATGTTTTACATTTTCCCTTCTGTGTGTTTCTTATCTCCTGCATACACAGTTTTAATCTCTGAAGTGCTAATGATGTGTGGGTAACAATTTTTTAGCTTACTGGAGCAGGGGAGTGATAATTGCTTTTAGTGGTTTCATCGAATGGCTGCACCACATCCCACGGCAGATTCCAAGGTGATGCTTTCCATACCGATCATCTCCCAGAAAGGATTTTTATCTTCGTGGAAATGCAGGTACCATTGCATCCAGCTGTTCCAGTACTGCAATGACAACGGGGCAGTGACATGATTGCACGGGGCTACATTTTTTATGCTATCCTTATAGGATTCACTTATCTTTTCAGCAGCCTGTGCCCCTACCTCGTTTCCACTCCAGGGTGCAGCCTTCCTAATCCTCTTTGGCATTTGACACTTCAGGGAGTATTTCATGGGCATAGCCTCTAAGTGGATGTGGGTAAGTGGCAGTAGGGTTCTTAGCTCCAGGAAGCACCAACTCAATGTATTCACAACAAAACGACTGGCGCCACTCACCCACATCTGAAGTACAGTACTGTAGAGGGAATGCCTTTAAAATGAGTAAATCATTGCTGTGAGGGTTCGACAATTGGACATCTGCGCCTATTGGTTCACAAGAGTTTTTACTTGTAAGGATACAATGTTTTATGTTATATGTGCTTTCACCAAGTACCTTTATTAGTACAAAATATTATTATATTAAACAAACATGTATTGAGGGTTTTACATGATGCTATTGCACTCTTGGTTTATTTTGAGGCATTGCTCAAATATTTCCCTGTCTGGAGAGGGCTGTGGACACTGATTTGTATTGAACTCTGAATAGGAGTAACCCTAGTAAGTTTGTATCTGTCAGGGCTGGGCTCCTGCTACTTAAAGAGCAGCTCTTTTCTTTTAATGCTCAGAAGCTGCTCAGCTGTTAATTAATTACCAGCCACTCATTACCACAGTGACTCACCTTGTTACCATCAACCTGCCTCATTATTCCAGCCTACAGCCAGCCCCTTTTTGCTATTTAAGGAGCTTAGCTAATTTCTTCCTTGCTCTTGTGTGGTCTATGATCTCTAATGCCCTGTACACACAATCACTTTTTGTCGTGAAAAAAATGTCATTTTTCATCATGAAAAAAAACGAGATTTTTCCAACTTCATCATTAAAAATGATGTTGCCCACACACCATCGTTTTTGAAAAATGATGAACAAAGCGACGGCACTCTAAAGGGGAAGTTCTATTTGCCTTGAGGCTGCTTTTAGCTGGTTACTTGTTAGTAAAAGACGATTCGTGCTTTTTGTCTGTTACAGCGTGATGAATGTGCTTACTCCATTATGAATAGTAGTTTTACCTCCCATCTCCTAACTTGCTTCTGGGCATGTGCGGGTTTAAAATGTCGTTTTTGCCCACACACAATCGATTTTTATGACACAAAAAATGACATTTTAAAAAATGACATAGAAAATTGAACCATGTTCGAATTTTTTTTTTTGTCGTTTTTCACAAGACAAAAAATGATGTAAAGCCCACACACACAATCATTTTAAATTACATTTTTAAAAATGTCATTTTTTTTCATCACAAAAAGCGATCGTGTGTACGCGGAATAAGTGTTTTCTTCCTGTGCTCCTGTGTATGACTTGGCCTGACACCTCTTCCAATTCTGCTCCTGACTACACTGATTTCTGGTTTCCTGACCCCGGCTTTTCTGATTATTCATTCTGGCATCTGGCTTCTGTTTTTGACTATGTTCCTGTACTGTGTTATTTTTGCCATTTCATTAAAGGTGTGATTTTAACTGCACTTTCTGTCCCTGTTTGGTGTATGCCTTCTGACAGTATCCTTTCAACACTTGAGCGCTGTTGGTTGTATTTTTAGTGTACACTTCTGCAAGACCTGAATTCCAAAGAGTTTAATGGAGGCCGCAGTGCTGGAATGAAGGAGAGGTATATCATGATAGCCTGACAAAGGTATCCCTAAAGAGCCACTGTCATTACTATTATAAATAGTTTAATTAAATACTGTTGTGGAAAAATACATTTGTAATACACACCAATAGCCCCTCCACTGATCTCAATCTTCGCTCTCTTACAGAAGGCACTGCTTGAATCTGCAGCACCCAACACTTCTCAGGTGCCAAAAATAATTGTCATTTGTGAAACTAATAAAATACACTTTTTGGGCTTGTGTTTGTTTGGTACTCCTCCTGACTCTACTTTACATAGATGTCTCAAATAGGTTGACCCTTACTCCTAGGCCAGAGGTCTCCAAACTTTCTAAACAAAGAGCCAGTTTACGGTCCTTCAGATTTTAGGGGGGTCAGACTAGGGCCATTGGGAGTAGAAAGTGTCCAATGGGAGTAAATAATACCATATTTTTATTGACAGTGGGAGGACTAGTGTCCCATCGTTGATGTCAATGGAAAGAATTGATGGTGTCAGTACGAGGAATAGTGCCCCATTGGTGTCAGCAACAAGAATTATGCCCCATTGGAGTTTGATGGAATAGTGCTCCAAGAGCTGCATTAAGGCAAGCAAAGGGCCGCATCCGGCCCCAGGGCCGCAATTTGGAGACCCCTGTCCTAAGCCATTGGGCTTAAACAAGGTCCTCTTAAACACTAAGGCCTCGTACACACGATCAAATCTGTCTGCTGGAAACGGTCTGCTAGACCGTTTCAGCAGACAGATTCGATCGTGTGTACGGGCAAACAGACGGATTTGGCCACCCGACAGATTTCAAAGCATGCTTTGAAATCTGTCGGCTGGGAACCCGTCCGCCCGACATGTCTGCTGGTTAGTATGCTAACCAGCAGACATGTCTTCTCGCACACGCGCCGAATGATTTCGACGCATGCGCGGAAGTGTTTTACTTCCTGGTGCGGTGACGTGGGGGCGTCAACGTCACCGCCACAGCACCGACACGTCAGCGCGCTGTCTGCTGGCAGGGATTTTGGTTTGCTCGTGTGTACACGCGAGCAAACCAAAATGCCAGCAGACAGATCTGTTCAAATCGGTCGGTCCGACCGATTTGAACAGACTCATTTAATCGTGTGTACAAGGCCTAAAGGATTTATATCTGGTGCCTCACCTCCACCTCTATTTGGCTTTGTGCCTCCTGTCAGCCTTATCAGATCTCCATCTCAGTTGTAAAAATGGCATTGACAGTGAAGAAAAACCGGACATAAGAATTTTGACCTAAAAAGTGTGACATTGAAGAGTTACATCCTTTACGCTATAAGCAGAACATGAAATGTCGCCCAATGCTTCAGCAATTTTCTCATTTCTTCATCACAAATGTGCAAGATGAATTTAGATGAAATATCAGTCTTTGAAAAGAAATCTTTCTGGGTTCAACGCTAATGGTCTGCCCCGTGACCCACGATACAGCTCTCTTCTTAGTTAATATGCTTTTAGCATCTTTTGATTACACAAAGAAAAAATATATCTAAACACTGCGCAGGATTAAGATACTCAGCTGGGGTTTTATAACTGTTTACAAGATATATCAGCCGAGAGGAAATCTAACCAGAGAGGCTTCTACCCGAGCATTACAATGACAAACAGTAGTGGATTAAAGCAAGTCCCTGCTGCTTGGGCTTAGAGGTGATATCAAATTAATATGATTTTCATAAAATATCTAAGAATAAAGCTACCCATTTCCAATAATATAAATAAGAAAAACACATAGACAGGATAACAGACAATATCAGCTCCATCTATGAAAACATAGGGAGAACTTGAGCTCCCTCTGATATTTAGGCAGTGGTGGCCCATCCATAAGGGATGCAGGGGTGCCGCCCTCTCTAATCCGTGCCTCCGGCCCCTAATCTGCATGCTGAACGCTGGACGCATTAAACCAAATGTTTTTTTTTCTTTTTTAGTAGCACATGATTAGAGCCAGAAGCTCTAAAAATGGTGGGCTCAGGGCACAGAGCACTGCGCCCTGAGCCCAATCAGTTTTGTGACAAGAGCAAATTAATATTTGCTATTGTCTTCCTGATTCTCCTCCCGGCCAATCAGGTAGTGGGTCCCGAGGCCCAATTGGCTGAGAGGAGGAACAATCGTATTGGCTGCTGAGGAGGAGGTGGAGAAGACATACTGGAAGCCACCGTGATGTTGAGGAGAAGGAGACGCAGGGTGAAGCAGACGCGAAGGAAGCGCTGCCCATGACTCAGATGGAGTAAGTGAGTGGCTGGTGGGCCGACGATCAAGCGAGGGGGGGTGGTGCAACCCACCAACCTACTGACCTGGGGGGTGGCTTTTAGTTTTGCTGCCCCCCCCTAAAAAAATGGAGCACTAGCCGCCACTGTGTTTAGGCATAGTACAATAGTGGAGATGAGCCACAAGCGAAAAGATTCAGCACATTAATTGGATGATGTCATCTAAAGAAGGATCATGATGCCAAGGTTTTTTATAGAGCCGCTTGAGGCAATGAAACAAAACATTACAAGAGCTGGGCGGTGGTATATGGAATGGATCAATTTATTTAAGCATTTTGGGGCTGTTCATTGGGCCCATTGTAGAGAACGAACAGCATTTCCACTATCCATATTGCAATGATAGCATTTACTAAGGTGACCATATCTTTAAAAAAATTAAATCCGGGGACACCCTATTGACCACATCGGCTATAATTGCGAACAGGGCAAGGGCGTAGCAGGGAGTGGGGATAATAGCAGCACGTGAAGCATGCAACACTTAATGTTGGGTGTGGCCAAATTGTTAAAGAGGCTTAAAGGAGTAGGGTTTAATAACACTTGAGCCTACTTTGCTCTGGGTCAAGAGTGCACGCCAAGGCCTTACTATCACTAGGAAGGGCAAGGTAGCAAATAATTCATTATTTTACCTCCCACAATAAAGTCTGCACAAGCCTAGAGGGGAGTAACTGAGGAGACCACATAATGTTGGTACATGATATCATCAATAACCCCAGACACAGCTGGAAGCAGACACATTCCTCCCCTCCCTCTCCCTCTCCCTGTTCCAGGCTAGTTACAGAAATGTTTCTAAGATAGATTTTCCTGCAGCTGCCTAGGTTAGGGATGCCATTATTAAAGCTGGAAAGAAACTGGGGACACATTCTTTGAACTAGGGACAAAATACTGGGAACAGCCTCCAAAATCAGAGACTGTCTCAGGAAACCAGGGCTGTCTGATCACCCTAGTATGTACTTATCACCCTAGTGATAATATAGTATACAGTTACAAAAGAGTGTAAGGATTTGTATAAGGGGCGCAGGGATAGTTAGTATTAGGGTTACAGGGAGAGTTAACTTTAAAACTAGAGTTACTGTACAATAAGGGTCAACTCTGAATCCTGGCCTAGGCCAACAAGGCCCAGGTCTAGGGCAGCACTTTTCAGGGGGGGGGGGGGGCAGCACGGAAGGAGTCCATGTCAGCTTGTGCTACACTGTTAGTGTAATCCAAGATGCTTCCAATTTTGACTGTCCTATTATCTGTTTGTGCTTAAAGTAGAACTATAGGCAGCACTTTCATTTTTCATTTTGGATAGAGTAAGGGAGGGTTATAGCCTCTGTCAGTTTATTTTTTTACCATGCCTGTCCCTTTGCAGAGATTTCCCTTCACTTCCTGCCCCATGGAAAAACAGGAAGTGAGAGGAAATCTATACAAATTAAGGGAATCCATTGCCTCCAGGCCCTAACTAGTGTCCCCACTCAAAATTTTCAGGGTGGGTCTTAAACAGAAAGGGGTGTGGCCTTGACAGTAATGAGTGGGTCATATTTAAATTAGGGGGTGCACAAGCTTAGACAGGCCTAAGGCAGCACAAAACCTAAATACACTACTGGTGGTAAGAGTTATGATGGAGGTTGTTATTAGGGTTACACAAAGTTTTAGTGTTAGGTTTGTCATGAAACACATGGATGACCACATACCAACAGAGTGAAAACAGCTTCTTTAATAGTTAATGTGTTACCCTCTAGTGTGCTACTAGTGTTAGTGTAGGTAAATGTAAGCTTATGACTCATGGTAAGTTATGTAAGTTTGTAATTGGATTGGGTTACTGCTGGATCTAGAAGTTTGTAGAAACATCTGTAAGTTAGTGGGTGGAGGCCAGGAGGTTCTGATCTGCATACTTGAGGAAACATGGCCAATCCCCAGGCAGAATGTCATGGCAGGGTGGCTAGGTTGGCCCTTCAATATTGTGGAGTCATGCTGGCAGGGGAGTCAGGTGGAAGATGGAGTGCTGAGGAGGCTGCTGGTGGTCTAGGAGGGGTCTCCTAGGTCTGGGGGGGGGGGAATTTTTACCTTCAGGCTGGGCTCAGGCTGGTTGGGAAGAATCCTTTTAGACTCTGGTTTGAGAAGGAATCTTAGCTAAGAGTAGCAGGGAGCATAGAGGAAAGAGTGAGTATATCAGCACACCCAGGGATTCACGAGGGAAGAGACTGCTACATGTAGCAAGCTTTCAAAGGACAGCGCTGTGCTTAATCCTTTTATCCCTTGTCCTGGGAGATCTTCGAAACAACAAGGTGGGCTGATAAACAAGCAGCCAGGAGGGCTGGTAGTACCTGCAAGTCGTGGAGCTGAGAGCAGTACTACGGAGGAGAGGAGATAGGAGAGGAGAGGAGATACTCCTGCATTCCGTTTTTCAACAGTTTGTGCTATTTTCCAAAGGGGACTAAGAGCTTCTAGTCTACAAGGGACTTTTGCCAATGATCCTTAAAAACTGATTGTGTCCAGGAAGAGCAAAGCCCAGAATCTTTTCTCAGTACATAGGAAGTTGTTGCCATCTGTCGGTTCAGTCAAGTTGGGCATCTCATAGCTCCTCTACCCCCATCCAAGTTGTTATCCCTAACATAAACAGCAACAAGAAGCCCAGGGACTGATTTCCTGTGTCCGGATGCAAGTGAAAAATGCAATTTGCCTGGCTGTACAGGAGTAGGGGAACCAGTTACCAGCAGCTCCTGCAAGGGTAGTGCTACATTCATAAAATAGAGTACACAGGGGATGAATTGAGATAGCATTAGGGTTACAGGAAGGGTTCATTAGGATTATAGAGATGGTTATTGTTACATGGAGAATTAGTGTTAGTGTCAAAGGGAGGTTTAGTATTAGGGTTAAATGGATGGTAAGTGTTAGGGTTACATGGATGGTAAGTGTTAGGGTTACATAGATGGTAAGTGTTAGGGTTACATGGATGGTAAGTGTTAGGGTTACAGTCAGGGTTAGTATTAGGGCTACAGTGAGGGCTAATATTCGTTTTTTTGTAGTGTTAGGGTTACAGTTAGGGTTACAGAAAGGGTTACAGAGAGAGCTAAGATTAGGGTTACATGGGCGGTTTGTGTTAGGGTTACAGAGAGCGGTAGTATAAGGGTTAAATGAGGGTTAGCAATACAGTGAGGGTTAGTATAACGGTAGAAGTTGGTGTCACATGGGGGGGGGGTAATGTGAGGGGGCCATAGGGTGCAACATCCCTTTCAGAACTGACAGCTCTCTGCTGAAAACTGCACCACTCCATCACTAAATGGTTAATGCATGTCTGCTTCCTTTTCCTGCGAAAGAGAAGGTAACACACTTATTCACATCCTCCTTTCTCAGATACAGATACTCTGTTCAAAGCTAGAGATTAAAAAAATCACTGCCATTGTGGCCAGCAACCACATCACAGGATTTCCCCAGGGTAATATTCTATACAGTTCCATTTTTCAGGTACAGCAATCCTCAGATCTACAGGCTGCTGCAATGACCCATAAATAATTCATGGGTCATTTGGATTTCTCCTGGACACTCGTGTCTTGTCTCAGTGGAGCAGACCCCAGAGTAAACTTGGTAGGGGGGGGGGGGCAACAATGAATACTGCTTTTTTATGGGTAAGAACAGGCAGCAACGCCACTCTGATCAGCTTGGATGAGCTGCAACATCATAAACAGTGCAGGTGAGTCATGACAATGGGGACCAGGGACGTAGAGAGCGATCAGAGAGTGATGCAGAATCACACAGAGCTGTGAGAAAGGCTCCAACCTCATCAATTGCCTTCATAAATGTTGGTGGATGTGTGTCAGCAAAGAGAAAGGCGGAAATCCTTACTGAAATAATTTTTAAAGACAAAGGGCCAGATTCAGGCACACGTAAATTTGCGCAGCGTATTCGAAATACTCTACGCTGCCGTATTTTACCAGGCTCTAAATCGAATTCTGGTAGATTTTTGCCCCTACGATACGGCGGCGTAGTCTATTTCTCGCCGCGTAATCGAAATACGCGATTAGGGGGCGTGAAGCATTTAAATTAGGCGCGTCCCCGCGGCGATCGAACTGCACATGCTCCGTTCAGAAATTTCCCGCCGTGCATTGCGCGAAATCACGTTGTTACGTCATTTTTTTTGAGTAGCGTCGTTTAAGAACATTCCTATTCCCGGACGACTTACGTAAAAAATAATAAAAGACGTCGGAAAACGTTGAATTTCGACGCGGGCACGACGGCCATACTTAACATGGGCTGTCTAATATTAGACCAGCTAAAAGCTGGTATAACATTACGCAGCGAAAAGATGACTAAAGATGCCGTAAGAGATTGCGATTGAAGATCGTAATTTCGGGGATCGCCGGCAAAAGCTCATTTGCATACCCCGACGCAGAAAACGACGGGAATTCCACCCAGTGGCCGCAATTTTATTGCAGCGTAGATCCGAAGGCGTACGAACACGTAAGCCAGTCGAATTGAAGCCCGCAGCCGTATTTTCATGGTTTGAGGTTTCAGACTAGCTAAAAAACGCACGTAATTTGAAAGTACTCCGGTCTAACACCAGTTAGACAGGAGTTACGGCTCTCTGAATCTGGCCCAAAGTCCTCTTTTATTTAACAAAAGACAATAGACCTAAACTATGGCCCACAAGCTACAAAGGGATTTTGTATTTGTTGGTAAAAATTAGCTTTGCGTTTTATTCTGCAGCCCCAGAAATCCATGTTTCTTTTGTAATCGTGACAATAGTACTCTGTGTCCAAGGATTTTGTTCTATTTGTATTTAGGGATGTTGGCAGAACACTAGGGGGGTTATTTACGGTTATTTACGAAAGGCAAATCCACTTCAGGTACAAACTACAAGTGCAAATTACAAGTGCAAAGTGCACTTGGAAGTGCAGTTGCTGTAGATCCGAGGGGGGCCTGCAAGGAAAATAAAAAACAGCATTTTAGCTTGCACATGATTGGATGATAAAATCAGCAGAGCTTCCCCTCATTTCAGATCTACCCCTCAGATTTACAGCGACTGTACTTCCAAGTGCACTTTCTTTGCAATTTCAACTGCAAGTTGCACTTGTAGTTTTCTCTTGTAGTGCAAAGTGGATTTGCCTTTCGTAAATAACCCCCTACATGTAGGAATACCACCTTGCTTTACCTCTCTTAGGCCTCGTACACACGAGCGGATATGTCCGCTGAAAACGGTCCGATGGACCGTTTCAGCAGACATCTCCGATCATGTGTATGGGCTAGCGGACAGATTTGTCCACCCGACAGATTTCAAAGCATGCTTTGAAATCTATCGGGTGGGAATGTGTTAGTACACTTACCAGCAGACATGTTGTCCCGCACCGCCGCCGCGCCGCCGCCAAATGGATTCGGCGCATGCGCGGAAGTGTTTTACTTCCTGGTGCGGTGACGTGGCGGCGTCAACGTCACCACCACGTCACCGACACGTCAGCGCGCCGTCTGCTGGCGGGGATTTTGGTTTGCTCGTGTGTACACGCGAGCAAACCAAAATACCAGCAGACAGATTTGTTCAAATCTGTCGGACGAACAGATTTGAACAAATCTGTCCGCTCGTGTGTGTATGGGGCCTTAAAGAGGAACACAAAAAGTATTTGAAAAGCCTTTTTATGGGGAGTCCATTCTCACCTAAATAAAAAAAATAAAAATAAATGGTTTTTAACCACTTTGATATTAAATATTTGCAATATTTTCTTTTAACTTATTTAAGTTAACCATTTTGTTGCACATTATGAGATCCCTCTTTCTAATATGTTTATATTACACACTCCCTCAGGCCTTATATGACCATACTTGGGCTTTGCCAGTTGTGGGGAGGTGCAGCGTGGTGCGGTGGCAGTAAACACACAGGGGTTGATTGATTTACTAATGTGCAATTGCACTCTGCAAGTGCAGTTGCTTCAGAGCTTAATAAATGAGCAGAAGCTCTGCTGCCTTCCATCATCCAATCATGTGCAAGCAAAAATGTTTTTTTAATTTCCCTTGCACATGATTGGCTATTCAATGCAAAGTGAAGCTTCACCTCATTTACTAAGCTCTGTAACAACTGTACTTGCAGAGCACAACTGCACTTTCCAAACTGCCTTTAGCAAATCAACCCCACCGAGTCCAGTTGCAGAACACAGAAGTTGTATTGATGTAGAATTCAGTAATTCACAACAAACCCAGCGGGAAGGAAACTGACCTGGAACAAACACGGCATGTAACAGTAATGTGTAGCAGAGCAAGTCTCAGATGTGACGACAGCATCTGTCTTGAGGAGTGGAATGTGGCCTGGCCAGTCTGAACCCAATGGGGGAGGCCTCTAGAAGGATGGCATCTTCTTATCCATTCTCTACTCATCTGGAACCTGCCACTAATAACTGTCCTTGTTAGACAGGTGACCTGTCTCTATACTACCCACATGCGAAATGCACACCAAGAATGGGAGCCAGGGCCTTAAATAGGCTCTGCCTGTCCCAAGATGGTGGTCAGGGTTACATGGAGTGGCAGCATCCAATCAGATAGCTTCCCAAGTGACCCTGGAAACTCTTGATTTCCTCTCCCCCTGCAATGCTAGTGTTAGCATTGAGCACCACCTGCAATGGAGAAAGTAGACTGCACCTGCGTTGGTCACTCAAGCATTATGCACAGTGGAGAGCTGGAGAGGTTGTCATGTACCATTATCCCTAGAAGTATTGGGTATGTCTAGGAAAGGCTGACAGTGGTCAGGGAGATGGAATGGGAATGCAAGGAAAGTAGTTCAGGGCTCTTTGCAGGCCACTTGGGTTCCTCCAGGCCAAATTGGTCAAACCATTTCTTTGTGGAGCTGGTTTTGTGCACAATGGCACAGACATGCTGGAATAGAAAAAAAATATTTCCCCACATTGTTCCAACAAGGCTGCAAGCACCCAAATGTTTAAATGTCTTTCTATGGTAAAGCATTAAAATGATTCTTCAATGGAAACACCTGAACTTAAAGGAGTTGTAAATAAAAAAAATTTTTTTTGCTGAAATGACTGTTTACAGTGTATAGAGACATAGGCCCAGATTCACAGAGCGATTACGCCTGCGCAATTGGTGTTGCGCGTGCGTAAGTCTAAATGTGCGCGTGCGTTTAGATACGCGCGATTCAGAAAACGATTTACGCCAGAAATCTACTTTTTTTTGTCCGGCGTAATTTCGTTAGACAGACGCATCCGTCCGCGCAAAAATGCGCTAGACACACCATTGATTTGCTAGTCAAATATGCTAATGAGGGAGTTGCGGGGATCCACAAAAAAACGCAGTTGCTGCGCAGGCTACGCGATGTTAAGCTGGTCTAAATTTTGAAAAAACGTCTACATCTCACAGAAAGCAACACCGTTACTGAGGAGCAGACCACACACATGTGTTGCACTACAATTTGACTGCCAACATGCCAGGGGCATCGTCGCTCATAGCTGCACTAGTGAATTTAGATGACCAAAGAAGGAGGAGGGCACAGAGGATGGCACGGAGGATGGCACGGGAGAGGATATACCGCACACGCATAGACCTCTTTGGCATGAGTGATTCTGAGGTGTATCGCATCTTCAGATTCCCCCCTCATGCCATCCTGGAATTAACCACAACCCTGCAGGAGGACATCACCAGCCCAACACACCGCTCACATCCAGTGCAGCCACTGGTCAAGGTACTGGCAACACTCCATTTCCTTGCCAGTGGCTCTTTTCAGCGTACGAGTGGAGTGGTGGCTGGGATGTCACAATCCACCATGTGCAGATGTGTGCACCAGGTTGTCCCTGCAATCCTCACACGCTTGGCCAACCAAATCATCAAACCCACCACTGAGGACCTGCGGCTGAAGGCAATGACAGATTTCTACAGAATTGCCAGATTCCCACGCACCATCGGGGCCATTGATTGCACACATGTGGCACTCCAGCCCCCCCATGAGACAGAGCACATGTACCGCAATCGGAAGCATTGGCATTCCATCAACGTACAGGTGATAGTTGATGCCCAAGGCCTCATATGGCACGTCCGTGCCAAACACCCCGGATCCACCCATGACAGCTACATCTACAATCAATGCCACATCCGAATGGAATTCGATCAGAACGTGTATGGGAACACCTGGCTGGTTGGTGAGTGACATGGGAGTCAGGCATGACTATCCCCTCCCGTGATGCACACCTCACAAGTGGCACATGCATGACTAACATCCTCCTGTCTTTTCCCTTCCAGGTGACTCTGCATATGCACTGGGACCCCATCTCATGACTCCTATCCGGAACCCCCAAACCCCAGGGTAGGGAAAGATACAATCAAGCACACATCAAAACCCGAGCAGTGGTGGAGCGCACCTTTGGCCTCCTGAAGTCACGTTTCCGATGCCTGGATAAGTCTAGGGGTACACTGTTGTATTCCCCAAACTTCGTGTGCCATATCATCGTTGCATGTTGCATGCTGCACAATCTCGCAGTGAGGAAGGGCCTGCAGGTTGAGCTACGTGATGACCTGACCCCCCAACCAGACAATCAACCCCTAACCGAGGATACCCTGTCTTCTGAGGGAAGAGCAGTCAGGAGGCAGCTCATATTGGGCATCTTTGCACGTTAAACACACACATGAATCATGGCACAATGAGAATGCATGCATGCACACCACTATGGTCCCTAGCACACACACCCCACATCCTCATCAAATTGGATTGGCACCAGTCCACCATGCAGGACTTGGGAGCAGCAACGCCACGCCAAGGCTCCAATTATGTCACTGTACATTCATACACCATTCACACGGACCTGGGAATCACTTCTCCCTGGTCCTGGGGAACCCTTCTCCACCAAAATTGAGGATGACACCCCTTTTCCAGCAGGAATGTCACCCCCACATTCAAACAGCATGCACAACCCAAAATTTTAAAAAAAATGTCAGCAAAAAAAAAATGCAAAAAATGTCAGCCAAAAAAAAAAAAAAAAAAAAATGCAAAAAATGTCAGCCAAAAAAAAAAAACAAATGCAAAAAATGTCAGCCAAAAAAAAAAAGGGGGGAAAAAAAATTAGTGCCCTCTGCGTGAGCCACGCCTGGGGCGCCCCCGGCCATGGCCCCGGCCCCTCAGGGGAGACTCATGGGGGAGGGGCAAACCCGGGGAAGGAGGAGCAGCCCCTGATATCTGCCCACCTGGCGGCCTGCCCTCCAAGGCCACGGCAATTCTGTCCAGGGAAGCACCAAGTGTTGCCGTGTTGGCCTGGATAGCCTGGGTAAGGGCCCTCACATCCTGCCCAACGCCTGCTGCTGTAGTCTGCAGTTCATTTAGGCAGGTTGTGAAAGCCCGGGAGTGGGAGTCCAGGTTACCCAGCGTATCCTTCATGGAGGACAGGCTCTCCTCCACCCGCCCAAAAGTCTGGCAGAGCTGTCCCAGATGGCGGGTCTGGAGGGCCTGGTCCCTTCGCAGACTGGCGGGCAGGAGATTGGGCGCCCCCCTGGTGCTCTGGGATGACATCCTGCCTCCAGCTGATGGTTGTGGGCGGGGAGAAGGGGAGGCCCTTGTGAGGGGAGCCATGTTGGGGGAGGAGGGGGGGGGCTCCCCCTTAGGGAGGGCAGGCTTCTGCCAGCCAGAGGGGAAGAGTCCGCACAAACCACTCGTCCAGTGCCTGACTCCTCCTCCTCATGATCGTCCTCCTCCTGATCGTCCTCCTCCTCATGATCGTCCTCCTCCTCTCGAACCTCCTCCGCGGACTCCGGCCTTGTTGGGGGGGCCTCATTAGGCTGCTGTCCTGGTGTTGGAGCGGTCAGGCCAGATGGCCCTGCACCCTCCTGCACATCTGTGGATGACACAAACCATTCACAGGTTGGAGGATCCACACACTTCCCACATATTCCCTTTCACCCCCTCCCCCACACATGCTACACACCTGATAGAAAAAAAAACCTTACCTGGCACCGCGGGGACCGGACTTGTGTCAAAGCCTGGCAGGCCCTCCACTTCATGCCGGTGAAAGGTCAGGGCCACCACATGCTCCGTCGCTGTAAGCCTAATACGGCATGGTGGGCCCCCTCCTGTGCCCCTGGCATGGGCATGCATTGCGGCCAGTTTTTTTTTCACCAGACGCCGGAGATCATTTATTTTTTTGTCGATCCCAGACCGGGTCCGTGTCTCCCCCTCCCCCGATGAATTCACCTGCTCCGTGATCCTGTCCAATATCTCCGTCCTCCTGGCCGGGGTGGTGGTGGCACTCTGCGGGCCGTGGAGAAAACACCCATACTCGCTAATGGCCCGGGCAAGAATTCTTTTTTCCCCCACAGTAAAATTGAGCTTTCTTTTTCTCTCAGTCATACTTCCAAACAAACTCACTACCAGTCACCAAAAATCAGTCACAAATACAAGCACAACCAATCAGGCAAGAACACACACAAAGAGAAAACGAACACCCACAAATCACACTAGCACTCAGCAAGAAACAGTCACAAAAAAAAATAAAATAAAAAATAAAGCAAGAAAACAAACGAACAAAAATATATCAAACAAACAGTCTCTCAAACACTTATCAAAAAACACTTTCACAAATATACCAACAAGAACTTGATCACACAGAACACTAATCTGACAACTACAAGACACACTGCAACGAACAACAGGAACAAAAGCACTTGGTTAAATGGGAAGGGACACAAAGGGATGTACTTTTGCAATGCAAGTGCGTTTGTGTGTGTCTATTTATGCTGTCTGCGTAGTTCACAACGTTGCCCTAGTCCATTTCCAATTTCACTGATTGCGCCGCTCCCGAGTTGTGAGCATGCGCACAGCGGAGCTGACATGGTCTCGTTCAAGCGCGCATGCGCGAGCCGGCCGGCCCTTCATTTGCATGGGGTCACGGCTCATTTCAATGTAACACGCCCACGTCCCTCCCAATTTGTATTACTCCTCCTTACGCCTCTGGAAAAAACCTTACGCTTGCGCAATTTCCTGCGCAAAAGCGACGTGAATCGGGGGATTACGCGGCTAGATGGCGCAAGTCTAACGTAATGGCGGTGCGCTACGCCGGACCGATAATGCGCCGATGTACGTGAATCTGGGCCATAATAGTTAACTGATTCCTTTTAAAAACTATTAAAAATAGATAAAAATCGATCATATAATGTACCTGTAGTTTCTAGTTTCGATTTTGCATGTTGTTTCCTGACTCTGTGCCTTACAGAGCATACAGAGCCATAGAGCAGTGATGGTTTGGAAAACGAAACTAGAAACTAGACACACAGTAATCACACCTCCTTGATTAGTGACCACAGAGAGAAAGCTCCCAGCACTGTGGTCATCAGGAAATAGACAACCAGGAAGTGTGGAGATCAGAGAAGAATTACAGCAACTTGAGAGCAAAAACGAACAATGAGGACATGAAAACAGCACTGCATTAAGGTAAAGGACGCTATTAGGTTAAAAAAAAAATTGATTAAAGAACAATAAAAAATATTGCGCTAAAGGATATGAATAGCTAAAATTGAAAATAAATATGTGTAAATGTGAAAATAATGTTAACTTAATAACCCAAGCAGCAATCTTTAGCTACACGTGGTAGTCATGTAAATACAAGTAGAAAACATTGGAGAAAAAATTGCGCTAGTCATACCATGTGGTGAACAAAGTGTTAAAAAATAATTAAATAAATAAATAAATAATATTAAATATAAGAAATATATTAAACTCTAGGGAAAGAAGGTAAGGAAAACCTTCTAGTGAGACAACCAAAATAAATTGAATTTATGAATGTGTGAAAAAAATAATAATAATAATAATAAAAAAAAAAAACATTCAGTCCAAAGAAATCTGTGACTTCTTAAACATAATGGGGCAGATTCACAAAACAATTACGCCTGTCTAACTGGGGTTAGACAGGAGTAATTTCAAATTTCGCGCGGCGTATCACTAGTTTGAATCCTCAAACCATGATACGCCGGCTTCGGGCTTCGATCCGAGAGGCTTACGTCTTCGTAAGCCTTCGGATCTACGCTGCCATCTATTTGCAGCCGCTGGGAGGAGTTCGCGTCGTTTTGGTGCGTCGGGATATGCAAATGTGTTTTTACGGGGATTCACGAACATACGAGCGGGCGTCGCAATCGTTTTCGTCTATTTTTTTATACGTAATGTTAGAGCAGCTTTTTGCTGCTCTAACTTTACGTAGCCCATGTTAAGTATGGCCGTCGTTCCCGCTTCGAATTTATTTAAAATTTTATTTTGTTTACGTAACTCGTCGGGACGTGGATCGCCCGTAAAGTACGCTACATAAACAACGAATGACGTCACGACGTGATTTCGTGCAATGCACGGCGGGAAATTTGCGAACGGAGCATGCGCAGATCGATCGCCGCGGGAACGCGCCTAATTTAAATGTTTCACGCCCCCTACTCGCGCAGATGGATTGCGACGGGAGAAATACACTACGCCGCCGTCGTTTACCGTAGAAAATCTACCTGAATTCCACGTAGAGCAAGGTAAAAAACGGCGGCGTAGTGTATTTCTGATACGCTACGATAATCCATTTCTCTGTGAATCTGCCCCAATGTCCCCATCAAAGTATCAACTCCATGGATGTATGTTGAAGGAGGGAAAAAGCCAAGATGAAAGGGATTCCACCACCAGTCAGGTTTGGATAGAATAGAAAAGATCCACCAGGAGAGGGGTAGGTAATAAACTCTTACCAGATTCCCAGCTAGTAAAGCATATAGATCCACTTGATCCCAGAAGGGAGGGGGGAACTGCAGCACTCCTCTGCATTCAGCTGGTCCTCGTTTTGATAGGTGTGGATCCCAAAACTCCTTTCCAGGTCCTAAGCTGGTTGCACAGCTCCAAAGGATCCAGTTGGAGACCCAGAAAAAAAGGGGGACTCAAATAGTGAAGTACCGTAATTATCCGTGTTTTATTAAAATTGTAAGAGTATACACTAGATGCACTTCATAAGTCCAAAATACAAAGGCATTACATCCAGTCAAAGTAAAACAAAATATAGCAAACAAAACGAACGTGCGCCCGTGCTTACGGGGTCACTTCTGGACACGGTGATGTCAGTGCGTGGCTCCGCCCTGACTAGTTTCGATCAATACGATCGTTCTCAACTGGATCCTTTGGAGCTGTGCAACCAGCTTAGGACCTGGAAAGGAGTTTTGGGATCCACACCTATCAAAACGAGGACCAGCTGAATGCAGAGGAGTGCTGCAGTCCCCCCCCTCCCTTCTGGGATCGAGTGGATCTATATGCTTTACTAGCTGGGAATCTGGTAAGAGTTTATTACCTACCCCTCTCCTGGTGGATCTTTTCTATTCTATCCAAACCTGACTGGTGGTGGAATCCCTTTCATCTTGGCTTTTTCCCCCCTTCAACATACATCCATGGAGTTGATACTTTGATGGGGACATTATGTTTAAGAAGTCACAGATTTCTTTGGACTGAATGTTTTTTTTTTTATTTTATTATTATTATTATTATTTTCACACAGTCATAAATTCAATTTATTTTGGTTGTCTCACTAGAAGGTTTTCCTTACCTTCTTTCCCTAGAGTTTAATATATTTCTTATATTTAATATTATTTATTTATTTATTTAATTATTTTTTAACGCTTTGTTCACCACATGGTATGACTAGCGCAATTTTTTCTCCAATGTTTTCTAAAAAAAAAATTCCTTTACAAATCCTTTAATAATTTGGAGGTGTGACCACAAACTTTTGAGTCATAAATTTATAGTGTCATAAATACAGTATTGTCCGTTCCACTTTAAACATGAGCAAAATATATTTACCAGAGAGTGAAGGTTTGAAGAAACAAGCCACAATGAATTCCCCTCCGTAAAGAGGTCACCAAGTTTACACAAAGCTATACATTGGCAGAGGCAACAAAAATCCTAGGCTGCTTTGTAACCGAGGATTGGTTTGAATTATTAAGTGAGAATTAAGAAAATTGGAGTGAATAAAGTGCGGATTTTCAGGGCCGAACCCTGTGACCCTGAGCTGTGCTGGCCGGACACACTGACAACACAATGGAATATTTTATGCTGCGAATTACACATTGCTTCTGGCATTCCTCTGGCAGAGAATTATGTTTTTAACCCCTGACCTCTATTAATTCCAGGGTGATGGTGAAAATTGTCCAAGCCTTGATACTGGTCTCTTTGTAAGAAATGATTTCTTTTAGAAACTAGTTTTACGCTGTTATTTTAAAGGATCGGTCCACATTAAAGGTGTTGTAAAGGATTTTTTTTACTTAAATAGCTTCCTTTACCTTAGTGCAGTCAACTTCACTTACCGCATCCTTCCATTTTGCTTTTAAATGTCCTTATTTCTTCTGAGAAATCCTCACTTCCTGTTCTTCTGTCTGTAACTCACCACCGTAATGTGAGACCTTCTTCCTGGTGTGGAGAAAGCCTCTCGAGGGCGGAGGGGGCAAGCAGGAGTGTCAGGACGCTCTCTACTTTGCAGATGGAGAAAGGAGCTGTGTGTTAGTGGGCGTCCTGACACTCCTGCTCACCCCCTCCCCCCTCAAGAGGCTTTCTCCACACCAAAAAGAAAGCCTTGCATTACTGTGTGTAGTTACAGACAGAAGAACAGGAAGTGAGGATTTCTCAGAAGAAATAAGGACATTGAAAAGCAAAATGGAAGGATGAGGTAAGTGAAGGAGGACTGCACTAAGGTAAAGGAAGCTATTTAGGGAAAATGTGTTTTTCTTTACAACTCCATTAAGCTGAAGTTTAATCTTTGTACTTTTTTCTTTCCTGGATCTTCCCTTCAACCCCCCCCCCCCCCATCACAATCCGCAATCAACATCCTTATGACATTTTTAAATAATTATTTCTGTTTCTATTACACACTTTATTTTGACTATTTGTGCTTCTTGATGTAATGCAGGCAGATCAAGGCTGGTGGGAGGAGCTGGCAGGGTGCTGTACGTAACTTGGTTGGATATTGGGAGTGGATAAAATTGACTTTTTAGGCACCAATTACATAAAAGTAAATCATTTTAATAATACAAACATATCATAAAAACAAAACAAAACAAAAAAATAACGAATAAATAACTGCAGTGTTAGTACAGTGGCAATAAAACCCTCCAAAATTGATCATAGATGTCAGAACACACATCTCTTGCAATAAGAATGAGATGGTGTATGATCTACAGGGCCGCCAACAGGGGGGTACAGGCAGTACACCTGTAAGGGGCCAGGATTTCCCCAGGGCCCCAGGTGGCAACCCCCCCCCCTTTTTTTTTTTAGATATTGTTAACCACTTAAGGACCGGACAAACGCTTTAACAGACAATTTAACGCTTTAACGCTTTAACAGACAATTGTGCGGTCGTGCGACGTAGCTCCCAAACAAATTTCACGTCCTTTTCTTCCCACAAATAGAGCTTTCTTTTGATTGTATTTGATCACCTCTGCGATGTTTATTTTTTGCGCTATAAACAAAAATAGAGCAACATTTTTCAAAAAAAAAAATTTTTTTTTACTTTTTGTTATAAGAAAAATCGAATAAACTAAATTTTAGTCAAACATTTAGGCCAAAATGTATTCAGCCACATGTCTTTAGTAAAAAAAAATCGAGCTACCTAGCGGCAACAGTGACACTAATACAGCGATCAGAAAAATGATTGCTTAGTGACACTGGCAATAGGGGGTGAAAGGGTTAACTAGTGCGGTGATCAAGGGGTTAAAACTTTATTAGGGGGGGTACGGGGCTACCCTCAACCTAACACTAACTGCCTGTCACACTAACTGTCACACTGACACTAAATGCAGTGATCAGTACATAAATGATCTGAGTGCCCATAAGACACACAGAGCAGAGCTCGGGCCCTGCCCCCTGGTCCCTTGTCATTGGCTCTTATTGACACCAGCGTGAGCCAATGACTTCTGCTGCTGTATCTGGGCCAATCAAGAGTGAGAGACCCAGGAGATTTTCGGCTCTTGTGCACATGGCTGGAACGTGATCGGTCTTAGGTATGTACTTGGGGGGCTATGGGGGGAGCTGCATACAGAAGGTTTTTTACCTTACTGCATAGAATGCAGTAAGGTAAAAAACCTTCTACCTTTACAAACATTTTATATAAATATATCTGATGCAAGGTCAACTTTACGGTATACCTGGAATGAGGGACTACTATTGCTGGTAATTCTGGGTCCCTAACATAGAATTCCGCAAAACCTGATGGAGTCTTGCTGTGGCAAGTCATATCATTCCTTTTATTGGCACAATAACAGCTCAAGGTAGTCGCTGACTCTGGCTCTATCCCAGGGCTGTTTCTCTTTTCTATTTGTATTCTGTGTCATTTTGAAGGAATGGATACAGCTGGAGCCTCGAGGAAAGAATGAAGAAAAAAGAAAAAAAAAAAAACCTCTCAAGCCCTGCACAATTTCATCTGTCGATCTGCAACGTTAAACCCTATCAGGATATTTAAAGTGGAGATGCGTGGAGGGATGGAAAAGCCGCGGACTATACAGAGGACGGAGTGACATTCAGGAATAAATTCCACACCATTCCCTTTTATTCTTGTCATTGCTTTGTCTGTGCAGTCTCCCGGTATAAAGCTTATCACACTCTCTGGGTAGAATCAGTTGGCAGGGAGCTTTTTTTTTTATTATTATTTAAAGCTGAATTCCAAGCAGATATAAAAGACAAAAACAAATGCAGCTCTATACCAATAAATGTTTTTTTTTTACTGCAAGCACAGTGGAACCTCAGATTACGAGCATAATCCGTTCCAGGAGAATGCTCGTAATCCAAAGCACTCGCATATCAAAGCGAGTTTCCCCATAGAAGTCAATGGAAACGAAAATAATTTGTTCTGTATTGACTTCAATGCCCTGCAATACCGCATGTGGCCAGATGTGGGGGGGGAGGCGCCAGATAGCCTCGTAAAGGCTCAGGAACACCTCAGCTAAACTTGGAAAACCTTGGAAAGGCTCAGGAACTGAGTATTTCTGAGTTATTCAGAGTATTTCCGAACAGCTCCGATCGACTCCACTTGGCTTTTCTCGGGTCCGGCGCCCCTGCACCTCTGGCCAAATGCGGTATTAAACACTGCTTTGGCTTAAATCCTGCTCGTTTTGCGAGACAACACTCGCAACCGAGTCAGGATTTAAAAAAAAAATTAACAGCGTTACTCGCAATTCAGGTTTCACTGTACCTGAATATGACCTGATATCGGCCTCTTGCAGTCACTGTATAGCAAAGCTTGGACTGGGGGAGGGATTGGCAGCGCCAGAAGCAAGTTAGGTGTGCGGCAGTCCAAGCAGCAGGCTGGTTGGAGGAGAGCAGATTGACAGTGAGATGAACTCATTTAGCTGCTGCTTCTCTTTTCACTGTCCAGTCACAGACCTGTAAGTATTTTTTTAACTGCAGCAGAAAAGTCTTCTGCCCTGCCAGACAGGGCTGTGCTGTGTGGCAAAGCTGTGCAAATCTGGAGATTGGATGGAAGCCTAATGTCCGCCTTCTGTTGAATAAGCAGCCAACCAACACCCAATCAGACCGGTATATTCTGGTTGGGGGTGGCCCTCCTTTTAGAACACCATAGCTCAGCAGGGAGATCGCTGTACTAACATTGTAAGCTCCTCAGTATTTTTTTGTCCAGCCCACTGGGTTGAACGAAAGAAAACTACCTGTGTGTACCAGGCTTTAGTCAGCAATAGGAAGGGCCCTTCTCTGCCACTCGTGTTGCCTGTGTGCCCTAAACAGGACAGAATAGCAAAAGATCAAATTACATGGGCTAGTCCTACTGTTCACAGCACAGCAGTAAAGTCTGCTTAGTGAAGAGCTGTAGTTGTTGCCTCTAGCACACCATCTGCTGGCTGAAAGTGGTATATAGGGTTAGATAAAATTATGGAAACAAGCAGGGCTTTTTTTCTCAAACAATAGGTGCTGGAACTCAACCATGACCCCCCCCCCCCCACACACACACACCCTCCAAATCACATCAAATATTACAAACAGTAGGAGGGTCTTAAAGGGGCATTACATACAGAGTCCAGAGTTCAGGAGGGTTGCACACAGAGTGCAGAGCTACTGTATCACTTGTAAACACAGAAACCAGACTTCTGTATTTACAAGTGATTGTGGTGAGCAGCCACCAAAGGGTCTGAGCCAGTGGTGGAACTGAGCTCTACCATGTTCCACCTGAAAAAAGCACTGTGTATATATATTAGGCACACTAGAGTGCAAGCACAGCAAATAATGCATTGATAAAATATTTCCTGGGGAGTATGTACTGGGAGGAGATGGCTCAGGAAGAAGTAAATTTCCATTGCAGGGAGAATACAGTGGGGGTTATTTACAAAAGGCAAATCCAGAACAAGGGTAGGACCAATTCCCCCAACCCCACGGGGAGACAGGATACCCGGAGGGACAGGGGCTAAGTTACCCAAAGGAGTGTAGGAATGGAACTTAAGATTTAAAAGGGGTATTAATTGAGCAGACTCTGGGCTGTTGAGGGAGGGAAAGAAGAGTTATGATGAGATAAGGAATATACAAACTGTTTTTATTTTTGTTTTTTTCCCTCCCTGGAAACGACATTGTGAATTGGAATATTTGTTGATATCCTTGCTGTATGATGTGTTGATTTTAAACCAGAGTGAGTGCCTCCCAGGTTTGTGTTACTTTTTCTGCTTAAAAATCAAATAAAAGAAGATTGAAAGAAAAGGCAAATCCACTTTGCACTACAAGTGCAAAGTGCACTTGAAAGTGCCCTTGGAAGTGCAGTCACTGTAGATCCGAGGGGGACATGCAAGGAGAATAAAAAACAGCATTTTAGCTTGCACATGATTGGATGATAAAATCTGCAGAGCTTCTCCTCATTTCAGATCTACCCCTTAATTTACAGCGATTGCACTTCATTGCATGAATCTATGTTATTGTTGCCGGCCACTGCCGCTACTATTCAGATGGCCAGATCTTGAGCGCCGGCCACCTGAATAACAGAAGCTGGTTGGCTGTGCGAAGGTGCCTATCAGAGCCAGTGGCTCAGCCTTCTGGATGCTTATCCAGGGGACGTACAGGGGGTGCGTTCCTTGGATAAGACTGACAGGCGTCTCCGCCAATCAGGTTCACCGGTTCTGGTTACCGGTAACCTGATTGGCTGAAGCGTCATCGAGGGTGGGAGAAGACATCGAGGGACGTGGAAGGAGGATAGCTGACTCCCAGAAAGGTAAGTGCCGGGCGGGGGGGAAGGGGCATTTTACAGGGCACATCGGCGACAATGGGCACAGTGGCGACAATTGACACAGTGGCGACAATTAAAGGGCACAGTGACATCAATGGGCACAGTGGCGACAATGGGTACAGTGGTGACAATTAAAGGGCACAGTGAGGACAATTGGCACAGTGGCATCAATAGGCACAGTGGCGACACTGGGCACAGTGGCGACAATTAAATGGCACAGTGACATCAATGGGCACAGTGGCGACAATTAAAGGGCACAGTGGTGACAATTGGCACAGTGGCGACAATTGATGGGCACAGTGGCTGCGTTTGATGGCATGGCACAGTGGAGACAATTGATGGCGCAGTGGCTGTGTTTGATGGCATGGCACAATGACTGCGTTTGATGGCATTGCACAGTGGTGCGAATTGATGGCACAGTGGCTGCGTTTGATGGCATAGTGACTGCATTTGATGGCATGGAACAGTGCACTTGTAGTGTGATGGATTATACAAAAAATTATACTAAAAATCCTATTTTAATATTTATTAAGCTAATTCATTTATTAGAATCACTGAAATGTTTTCTCTTCTTATATTCTTTTATATTGTTATATTGTTTTTTATATTTATTATATATATATATATATATATATATATATATATATATATATATATATATATATATATATATATATATATATATTTAATATATATATATATATATATATATATATATATATATATATATATATAATATATATGCATGTGTGAAAGTATGTACCACAACAGTGTTTATTTTCCTTGAGAATTTTATATCAGATATGATATATGATGTTTTAAAGAAGTTATAACTCAGCATTGGAAAAGGGACAAAGGAGAGTTCAGCTGCCATTTGCCCCTTTTGCTTCTCATCTTCCAAACCCCTTCCCTGTCTTCATTCCAAAGGAATTTTGTGTTCCATGACGAGGGAACTGTTTATGCTAAATATGGACTTCCCCTTCTCCTTCTCTCTCTCCCTATGAGCTTACATGGGTTTGAGGAGAATACCCTTGCTAAAGCTGGCCGAGAACCCCTGTATAAGAACTTTGGACAAAGGATATTACATGTGCTATGGAAATGTGTGCAGTATACCAGGAACAGACGTCACAGGGGGGCCTGTAAAATGGGAGTGGACTTTATGAACTAACCAATGAGTGTGTGCACGTGTATGATGTCATGTTGTTAATAAAAGAGCAGTGAAAGCTCCACCCTGTCTCTTTGGCATGGGAGTTGAAGAGAGAACGTGGTCTGTCATTTTCTCGCTCATTGATTTGGCCCAGCAGGCAGACTAAAAGTAATCTAGAGTTGGTCTAGAGATATCCATTACAGTAGTTTGCACTTGTAGTGCAAAGTAGTTTTGCCTTTCGTAAATAACCCCCATTGTGTGCAGTCTGTTTCCCTGGGTCAGACAATCCTTTTTACTGACTTAATCCGTTCACCCAGTGATGCTCAGGCTCTAATCATCCGCAGATGTCTTTTTGCGACTTCTAATCTCTGGAAAACGGTCTAAAGTACGTCTCGAGCTACACTTCACTCTGCTGCTCTATGACATGGCACCCTTTTCTAAAACTGAGATCACCTAAAATTGCATTTCTAAAACTCAGAATTTGAACTTTTTGCCATTTTCCTTGAATAAACGGCTTTCTTTTTGGTGGTGTGTGAGGTTCAGCAGAAAATAAATTGAATCGTAGGTAATATACACCTGAAAAATGTATTATCAAACCCAAACATGAATTAACTCTTTTTGTCATCTTTAATATTAAACATGCATAAAAATGTTATATATTGCAGCTTAGGAACAAACGTGAAAAGAAAGACAGGGCATTATATATGCTATCAGGAGTGGGTGTATGAAAAAAAAACTATTGTAGAATGCAATAAAAGTAGTGTTGCTCACGAATATTCGCATTGCGAATATTCGTTACGAATATTGCATATTCGAGTATTCGCGAATAAATCGAATATCGCGGTGAATATTCGCTATTGCGAATATTCGTATTTTTTCAAATTGATTTTTAAAACAGATCACATCCTAGTGATCTCCATCGACGTCTAAAAGCATTGCTGGTATGATTAGAGACCCTGGGCCGAGTAGCTGAGGCGATCCTTTTATGTTGCCGAATATTCGCAATACGAATATTCGTATTACGAATATTTGCGAATGCGTTCTCTGCCCTTCTGTGTTTTGTGTATATATAAAAAAAAAAAAAATTAGCTTTAGTTTAGTCATATAAGTTTGTGTAAGTAGAGTTAGTGTTTAGTGCCTATTAGTTTATTAATCCAGGAAATGATCTCCGTTTCCGCGTGTTGACGAGAATTTCGCAATCAATTTCGCATTCGCACTAGCGAAATTTCGCTAAATTATTTCTTTTGATCAAATATCACGAATATTCGATATTAACGAATATTCGCGAATACGTTCTCTGCCCTTCTGTGTTTTGTGTATATAAAAAAAAAAATTAGCTTTAGTTTAGTCATTTAAGTTTGTGTAAGTAGAGTTAGTGTTTAGTGCCTATTAGTTTAGTAATTCAGGAAATGATCTCCGTTTTCGCGTGTTGACGAGAATTTCGCAATCAATTTCGCATTCGCACTAGCGAAATTTCGCATTAGCGAAATTTCGCATTTTTTTTTTTTAATAAAATATCACGAATATTCGATATTAACGAATATTCGCGAATATTCTTCTATATATTCGCGAAATCGAATATGGCGTATTCCGCTCATCACTAAATAAAAGTTCAACAATTTTTAATACAAAAGGGTCATATATAAAACTGCCAAAGGCATATACAATGGCAAGGTTAAAAATAGTCAAATAGGCGTAACAGAGCAGTTACAATGTAGTAAACGGTCTACACATTTCAAGAGACTTGTGAAATTGTGTATGTTGGATTTTCTTAATATTGGTATTGTAAATTCTATTTGTTTTGCTCTCTTTTTCAGTACAAGTTTATTACCAATGATGATTGATTATCTTTAAAGGTGTAGATAGTCCTGATGAAGCAGGAAGCCCCACGAAAAGCGTAGACCGTTTACTTTATTGTAACTGCTCTACCTCTACAAGGTGGGAAGACTAACTGCATCTGCCTACAAGATGATTGTTTGGAAAGTTGATAAAGCTCTGCGATGTATCAGTTCAGTGCACAGGAAGTTACAAGGGTACTGGAATTCTAGCAAGATAATTTATTTTTTAATAATTTACAAAATGCAAAGTGAGCAAACAGAAGAAATTAGAAATTAATCATTGGTGTGATTACCCATTGGCTTCAAATATCCTTACACTTGCACAAAGTCAGGGATTTTGTAGGAATAGAATCAGGTGTATGATTAACCAATTATACCAAGCAGGTGCTGATGGCCATAAATGTCATATGTAGGTTGAAACACAGTCATTAACTGAAGCAGAAACAGCTTTGTAGGATGCTTAAAACTGGGTGAGGAACAGCCAAACACTGCTACTAATGTAAAGTTGTGGAAGACAGTTTAATTTCAAAGGCCATACACCATGGCAAGACCGAGAACAGAAACAAATCACAAGGTAGTTATTCTGCATCAACAAGGTCTTTCCCAGGAAAAGATTTCAAAGCAGACTGGGGTTTCAATATGTGCTGTATCCTGTTTAAGTTCTTTTATAGAAACAGATGGGCAATGTTGAGGACCATAGATGCAGTGATCAGCCAAGGAAACTTAAGAGACATCGGGATAGATTTTCTAAAACTGGAGAGTGAAAAATTTGGTGCAGCTCTGCATAGAAACCAATTAGCTTCCAGTTTTTTTGTCAAAGCTTAAATGAATAAGCTGAAGTTCGAAGCTGATTGTCTACCTTGTACAGCTCCACCAAATTTTTCACTCTGCAGCTTTAGTAAATCAGCCCCATCATGCTTATTTCCCTTCAACACCAGAAGATTCTATCAGAACAGAACTGGCAGAAACCAGTGAGGTCCAGATACTGTCTGGGGAAGTCTGGCTAGAAGTGGTCTTCATTGAAGAATTGCAACCAAAAAGCCACACCTCTAATGTGGAAACAAGGCTAAGAGACTCTGCTATGCATAACAACATAGGAACTGTGGTGCAGAAAATGGAATCAGGTGCTCTGGACCGATGAGTCAGAATTTGAAATATTTGGCTGTAGCAGGAAGCGGTTTGTTCCCTGAAGGGCCGGAGAGACGTGCTATAATGAGTATCTGCAGGCAACAGTGAAGAATGGTGGAGGGTCCTTGTAAGTTTGGGGCTGCATTTCTGCAAATACAGGCTCATATTTATCCATCATGTCATATCATCAGGGAGGCTTGTGATTGAACCCCACATTTCTTCTGCAGCAGGACAACAACCCCAAACATAAAGCCAATGTCATTAAGAACTATCTTCAACATAAAAAAAGAACAAGGAGTCTTGAAAGTTATGGTTTGGCCCCCACAGAGACCTGATCCCAACATCATGGAGTCTGTCTGAGATTACACGAAGAGACAGAAAGATTTGAGGCAGCCTACATTCACAGAAGATCTGTGGTTAGTTCTGCAAGATGTTTGGAACAACCTAACCTACAAGTTCCTTTAAAAACTGTGTGCAGGGGTACCTAGAGTAATTGAAAGCATTTTTAATTTACAGCATGCACAGGATGTAATAGATTAGGTCAGGTTGTTATTTTAAAAAACAGGGCACCACAGGTTTGGGGCATTCCAGGGTGCTCTACAGGGCCGACACTTCCGCTAGGTAAACTAGGCAGATGCCTAGGGCACACTGCCACCTATGGCGCAGCCACAGCCACTGGTTTCCCTACTCTCTGCCAGTTACCCAACACTGGCTTCCCCACACAAGACTCCATTCTCAAAGCAGTTTGAAGCAGTATTTTTGTAGTGAATTCTTTTGTTAAATGAATCCGGGTGGCTGCAACGACTGTCATGGTTGTTAAGGAGTGGGCAGCTGGCACATCCCTAACAACCAATGAGTCATCAGCTGTTAGTGGTGTCCCCCGCTGACAGCTGAATGTAAAGATACGTTTTGGCTGACATAAAAAAAAAATCTCAAAAACTGCCCTTCGGGTCTGGAATGGATTTTGAGGGGAACCCCCCACAAAAAAATGGCATGGGATTCTCCCCAAAATCTATACCAGACCCTTATCCAAGCATGCAGCCCGGCAGACTGGGAAAGCCCCCCTTCCCCAAAGGTGGGTGCGCTCGCTCGTCGTCTCCCCCTTCCTGGGGTGCCAGGCTGCATGCTCGGATAAGGCTCTGGAATGAATTGGGGGGGTCCCACACCACTTTTTACTTTTACATTTTGGCTTGGAGGTTCCCCTTAAAATCCATACCAGACCCAAAGGGCCTGATACGGTTTAGTGGGGAACCCATGGTCTTTTTCCCCATGATTTTTTTTAATCCTGGCAATTCTTTTCTTTACACTTTGACAGTTGATGACTCATTGATTTTTGAGAACATGGCTGCTCCTTAACAAACAGGTTGTTTTAATTAAAAAATGTTTACTTTTTTAGTAAAAAAAGTAAGCTGGTCTTGCTTTAGGGTCTTGTTTAGGGTGCAAAATAGTCTAGCACTAGCCCTGCCTGTCCCCTCCCCCCCAGTTATTGTACATGCTGCTTTACTACAGGCCCTCCCTCACAAGTTTTCTATAATGTGCCTCTGTGCAAAGATTATGAACAATAAACTACAAAGCTTTAAAATAAGCCATCACTGACCTCTCTAACTGCTTGTAATGTGAAGTAATTAATTCTCTAAGATCCTCAAAAATCACAACAAAGACTCTAAAGTGGGTCAGTTTCCAAGAGTTTAAAAACACAGGGCCAGATTCAGATACACTTAATATTGCGCTGCATAATCGAAATACTCTACGCTGCCGTATTTCACCAGGCTCTACACCAAATCCTGGTAGATTTTTGCCCGTACGCTACGGCGGCGTAGTCTATTTCTCGCCGCGTAATCGAAATACGCGATTGGGGGGCATGAAGCATTTAAATTAAGCGCGTCCCCGCGGCGATCGAACTGCGCATGCTCCGTTCAGAAATTTCCCACCGTGCATTGCGCGAAATCACGTAGTTACGTCATTCGTTGTTTGAGTAGCGGCGTTTACGAACATTCCTATTCCCGGACGACTTACGTAAAAAATAATAAAAGACGTCGGAAAACTTAGAAATTCGACGCGGGAACGACGGCCATACTTAACATGGGCTGTCTAATATTAGACCAGCAAAAGGCTGGTATAGTGTTACGTAAAAAAAAGATGACTAAAAGTGCCGTAAGAGATTGCGATTGAAGATCCTAATTTCTGGGTTCGCCGGCAAAAGCTCATTAGCATTCCCCGATGCGGAAAACGATGGGAAGTCCACCTAGTGGCCGCAATTTTATTGCAGCGTAGATCCGAAGGCGTACGAACACGTAATCCAGTCCAATTGAAGCCCGCAGCCGTCTATTCATGGTTTGAGGTTTCCGACTAGCTAAAAAACGAGAGTAATTTGAAATTACTCCAGTCTAACACCAGTTAGACAGGCGTAATCGCTCTGTGAATCTGGCCCACAGACTCTGTGTTTGCATTAGATAAGTCTGATAAGATTTTACGCTCCATAGAAAGTAATTGGAAAACAGCTGAGATTTCAGTGCCTATGTTTTGAACTTTGAAGATAAATTTCACCAAGATACCTATAGCTACAGAGGTAAACAAGGTTTTTCTTTTTTCTTTTTTAAGTTCTTTTACCGGTTCTTCAGAAAATTTAAATTCTTTAGTGTGCAGGGCCTCGGGACAGGTTTATTTTAAGAAAACAGATCACAATGGTGCTAACCTTTGCACATTTATCACTAGATCATTATAAAGCTTAATTTCTTTCCAGATCTCCAAATTAATGAATGAAAAGATTTTTTGTAAATGTCACAAAGCCAATTTGCCAGCTGGTGTGACAAGCTTTGTTGAACCCAGTCTTGTTCTTGTCGGCATCTGTCACCTGGGTATTTTGTTTGATGCTCCTGCCAGCTCTGTCTCAAATGCAAACCTGTTCTTGCCATAATGATCATTGAACTATACAAATGTTATGAAGTACAGAGTCCATTAACTATAATGGGATCATTTCTCTGATGTTCTGTTGTTAAAGGGCATTAGAACTGTTTCTCCTTTGGGAGATTTAAGTAGTACATACTATGCAGATATATTTTTTATATTCAGCATATGCATGCTAACTAAGCTTAACACCTTCAGGTATTACCTCTCACAAACTCATCCTGACAATACCTTCCTCTACTTTTCTTTAGAAAGATTGAGCCATCTTTGTTCAGGTATCATCCAGGGTCACCATCCACTTCCCGGACTGAGAAGCCAGCTCAGAGCTGACACCAACTCCTGTCTGTGCAGTTCTTGCCTGTGACACAGGTCAGCAGCTTCTCACCTTGTGACTTACTACAAAATTCCAAAGTTGCAGTTCAAACCCTTAAGGTGAGGAAACTGAGGAAATGCTTCCTCCTGCCTGCAGCAGACTGACAACATCACCTAAAGCTCAGCTAGAACAAGTTGCTTGACTGGAGCTCAAAGACTGCTATTTAATGATTAAAGATGAAGCTTTTGCAAGGATCTGCTGCCCTCTACAGTCTATATTTATAAGAGGCTTTACTGTGAGTTATTTGGGTATATCACTTCCGGTCTCTGAGTGACTGGTTTAAAAAAAAATTGAAGGAGGAAGTAAAGGCATAGAGATGAACTGAGCCACATGAGCTTACACACACACCAGAGGCTCCAAGCTCTTTGTATTTCACCCAGACCAGAAGAAGAGACCATTATAACCTACTGTATGTTCTAATAGTTTAACTGCAGCTGTCCATAGCTTCTTGAGAGTGCACATTGGCGTGCACACCCCGTGCCACTCTTCTACTTAGCGAAGGTTCTGGTTCTATTAGTTGCCGATAGGTTTAGCGCAATATCCTGTTCAAGGAGGGTCATTTATCATAATCCTCCCCTCCAAAAGAGGGCTACATTTTTTTTGAAAAATTATGTTTGCTGAAGGGCTTTCACACTGGAGCGGTGCGCTAGCAGGACCGCTGCAAAAGTCCTGCTAGCCGCATCTTTGGAGCAGTGAAGGAGTGGTGTGTTTACCGCTCCCCCACTGCTCCTTCCCATTGAAAGCAATGGGAAACTGCAGCTATACGCCTTTGCAGAGGCGCATTGCCGGCGGTATTAACCCTTTTTGGTCCGCTAGCGGGGGTAAAACTGCACCGCTAGCGGCCGAATACCGACGCAATTCTGACGGTAAAGCGCAGGTAAAAATAGCGCCGCTTTACCGCCACCGCACCTCCCGCCCCAGTGTGAAAGGGGCCTTACTGAAAGGTAATTTTCTAAAGCAATATTTAGCATATATGTTTGGCGTTTGAGAGACTTCCGACTTATTTATGTATGTTACCCCACTAGCATCACACCGCCTCCTTCTCTGCCCATCGTTTCCCTGGCACCAATAATCATTAATGAAATGTACATACAAACAAACTATCCAAGGGGATTATTTGATGAGATTATGTTAATGCTAAAACCCACACAGAAATGTACAATTAATTCGGTGATCTCCGTCTGCTAAACCATTTGGCAGCTTGTTAATAGCGACCATGCCAAAGGCAAGCGAAACCCCCTCATTACCCCGGGCTTGCTTACAAAAAAACGACTTCCCACCATTGCTGAGGATTGCATAATTTGGAAAGCTCTGTTCTGTGGATATTCACTAAAAAAGGAGGAATGCGCAATAGTTAAAAAAAAAAAAAAGTAAGAAAGAAAAAGGAGTGGAATGTAGTGATCAGGTCTTGCCTAAAGCAAAAATCAGTTTTACTCATCAATATTAAAAAAAAAGCTTGTGCTGTAATACCTACTGTATCTTCCATCCATGACAGTAATTTCTTTCCTCCACTGCATGTCGCTCTTCTTGCTGGGTTAAATGCTACATTCCTCTGATCCCAGGCTATCATGAACACACTTCATCTTCATACCGGCTTAGGTTCAGAGTACTATTGTACTGATTTTGTCCTCATGTCACGTTGTAAACACTGTTTAGTACAGCAATGAAGACCATCGCTGCAGAAGGACAGGAGAATGAACCTGTGATGTCACCATCACTGAACTTTTACAAAAAGTACAAGGAGACCTCAAGGAAGAGAAAAGGCAGAGAGTGGGGGGGTTTAAATCCGCACTTACGTTTAAAGGGCACTTTAGTGGTACAACTTTAGTCCAAATTGAAAATGTAACCTCAGCATGCATTCAAAATGCATTCAGACAGCTCAACTTACCTGCTCACTTTTCCATCTAGGAATTGCTGTGTTCCACCCTACACCCCTTTATCACCTATCTGGCCACTTGGGAACACCATTTTCTTTACAGTTTTTGTAAAACAGGACAGGAACTCCTGAACCAACTACAGGTCAAGTGTTGTAAACCCCCGAGGGAGCTGCTTTTGTTTGTTCAGTCTTTCTTTCTGCCTTTCGACCACAATGAACTGTCCCAGCCCCGCTGGCATACCTAGCAATGTGATTAATGGAATAACTCAGCAGGAATACACAACACAGTTCTTCTTGTAGTTCTTCTTGTAGTTTACTTTAAGAAAGGTAAAATTTAGGTTAACATTAGTCAGCCAGGACCTGTGTAAGTACCCAGGACTTGGTTGAAACAGTTTAAAGAAAACAGTCATGAACACTATGCAAACAACAAAAGCAATAGGTAACAATATGTACAGATTAAATAGACTCCCCAATAACTTTTGGTGTGTTTCTCTGGGCTGGAGTTGCAGGCTGTGTGCCCCTTGGTAGGCTGCCATTCCACACACATAGAGTGCAGATGCTCTCCTGATGAGGTGCAGGCAAAAAAAAGGCTCTGGCCTAGTTCCTCTGGCTTTTTATCTCCTCCCCCACAATCCTTTGCTGCTGTCTCATGATTGGCTCAGGCTCTTCCAATAGGGAGTTTACAGACAACCTCCAATAGGGAGTTTTCAAACAAGCAGTAATGAGTGTCTGTGTGTGAAGAGAGAAGGGGAGGGTGAAAAAGCCCACGCTGCTGCAGAAGACAGCTGTCCCCTAAGGCCACGTACACACGATCGAACATGTCCGCTGAAACTGGTCCGCAGACACGTTTCAGCGGACATTTTCGATCGTGTGTACGGCCTATCGGACAGTTTTCCAGCGGACAAAAGTTTCTAAACATGCTTAGAAACTTGTCCGCTGGAAACCTGTCCGTCGGACAGGTTCAATGGTTAGTACGCCCAACCATCGGATCAAAATCCCGCGCATGCGTCGAATTGATTTGAGGCATGCTCGGAAGCATTGAACTTCCTTTTTTCAGCACGTCGGTGTGTTCTACGTCACCGCGTTCTAGTACAAGGGGATTTTGGTCCGATGGTGTGTACGCACATCAGACCAAAAGACCACTTCAGACATGTCCGATGAAAACGGTCTGTCGGACCTGTTTCATCGGACATGTCTGATCGCGTGTATGCGGCCTAATAGATTAAATCAGTTTGGAGAAGTACCTCCTACAAAAGTTTCTGAACTAAAGCCTGGTACACACTATACGATTGTTGGCAGAGGATTGTCTGTTGACAGACTGTTGTCCTAGAATCTTACCGTTAGTACGTTCCTTTTGACAATTGTTGTCCAACTTTCAGCCAACAAATGTTGGATGACAGGCTAGTAACCTTTTGCCTGTTTGACGCCTGATTTACATATGGTCAGTACACAAATCTGTCACACAAAAGTCGAAAGTACATACACGCATGCTCAGAATCAATGCTCACCAAACACAAAATTAGCAAGAGCTGAAATTCCTTGTAGTACGTCACTACATTTGTGTTTGTGACGCAACAATTGTGTATCGTTAGCATGCAAGACAAGATCCTGGCACATGCCCTTTTTTTTTAAATCAAGTGTAAGGTTTTATTGAAAGAAAATAGTCAGACATTACATTGGGATGCATAAGTATACAGCATGGATACAATTGTCAGCAACCAGATCCATTAAAACAGACAAAAGGCAGTATAGAAAAAGTAGATAGCTCTTTCATCCCAACATAAGCATTGCCCACATCCCAAGTCTAAGACTGTATCACGATATAAGGTGCTTGTAACAACATATATAACGTTAACAGTTTTCTGGGCAGCCTACCACCTCCAACATGGAGCAGGCAGCTCACTCAAAGAATCTGAGTTCTAAACTGTGATCATAATTCTCAACCATAACCCTATCGTTATTAGTGTATAGATCAAGGCACCATAACCTGCATCAAACCCCTTTATCCTCTATCCTGTTTCCATAACCGTTTTCCAACTATATGAAATTTTTGTTTTTGCAAAGTCGCCTGTCTTTTTTCCATTTTCATCCCCTTGCCCCTCATCCTCGCAACAACCTGTCCATGATCAATTGGGCTGGACCCAGCCCCGGTACGTCTAGCCATGGCTGCCACAATGAGTAAATATTTTTGAGAGCATTCCTATGTTGGTACGTCAGTTTTTCCCTTATTAACAGACTATTTACCATCTTCACCCATTGTCCCTCCGTTGGCACTCTAGAGCTTAGCAATGGCTTTCCGGGCAACATAGAGCAGTCTGAGTACAGCAGTATGGCCATTAGGGGAAAGTGATGGCACCTCCAGGGCGCCTAGTAAGTAAATCACTGGATCATGGGGCACCGGAAAGCCATACGCCTGGGAAATGGTGGTAATAACAAACCGCCAGTATCGAAACAGTTTCGGGCATTTCCACATCATATGCAAGAGGTTGCCCTCCTGTGCATTGCATTTAGGGCATAGGGGAGAATCTCTCAGCCCCCATTTGTGTAAACGGGCGGGAGTCCTATAGACTCTGTGTAGCAGGAATAGATGCGATAGTCTATGCTGGGCAGACACTGACACTAGGGGGGCAGAGGTCAAGCACAACTCCCAGATATCCCCATCTATGGGGCCCAGATCATTCTCCCACCCCTTCCTGCACGGCAGTTTAGACACATCATTGGCCCCGTTCAGCAGCCTGGAATAAACCTGTGATATCATGCCCTTTTTGGCACATGCCCTTTTGACACAAATCAGATGCTCGTTTGGCCAACAATTGTACTATGTTTATGAGGCTTTAGTCTGTAACAGCCACCAGCTGGACTCAAATCAGCCTTGGAAGTTTGTTGCTATATCAAGCAGAGAGAGTGAGTAGAAAAAACACTTGGTGATCAATGAAAGGCACCAGTTTTATTTGGAGTTATGGCTTAAGCCCTGTACACACGATCGGTCCATCCGATGAGAATAGTCTGATGGACCGTTTTCATCGGTTAACCGATGAAGCTGACTGATGGTCAGTTGTGCTTACACACCATCGGTTAAAAAACTGATTGTGTCAGAATGCGGTGACGTAAAACACGACGTCGTGCAGAAAAAGTTCAATGCTTCCAAGCATGCGTCAACTTGATTCTGAGCATGCGTGGATTTTTAACTGATGGCCATGCCTACTAACGATCGTTTTTTTTTTAAAATTTAAAACAAGTTTGCTTTTTTTTAACCGATGGATAAAAAAACGATGGCGCCCACACATGATCGGTTTGGACCAATGAAAACGGTCCGTCAGACCGTTCTCATCGGTTTAACCGATGGTGTGTACGCAGCCTTACTTTACCAGTATGACATGCTTTGGCACAATATTTTTTTTGTTTTGTTTGGACATAAATCATGCACAGGAAATAAGGGACTCACACCTATTTCTTAAGAAGTGTAAATAATAGGCATCTTGAGATGATTGAATATAATCAAAATTCAACTTATTTCAAAGGCTTTTTTATGCATACTAATGAAATATCCTGCTTTTTGTTTAATAACAGAGCCAATGCAAGCTTTGATGTTTTTCGATCCTTGTCTCTTTTTGTATAGGTAAGCATGCTGAGTGTAATGAGGGACATGCTGTATTTTTAATGGTATTCATAAAATTTTTATGTAAATTTTATAAAGTAATTCAATATAATTTCAATAATATTCATTTTTTATATAAATTCTTTATTTTTTAATATACACAGTAAATGTCAAATTATCAACAATTATTTTTAGGTCACAGTCAAGGTGGTAATTACCAAAGCTCATAAGATATTGTATAATGTTTTAAAAGTATGACAGAAGCATTCACATAACATTCCATTCTACTGAATTTTTATGACAAATGAATTTAAAGCATATCTAAACCCAAGACAATGGTAACTCACTGTACTGTACTGTATTACAGGACTACAGAACACCCCCTCCTTCATAAGGACTGAAGTGTTCTGTATTCCACAGAGACAGCTGAGTTTAGATTTACATACTCTTTAAAATGGTTGTAAAGGCTGAAGATTTTTTTACCTTCATGCACTTGTCTCAATCCAGCAATGTACACGAGAGGCTTAGCTGTCCCGGGTCGCGCTTTGCCATTGCCTCCCCCTGCTGTCAATCACAGCCAGTGAACCAACGAATAGAAAGTGGGGGCGGGGCCGAACCATCACTCTCTGTGTCTTAGGGATGCATAGACCAGGGCTTGGGAGCGAGCACGCACCAGTGTCCCCATAGCAAACGGCTTGCTGTTGCGGGCAGTGGTCAAGGGGGAGAAGCCAGAAGCTGGCAGTGAAAAAAAGCATATGAATATACAACCAACTGTAGGGAGTCAGTCTTAAGCTGGAGTGACCTAAGTACAAATTTAGTGTTGCAGCTAAGCTGTATGTAGTCAGCGAGAGCTGTGATTATTATAATTGCTTCTGTATTCATTGGTTTCCTTTAAATAGGAACTGCAGTCTGCTCACATAATTTGTAATAAGAACATCTTCGCCATTCTGAAGCTTGGCTGCAATCATTTTAACTGTGGGCAGCTGAAGATGCTGCCTGTTCATTTCCTGGATTTATACAGACACACCTCCTGCTCTACAGCTCTCATTGGCCCTCTTATGACTCACCCCCCTCCCTTCCTGGCAAACTCTCACAAGAATTATAACCAGACAAGAAACAGGAAGTGGGCTGTATAAGGTATTTACTGGCAACTATCCCTGATTTTGAGGGGCTGTCCGTGATTTGGAGCAATGTCCCTCTGTCCCTCATTCCTCTTCATTTGTTCCTCATTTTGGTCTGATCAAAATAGATGTATATAAAATGCACTTTTTATCTATCAAAAAGTGTTTTCCAGAGCTAAACCTTTCATCTGATTTCTAAATTGCTGCATTTGTAAATTCCAAAAGCCAATACAAAGGAATAGTAGTAATAAAGAAAAGCACTTGTGGGTTTAACCAATCTTGTTTTTTGTACAATTCTCCTTAAGGGGGCATGGCAAGGGGTGTGTCCTATGCCCGCATACTTTGTCTAAAAGGTGTCCCTCATTCCCATCTCAAAAATTTGGAAGGTATGTTTAATAAATGGAAAGATGAAAAAATTACTAAAGTTAGACTTTAACCACTTAAGACCCGGACCAAAATGCTGCTAAAGGACCTTGCCCCTTTTTGCGATTCGGCACTGCGTCGTTTTAACTGACAATTGCGCGGCCGTGCAACGTGGCTCCCAAACAAAATTGGCGTCCTTTTTTCCCCACAAATAGAGCTTTCTTTTGGTGGTATTTGATCACCTCTGCAGTTTTTATTTTTTGCGCTATAAACAAAAATAGAGCCACAATTTTGAAAAAAATTCAATATTTTTTACTTTTTGCTATAATAAATATCCCCAAAAATATATATAACATTTTTTTTTTCCTCCGTTTAGGCCGATACGTATTCTTCTACCTATTTTTGGTAAAAAAAATCGCAATAAGATTTATCGGTTAGTTTTCGCAAAATTTATAGCGTTTACAAAATAAGGGATAGTTTTATTCCATTTTTATAAAATTTTTTTTTTACTACTAATAGCGGCGATCAGTGATTTTTTTCGTGACTGCGACATTATGGCGGACACTTCGGACAATTTTGACACATTTTTGGGACAATTGTAATTTTCACAGCAAAAAATGCATTTAAATTGCATTGTTTACTGTGAAAATGACAGTTGCAGTTTGGGAGTTAACCACAAGGGGGCGCTGAAGGATTTGAGTGTTCCCTGTGTGTGTTTACAACTGTAGGGGGGTGTGGCTGTAGGTGTGATCACGTCCCCCTATAACAGGGATGATGCGATCGATGCTGCGGCCACAGTGAAGCACGGGGAAGCCGTGTTTACACACGGCTCTCCCCGTTCTTCAGCTCCGGGGACCGATCGCCGCACTCCGGAGCTTCGGACCGGGTCATGGGAGCGCGCCGCGGGCACGCGCCCGTGACCCACGGCTGGGTACTAGAAACCAACGTATATATACGTTGATGTGCCCAGTCGTGCCATTCTGCCGACGTAAATGTACAGTGGGCGGTCCTTAAGTGGTTAAAGGGTTTGTAAAGGAATTTTATTTTTTATCTTAATAGCTTCCTTTACCTTAATGCAGTGCTGTTTTCATGTCCTCATTGTTCGTTTTTGCTCTCAAGTTGCTGTAATTCTTCTCTGATCTCCACACTTCCTGGTTGTCTGTTTCCTGATGACCACAGTGCTGGGAGCTTTCTCTCTGTGGTCACTAATCAAGGAGGTGTGATTACTGTGTGTCTAGTTTTGTTTTGTTTTCCAAACTATCACTGCTCTATGGCTCTATGGCTCTGTGGCTCTGTAAGGCAGAGAGGCAGGAAACAACATGCAAAAACGAAACTAGAAACTACAGGTACATTATATGATTGATTTTTATCTATTTTTAATCGTTTTAAAAGGAATCTGTTAACTATTATGTCTCTATACCCTGTAAACAGTCATTTCAGCAAAAAAACATTTTTTATTTACAACTCCTTTAAGTTCAGGCTATTGCTTACTTCTAACTGATGCTGGGAAAGGTTCTTCAGCAGATAGAGCAAACAGAAACAGAGACCACGAGTTAACAGTATTTATTTTCTCTTTGGTCAAACACTAGGAGGTTTACTGCCAGTGATGCATGCTGGGGAAGGAGATACATATTTTAAGGTGACCAGATTTTTAAAATGAAATCCGGGGACGTATTTTTTTTAATACTAGTAATGGCGGCAATCAGCGACTCTTTGCCCGTTACCGCCCCCCTCACATCCTATCAAGTCTTACTCTCCGAACCCCGGCTACTACTGGGTGGGGAGTGGAGGAAGATCCCTCTGCCAGGGAAGGCAGGGAGATAAGAAGGCAAACGGCTTGCCCCGACTTGAGCCAAGGCAGAAGAACATGCGAGCGGAGCTGAATGGGCATGCACCCAAAACTGAATATACCCTCAGCTCCGACCAGCACATGATAATCAGAAAGGGGCACAGACAATGGAAAAAATACACCCCCCCCCCCGCTAAGCTAGTAGGCGCTGTGGAGCAGAAGTGTGTAACTAATTTTTGTTATTAATTCTGCACTGACTGTCTTTGAAATTGCCCCAGCCCTTGTTCAAATCTAATCCAGGGACAAAACCAGGGACAGACTTGGTCCGGGGACAGTGTCCTCAATCCAGGGACTGTCCCCTGAAACCAGGGATGTCTGGTCACCCTAACATATTTGGGACGGCCTTCTGTAAGAGTCTTCCCTCCCAGGTTATCGCCTGAAGAGAAGGTCTGTGGGAGTTATGCCCTGTATGACCGGTTTTTCCTGATGTGATTCCTCTCAAGCCTGCCTTGCATACACACGTTCAGTCAAAAAAACGCCCGACCAAAGCGTGGTGACGTACAACACGTACGACGGCACTATAAAGGGGACGTTCCATTCAAATGGCGCCACCCTTTGGGCTGCTTTTGCTGATTCTTGTGTTAGTAAAAGTTTGGTGAGAGACGATTTGCATTTTTCAGCCATGAGCTTTTCAGTCTGTTACAGTGTGACGAATGTGCTATCGCCATTACAAACGCATGTTTTACCAGAACGAGCGCTCCCGTATCATACTTGATTCTGAGCATGCGCGTTGTTTCCCCCCGGAAAAGCATACACACAAGCGGTTTACGCGACACATAAAAAAAGACTGACGGGAAACTTGACAGGAAAAAATAGAGCAAGTTCTAAATTTTTTGGCGGTAGTTTTCTCATTGGGAAAACCGCTATGGAGCATAAACACAGTTTTCCCGACCAATCTAAAAAATGGCAGTTTTCTCGACGGGAAAACCGGTCGTGTGTACGAGGCAATAGTCTCTGTCTCCTGAGTTCCTGCCAGGAGAAGAGTTCCTCTACCTTCCAGTCTCACTGCCTGAGTAAGGTGTTCCTGATAGAAGAGCTTGAGGAAACAGAAGTTGGCCTGTGTCTGGGGTCTTTGTTTTCCTACTGGAGGGTACATTTTAGGAAGAGGCTTCTTTACCGGGTCTGGTTACTGGTCACCTGATTGGCTGAAGCGACATCGAGGATGGGAGAAGACATCGAGGGAGCGGAGGAAGCGTGGAGGAGAACGGCGCTGACCCGAGGAAGGTGGGGAAACTGGCTGCATTTGGGGACAAACTGGCTGCATTTGAGGGGACAAACTGGCTGCATTTGGGGACAAACTGGCTGCATTTGAGGGGACAAACTGGCTGCATTTGGGGACAAACTGGCTGCATTTGAGGGGACAAACTGGCTGCATTTGGGGACAAACTGGCTGCATTTGAGGGGACAAACTGGCTGCATTTGAGGGGACAAACTGGCTGCATTTGGGGACAAACTGGCTGCATTTGGAGGGTAACTGGCTGCATTTGAGGGGACAAACTGGCTGCATTTGGGAACAAACTGGCTGCATTTGGGAACAAACTGGCTGCATTTGAGAGGAAACTGGCTGCATTTGAGGGGACAAACTGGCTGCATTTGAGAGGAAACTGGCTGCATTTGAGGGGACAAACTGGCTGCATTTGAGGGGAAACTGGCTGCATTTGGGGACAAACTGGCTGAATTTAAGGGGGCAAACTGGCTGCATTTAAGGGGGCAAACTGGCGGCGTTTGATGGGCACAGTGGCTGCGTTTAATGGGCACAGTGGCTGCGTTTAATGTTTTTTTTTTTCAGTTTGTTTGCGACCCCCAAAAAGTTGGGGCACCAGCCGCCAATGACAGTCAGAATTATTTTTGTTTATTTTACTAATGCATTTTAGCAACACAAATTTTTCCCTGGAATTAACAGCTTCACCCGTCTATACCATAACGTTGTAATCCTTCTGCTGCTGTCCCCAAATGTTTATCTATAAAATGCTAGAAAAAGAGAGACTTCTAGCAAGGACTGAACTTCTCAATTTATCCACTAGAGGGCAATGTCTAATTGCAGAACACTGAATACTTATCCATCAGCCTTAGTTTCCTAAAATATTTAGTGGCAGGCAGTGTCTGCAACATTTCATACTACTGATATGCCGAATGGATTTAGCGTCTCCTTTTGCAAAGCACACATATGTTTATTTAATATTTACATTATCATTTGTGAAAGCGAAGTATGCAGTTTTGCTGTTAAAGCAGAAGGCAGTGAGAAATCATTATTTCTTTTCCACTACATAAAACCATTAGGTGAATAGCTGGCACATTTTTTATTTATTGAAAGAAATTCTCTTGTCAGCATTTAGAAATAAACCTTCTGATGCACACAGAAAGCAGGGGTCTTTTGCCTAGAGACTTTGTACGAAAAGTTGTTCCTTCTAATCCCAAAGTTGGGAAGTATTGAAGATCGATCAACAGATAAATTGTAGATAAGTAGCTAGATAGAGAGATAGGCATTCTGCTTCATTGATGGCCAGACAGAGAATGATGAAGACTCTCACATTAGGACAGGGGTGCCAAACTCAAATTGATCATGGGCCACATCAGCAGTATGGTTGCCCTCAAAGGGTTGGTGGTATCTGGGGTGCAATATTTACAGCGTGCAGTGCTCAGGGGTTCGTTATGTACAAAGTGCAGTTCTGGAGGTGCCCTATGTACAGTTTGTAAACTTTGGGGGGCACTATGTACAGAGTGCAGGGTTTAGAGGTGCGCTATGTACAGAGGGCAGGGTTCAGGAGTGTGTTACGTATAGAGTGCAGAGTCTAGGGGTGCGCTATGTACAGAGTGCAGAGTTTAGGGGTGCCCTATGTACAGAGGGCAGGGTTCAGGAGTGTGTTACGTATAGTGTGCAGAGTCTAGAGGTGCGCTATGTACAGAGTGCAGAGATCAGGGGTGCACGATATACAGAGTGCAGTAGTGCATATTACGCACAGAGTGCAGAGTTTAGTGGTGCATGATGTACAGAGTGCAGTAGTGTATACTACGTACAGAGTGCAGAGTTCACTGGTGTGCTGTATACAGAGTGCAGGGTTTAGAGGGTTTTGCTATGCACAGTGTGCATCCCCCACACAAAGCTTTCTTGCATCCCTCTCTCCAACATGGTCTGGCTCTAGTTATTCCCTGTATAGGTGGCTCTGCCTCACCTTGCAGGGAGATCGTTCTCTCTCAGATTCTGGAGATCTGTCCTGGTCATGCCCCGCCATTAGTGCATGCAGGGATCTGTTAGTTCTGGGAGCCAATAAGAACAAAGCTTTCCCTTTGTTCTCACTGGCATCTGTGTTTACAAGTGACAGCGGGGAGCACGAGAGGAGGGCGAGAGCTGGAGAAATGGAGTTCCACCATAATTTTCCTGAAAAGATGGGTGCAGGGGCTACATGGCAAATCCTGGCTGGCTGAATTTGGCCCACAGGCCTTGTGTTTGACATATGTGCATTAGGATATTATGATATCATGTGCCCTATAAGGGAGCATTGTCCAGGCCTACATAATGGAAAATAATTCCCAGTGCATGCCCAACTAACATATAGTATAAATGGGTCCCCAAATCCCAGTGGGCCCCTGTGCAGTAGTACACTCTTCAAGTATTCTTTTTTGGACCCATTTTATAACTAGGCTGGCCCTCTTACTAGTACCTTTGGTTAGTAGCTCCTGGTTGCAGCTTGGTTTGTAGCTGTATTATTCCAGTATCTGTCTTCTTCTCCACTGCATCAGTCCACTACCTGCCCTTTACTGGACTTTGTTACAATCTGGCATTCTGTTTTAGACATGTGCATTCGTTTTCGTTAGAATGCATTTTCGTCCGAAAATCTGTTTTTTTCGTTATCGTTTTAACAAACGATAACGAAAGTGCAAGAAACGGAAACCGAAAGATCCGACATAAAAAATGCTTTATTTTCGTTTTCTTTGCGGTAAAAATTCGATATAGAGAGATTCGACATCATAGAGAAAAGATTCGACATTATAGAAATAATAGATTTGACATTACAGAGAATAGATTTCGATTGATGAGACGTTCTGTCGAATATTCGTTTGTTCATTCACCAATAACCAAAAAGATTCGACGTTCCGTCGAATATTCTTTTGACCATTCGACAGAAACCAAGTATTATTGGATTTTCGGACGAAAGCTATTCACCAACGAAAAACTAAGTAAATCAAAACGATTTTCGGGAGTAACTAAATAAATGTATTTTCCAAACGAAAACAAAAAAACGAAACAAAATATTCCAGTCTGCACATGTCTATTCTGTTTGCGCACGTAACCTGTTTCCGGTAAGGCATAGGACAGTAGTACTTAAATGACCTACTTTACCTTTTATGCCTTGGTGACAGTCAATGTCTACTGCTGGATGCAGGGTTATTGAAATGTGAGCTCTGTCTGCAGATAGCATAAAGACAGGCAACATTGCACAGAAAATTACTCAAACTTCATTTGAAGTAAACTTTATATTTTGGCAGCTAATTTTCTTGTCTAAACCTCCTACTTTAACATGCCAACTTTGTTTGGTCAGTATGGCCTGTTAAAATAAGTGCAAATAATAAAAAATAATCCATAATTGCTGCAGTCTGTCAATTACATTTACAAACAGTTTTGGTTTTTCTGAGATAGTCCTGTAACATCGTTTTCTATTACCCTTTTAGACCTATCTGTCAGAGGGTCTGTTAGTTTTTACTTCCTTCAATGATCATTATTGTAACAGCAATCAAACTGTAACCCCTCCCCCCTCCCTCCCAAAAGCCTGAACAAGGACCTTTATGGCAGGTATTATTTTAATGAAAGATATGCAGATGTAAAAAAATATATATATATTAAAATTATATGTAGGGGATTTTGGTGATTGAGCTTATATCTTTTTTCATGGGTGACTTAGGTTTTCTCAAGCTTTGTAGATCATAAGCATTACATGTTTTGGACTTTTGGGACTAGGTTGCATCACAATCCCTGCTTTCAATGTGCGTTGTCACATGCACACTTGCACGTTTGTAATGTGTTCCAGAGCTTTTTTACGTGAAAAAACTTTTTCTAGCATTTATGTGTGCACCTCTACACGTTCTGGTGCAAAACAATGCAATGCTGCTGTATTTTTTTTTTTTTGTTCAGCGCACCGGAAACTGAACGCAGTGGTGTGAACTATGGTAGCCCGAAAACATTGATTTTAACTGTGAATAGCTCAGGGTGTGAACAAGCCCTGAGGCCGCGTACACACGTCCGAGCAACTCGACGGGCGAAACTCATCGTTCCGCCCGTCGAGGTTCCCAAAGAGCGATCAAATTTCCTCATTGAACAACGAGGAAATAGAGAACATGCTCTCTATTTTGGCTCGACGAGCTTCCCGACGGTTTGCTCGTCGAAAGTGTACACACGACTGGTTTTCTCGGCAGAATATGTCTCCCAGCGAGCTGCTCGCTGGATTCTGCCGAGAAACTCGGTCGTGTGTACGGGGCCTCAAAGTATCACAATTTTTGCTGTTAATACAATCTGCCCAGTGCTATCCATGTTTATCCATATTTATATCAACACGGTACTTCAGTGTATCTGCAGCTTTCAAACGTTGGCACCAGCATTAAAAACATAAATTGGCGTAGTAAGATCCTGCCCCGCAGTCCATGGCTGAAAGGTGAGGAGTGTGCAACAATTGGGCACCAGTCACTTCAAGGACATTTTAAGGGGCTTTTATTTTTCACAGCAACACATGGAAGACAAACTCAGACCACCTTCACTTACTTGCAGACTCAGACTTCATCCATAGACCTCAGTTCAGGCAACAAAGGCCTTTAAGCTAAAACCAGCAACCTGTAACCTTTCCAGAAAAAGCAGTATCTTCAGTTGCAGCAGAAGTCTTAGTGATCCCAGTTAAAAAATTAGGGGATATCATTACACATGGTAAAAAAAGGTTAAGACAAGATCTAAAAGAAGAGGGGGATCACCACTTTAGTGAATAGGAGTATTTTCAGTTAACCACTTCAGACCCGCGCTATTGACAAAATACGTCAACAACGCGGACCTGAGGCGCCAACTAGACGTCTTTGGACGTGATTTCTAGTGCATTACCACCCGGTGGCGTGCGGTGGTAAACACTGTCCGCCGCATCGCTTGGGATCCGATGCATGTACCTGGCGGCCGCGATGTCCGTCGGGTACATGCGTTCGGCGGGAAAACGAGCAGATGACAGCAGGGACGTGGAGCTCAATGTGCTGTCAAAGGAGAGGAGACCGATCTGTGTCTCTTGTACATAGGGACACAGCATCGGTCACCTCCCCCAGTCACCCCCCTCCCCCCACACAGTTAGAACACACCCAGGATACACATTTAATCCCTTCCTCACCCCCTAGTGTTAACCCCTTCCCTGCCAGTCACATTTATACAGTAATTAGTGCATTTTTATAGCACTGATCGCTGTATAAATGTGAATGGTCCCAAATTTGTGTCAAAAGTGTCCGATATGTCCGCCGCAATATCGCAGTCGCAATAAAAATCGCAGATCGCCGCCATTACTAGTAAAAAAAAAAACAATAAAAAAAAAATCATAAGTCTGTTCCCGATTTTGTAGGCGCTATAACTTTTGCGCAAATCAGTCGCTTATTGCAATTTTTTTTTTTTTTTTACAAAAATACGTCGAAAAATACGTATCGGCCTTAACTGTGAAAAAATATATATATATATATATATTTTTTTAAATTGGGATATTTATTATAGCAACAAGTAAAAAATATATATATATTTTTTAAATTGTCGCTATTTTCTTGTTTATAGCGCGAAAAATAAAAACCACAGAGGTGATCAAATATCACCAAAATAAAGCTCTATTTGTGGGGAAAAAAGGACGTCAATTTTGTTTTTGGAGCCACGTCGCACGACCGCGCAAATGTCAGTTAAAACGACGCAGTGCCGGAAGCTGAAATTTCGCCTGGGAACGAAGGGGGTTTATGTGCCCAGTAAGCAAGTGGTTAAAGTACTTTGCGAGCACGTTACCACAGCTGATTAGAGACTATAAAACATTAAATCCAATAGAAAAGTTATGTTCCATTGAAAAGCCATTAAGACATGGAATAGCAATATTATATGGAATACTAATGGACTTAGAGATGCAGGGATCACTGACATGTGTAGAAAAGTGGGGATACGATATGGGTAAAAAGCTAGATGACTCACAAATGATAGGGGCCGTATTCAACTTCCCCTCCGACATTACGACAATTGAAGCAAACTACAAGTGTGTGGTACGTTGGCACTTGACCCCAGAGAGAATGAGTAAAATACATCCAAATAATTCCGCGTTCTGCTGGAGGAACTGTAAGCAAAAGGGAACGACCATGCACATTTGGTGGGATTGCCCGAGAATACTGGAAAGAAGTGTTAGAGTATATAGAAGAGATAACTGGAGAGAAGATCTCGTGAAACCCCTTGACTTGTTTATTTCATGGAACAAACAAAACAAATAAACAGTATGGAATAACTCTGGTCCCGGTGCTGCTCAATGCAGCAAAGGGCTTATTTCCAAAAAACTGGTTACACTCAATGAGGCCATCAATAAAAGAATGGATAAAGCGAGTAGACTATATAGCAGAAATGGAATACCTCGGGCGAGGGGAGCTGGGAGGAGATGGTAGATATAGAGCAATATGGGAGAAATGGAAAGCTTTTAAAACTTTAGAAAAATTTACACAGGGAATGACAGAAACAGACAGGTGAAAGAAAAAAAATTTAAAAAGAAGTCTCATGCCGCGTACACACGGTCGTTTTTTGCGATGAAAAAAAACGTCGTTTTTTAAAACGTCATTTAAATTGATCGTGTGTGGGCAAAACGTCGTTTTTTGTCTTAAAAAACTACCAAAAAAAAATTCCAACATGCTTGAATTTTTTGTGTCGTTTTTCAAAACGTCGTTTTTTGTTTCACAAAAAGTCACCGTGTGTAGCAAAAACGTTGTTTAAAACGACGTTTTTCAACCCGCGCATGCCCAGAAGCTAGTTATGAAGCGAGCTTCAATGGAAAAGTGTGGTGAACGTAACCTCGTTTTTTGTGAAAAAAACGATGGTGTGTATGCAACATCGTCTTTGAAAGTGACGTTTCAAAAACGTCGTTTTTTACTTCACAAAAAACGTCGTTTTTTTTTCATCGCATAAAACGACCGTGTGTACGCGGCATTAGTGATCCTGCTGATGCTTTCCCAGCCTCTCGACTAATTTCTTCTCTACAGGATCCCCAGCAGCAAAATAACCTCTGGTACTCCATCCCAGGAATTACTTCTCCTTCCTAAGCTCTATCTTCTGACAGGCTCTCTGAACCCACAACCTTAATCAGCATTACTATACAGGACAGGCGATCTTTTTCTGCTTCCAGACTTTTTTTTACCAAATGGCTTGGCAAATCACTCAACATACACCCTTCCCCAGGCTGTAAGGAGAAGAGTGAGCTCACAAGGTCCTCACCAAATACTAATGCTCTCCCCCAGCATGCACCAGTGACAATAAATCTCCTACTGGTTAGCTAGAGGAAACATAAGTATTCATAGCTCAGTCTTGCTGTAGCTTCTCCGACTATTGCCAGAGGTACCAGTGACACCTACTGACAGCAAAGAGAAATAACAGCATGACTGAATATAGGGGTAAACCAAATGAACAAATAAACTTTAAATCAGCTTGGGATGACTACCATCCATCAAGTAAGATTAAATTTGGATTGTCACCCCTGTGTAGGATTATTTTGGGATATAAATAAATGTAAACAGGTTTGCCTACATGCAGATCTGTAACAAGTGGATATTCACAATAGATAGTCAATCTGCTTTGCTCTATGACTTCCTACAGTCTGCAGGGGTCCTCTTCCTTCCTGAGCATTCTTCCAGGGCACAGATCCTTCCCTCACCTTCTGTGTAAATAGGCTATTAGCTAATCATTTATTATATCAATGACACAATGCATTATCTCCATGGGATAACCATGTCAGTGATGTATATGCTCTTGATTGTCACTATTTGTTCTAGTGACCATTGTTTCCTGTACAGAAAAGCAATGTGAAATCCAACATGATAGGGACACGAGGTGATGGGAAATCTTGCAATGGTGACATCTGTTCTGATGACTACTAAGAGGGGATTTCCCTTTGCTTTGGATAGGTCTACTTTTACTTCCTGATGTGCCTCTGGAACAGGAAGTAAAAAAATCTCCTTGTCATAGAAAAAAAAGGGGGTCTTAACCATTTCCTGCTCTATGCATGGTGCACAGGTTACAATACCGGCCGGACTGAATCCCTCGGCAGGAAAAACAGTTCACATGCTTTACATGTTTTTCAATTGTATATTTAGCTGCCTCCCTGAAGTTCAGTTTTAAGTCTAACAGGCATTTTTATAGATTCAAATTTCTCAAGTCTTTAAGAAGACCTGAAGGAAATAACGTAATGACACAGAAAGATGCAGTTAATTGCTTAATTACACAGTGTTAATTATAGAAACCTCAAAATGGCCGCCTCTCAGCAGGCCCTGAGGCCTTGCGCTTATCACCTCCTGATCTGAGCAGACTCTAATAAAAAATGCACCTCATGTACAGCTAATCATCCCCTTGTAATTCTAAAGCTTTTAGCGTAGCCCTTGCCTCCGGAAACATCACATTATTATTTTCCTTGGCGATTAATATGTTGCCATTACTGGGACATTTGCGGAATTAACGTAGCATTAAATAGCGTTACATATGTAGGCCTCAGGTATCGTGGCAACGTGACCAGCCTTTCCGCAAAATAGCACCTCGTCCCCCAATGAGATTCCGTCTGTCACAAAGCTTCATTATTACTGAAGAGGTTGGAGGTCAGATTATTGTTCAGTCAAATGATACAATATGGCTTCTCCAGACATGTTTAACGGGCCTCTGGTAAACTCCCTGTACATATTAGCTTAGTCAAACAACAGGCCAGCCTGTCAGGTTAAGCATTTTTTTTTTCTCACAACGACCAACTTTTTTTAAAATTTAATGAAGATTTATAGCTTGTTCCAAGCTCTCCTGTCTCCCCAATGTATTCCTTCATTCAGATATTGGCAGCTAAATAAAGACATAGACATGCATATCGTAGTAGCAGGGTTATTTATCTCAGCACTTGAAGGGAAGAAAGGGGAGCAGTTAACTCAGTAAGGATGCTGAACTAGCTCAGGTTGCTGATGAAACAAAGATTTAGGCAGCACAAGCTGGTGTTTTGCTTTACGCTCCAAATTAATTAAATGACACCATCGTGGCCCTGGCCAATCACAGTGCCGGAGCCCGCAAAGCCAGACGTAACATTCAGGAGACACGTTGCCCGTCACAACGGTGTATGGGGACCGCTGCACCAGCTTCGATCTAAGGTACGTTTTTTATAATGAGCTAGTATGCGACGCATACTAGCTCATTATGCCTGTGTCTTAGGCCACGTGTACACGCGTGTACACGATCGGACATGTCCGATGAAACTAGTCTGCAGACCGGTTTCATCGGACCAGTTCGATGGTGTGTACGGCCTATCGGACCATTCTCAATCGGACCAAAGTTTTAAAACCTGCTTTAAAATCTGTCTGACAGACACCTGTCCGTCGGACAGGTTCGATGGTTAGTAAGCAAAAGCATTGAACCAAAAACCTGCGCATGCTCAGAAGTCGACGCATGCTTGGAAGCATTGAACGTTTTTTCATCACGTCGTTGTGTTCTACGTCACCGCGTTCTGGTCTGATCGGATTTTGGTCCATCAGACAAGTTCAGAGTTGTCTGATGAAAACGGTCCGTCAGACAAGTCTCATCAGACATGTCTGATCGTGTGTACAGGACCTTACAGTTTTTTTTATGGGTTTACAACCACTTTAAATCAGCTAAATACAGTTTAGGTATGAAATGTCTTGAAATAAAATATACTTTAATGAATAGTCAATATTTTTTTAAATGATAAAAGATGATGTCAACAGGTGCCTAACATGTCATACTTTAAAATTGCATATGCCCGTGGTCTGGCACCAAACTACGGTAACTACAAAATCTCCAAAGGCAACGCTTTTAAAGCCATTACAGATTACCAGTTTAGAGTTACACAATAGGACTGGTGCTATAATAATTTCTCTTGCTCTGATGTTTGCGGTGATACTCACATTTACATACACGTGCGGGACTGCGTTCACATTTGCCTGTTCAGGGGCTCCTGAATTATAATTTATTTTATTATTATTATTTTATTATTCATTTTATTTAAATGTATTTTTTACACTGTACCTTATGTAGCACCCCCTTACTTTTAGTATGGGCGCTACGCTAAAGTTAATGGGGAATGGGAGAGTTATTTTTGCTCCCATTCATAATTATGCAAAATTTGGGCTGCTGTCATTCAGAACTGTCCTGTGGGCTAGTTTGCGCTCCAGGGGTGATGTTCGCACCCCTGGGCAGCAGGTGGCGCTAGAGGGGTTCTGACGGAGCCACTTTTCCCCAGCAGCCAATCAATTGGAGGAGTTCTTCCCTCGCGGGGCATGCTGGGGGAGGGTATATCTGTGGCAGACGCCATTTTCTGTGGTTCTTCGCGGGTTGCTGAAAAGGGGCCCCAGTGACTTACTGGGTCCCCAGCTACACTAAGAAGGACTCCAGGCTGGATGCCGCTCGGTGGGGGATCGGCTTAAAGAGAACCCAGAGGCAGGTGATCCAAAAGGGCTGTAATGAACCATCGGGGATCCGGTGAACAGGTGCATCTCAAACTGTCAACCGGTGACTCTGACAGAACTTATTGGGAGGATTCACTCAAGAATCCATTTAGCTCACTCAAGTACTAGGCCTGTGGCATAGGCCCGAGCCAGAACTGTGGCAGAGGTCTGTTCCTCCCAACAATCTAAGTGACACTTTGGCTGCCAGGCTTGTGGCAGGAGTCTGTCCGGAGGCGCTTCAGCCACTCTGGCTAGAGTGGCGACGAACCGTGCTACTGATGAAAGCAGGCTTGCTTTCCATAACTATCCTGGGCCTGATACTGCAACTGTTCTTCTTCTGCTTCATCAACCTTTTCTATCCCACTTCGTGTTGATGTTGGCCATGTTGGGCCTTGGAAATAAAGCATTTGAAAACTCCATTGCTGACTGGACATTCGCTCACTACCTGTGCTCACAGCTATCACCCCTAGAGAAGCCAACGAGGGTATCTTAATATGCCGATCCCAAAAACAACCAGCGGCTCCTGAATGGGGTAGCGCTACACTCAAATTTTTTAAATTTCAACTTTATTGCTATTACAAGGTACCAACATCCCTTGTGATAACATGGGCTGTGACAGGTCCTCTTTTAGGCCCCAGAGCTATCCTCTGGCCTCCAAAGCATCTGATCAAGCCAAGATCAGTTTGATCAGATGCTGTACAAAGCTGGTAACGGCTTGTCAACAAACAAACTAAAAGCAAAAAGTGATGAAATCATTGTTGCTTCCCATTTCTGACACTTAGTGGTTCCTTCCACTTTTCCTAGGCAATGTGGCCAAAGCGCTCGCATCCTTAACAGGCTCCCCATCAAACAGGAGAGCCCAGTAAAAGCATCGGCAAGGGGGAACCACCGTCAGAAGAAGTGATTAACGAAGTGACGATCCTTAAACAGGAAGTCAAACGATGCTTAAAGCGGAGCTCCACCCGCATTTTTTTTTTTTCAAAGTCGGCAGCTACTAACAGTGTAGCTGCTGACTTTGAATAAGGACACTTACCTGTCCTAGGTGCCCGCGCTGACGCCCCCCCCGATGCCGGTCCCACGATCGCTCCGGGTCCCGCGCCTCCATTCACACTATGGGAAACAGGCAGTGAAGCCTTACGGCTTCACTGCCCATTTCCTACTGCGCCTGCGTGAGTCTCACGCTGGCTTGTGAATGGGCGCGCTGCTCTCTGAGAACACACACAGTTCCCAGAAAGCAGCGCGCCCCATTCACAAGGAGAAGGACAAGAAGAAAAGACACTGTGGTGTGGGAAGAGGCAGATTACGGACTTCCGCATAGCAACAGGTATTTCGGGTGAGTCTTTTTTATTTATTTTTCACGTTTTTTTTTATGTATTTTTTTAAGACTTTTGGCCAAATGTGGTTTTCCTGGGTGGAACTCCACTTTAAGTAATACCATGAGTTCTGAGAGATTTGTAAGAAAGCATCCTGCATTTCAAATCTCAGCCAAGATGACATATGCAACAGGGGACACAGAGTGGAAAAACACAGGGCAAGACATAGTGTAGCATGCAAACCGCCGCTATTTGTTGTTAAAAAATCGTACTTAAAAGTATAGAATTGATCCAGGCATAGAAACAAGCACCACTTTACCGAGCAGGAGTGATAATGTCAGCGATAGCTCCTCTCTCCGCGTTTCAGCACAAAAAATAAATCCTGAGGGAAAAAAGCCGGTCCCTTGCCTATATTCTGTAGAGAAGGACCCTTGCTCTTTGTGTAAACACAGTATTCTCTCTGCAAAGGGCAGAACAAACCCTACTTCACTCTTCACTCTGCAAACAGCAAAACTCATTAACGCTAAACTATAGCTCTGACTGTGCAATTAGTGTAATGCCACGTACACACGATCATTTTTCGGCATGAAAAAAACGTTGTTTTTGAAAAATGTCATTTAAAATGATCGTGTGTGGGCTACACATCATTTTTCAGGTTCTGAAAAACGACAAAAAAAAAAATTCGAACATGCAGCATTTTTTAACGTCGTTTTAAACGATGTCGTTTTTCGGGTTGTAAAAAATGATCGTGTGTAGGCTAAAACGACATTTTAAACCCGCGCATGCTCAGAAGCAAGTTATGAGACAGGAGCGCTCGTTCTGGTAAAACTACCGTTCATAATGGAGTAAGCACATTCATCACGCTGTAACAGACAGAAAAGCGCGAATCGTCTTTTACTAACAAGGAATCAGCTAAAGCAGCCCAAAGGCGAATAGAACTTCCCCTTTAGAGTGCCGTTGTACGTGTTGTACGTCACCGCGCTTTATTTATCATTTTTTTAAAACTATGGTGTGTGGGCAACATCGTTTTTAGGGCTCATTTCCACTGACGTTTTTACAGCCACTTTTCTGGGCGTTTTTTGCAGCTTAAAAACGCCTGTCCATGTTAGTCTATGAGTAAGCGATTTTTCGCGAAACCGGTCGGGCGGGATATTGTATTACATTGGATTATCCCCCGCTGAATACATTCTTCCTCACCAATTGGACGGGTTATGTTTTATTTGGACCACTTCCGGCCGGAGTTCCATCTTAAACTAACATGCCTGTTTTCTATTTGTATCATGTAAGTGAGTTTTTGTCTTATCTTTTAAAATAAACCTTTCCCTACGGTATTATACTATTGTGGTCTTCTTGTGTCTCTCCACGGATACTGCTTTCGAGTGTTTAACCCAACTGCTGCAGATGGGGATTGACAACAGATCTGATCCAATCACTTCCTCCTAGTGGATAACCACATGCTCTCTGGGGTTCTCTTTTAAGTAAGGGACCACCAGACATCTGGTAAGCAGTTTGCATATTCTTATGGTGGAGGATCTTCTATCAGCACTTCTCATCAGAGTGTCACCACGATTTATATGTCTACACTTATTCCACTGGTGTATTTCATCCATATCGTCTATCATATGACTATAAATATTTAATCAATTTGGTTCCGTCTGGACCCAGATGGACAATTGTTTACATCACTTTTGGACAATTTATTTTGTTTCTTTCACGTTTGTAGCGCATCCTGTTTTTTTTTTATCATGTAGTCTATGGCCTCATGCCCACCATGACGTTTTTGAGCTGTAGATGGGTGAGACGTTTTTAAGCTGCAAAAAAAAACGCGGGACCAGTGCGTTCTGAAGCTCCAGCAATAGAGCTGTAAAAACGCCAGACATTAAAAAAACGCTCAAAAACGCTCAAAAACGCTGCCGTCGCGTTTTTTAAGCTCCAGCTCAAAAAAAAAAAAAATATATATTTTTTCTTCTAAAATAAACATGGACAGGCGTTTTTAAGCTGTAAAAAACACTCAGAAAAGTGGCTGTAAAAACGCCAGTGGAAATGAAGCCTTAATGATGAAGTTGGAAAAACTTAGGCCCAGATTCACAGAGTGATTACGCCTGCGCAACAGGAGATGCGCGTGCTTAAGTCGAAATGTGCGCGTGCGTTTCGATGCACGGCATCCCCAGAACGAGATACGCAAAAAATCTACTTATTTTTGTTCCGCGTAATTTCGTTAGACTGGCGCATCCGTCCACGCAAAAGTGCGCTTGACAGACCATTGATTTGCTAGTCAAATATGCTAATGAGGGACTTACGGGGATCCACAAAACAACGTTGGGGCAGCGCAGGCGACGCAGTGTGCGCAACAGCAAAATGTCCTGTCTAAAATTAGAGCATATAAAAGCTGGTCTAAAAAGAGAAAAAAAGTCTACTTGTTAGATAAAGCAACACTGTTAGTGAGGAGCTCAGCAGTCACACGTGTTGCACAACAATCTGTATGCCAACATGCCAGGGGCATCGTCGCACATAGCTATACTACTGACTTTAGATGAACAAAGAAGGATGAGGGCACGGAGGATGGCACGGAGGATGGCACGGGAGAGGATATACCGCACCCGCATAGACCTGTTTGGCATGAGTGATTCTGAGGTGTTTCGCATCTTCAGATTCACCCCTCATGCCATCCTGGAATTAACCACAACCCTGCAGGAGGACATCACCAGCCCAACACACCGCTCACATGCAGTGCAGCCACTGGTCAAGGTACTGGCAACACTCCATGTCCTTGCCAGTGGCTCTTTTCAGCGTACAAGTGGAGTGGTGGCTGGGATGTCACAATCCTCCATGAGCAGATGTGTGCACCAGGTTGTCCCTGCAATTCTCAGACGCATGGCCAACCAAATCATTAAACCCACCACTGAGGACCTGCGGCTGAAGGCAATGACAGATTTCTACAGAATTGCCAGATTCCCACGCACTGTGGGGGCCATTGATTGCACACATGTGGCACTCCAGCCCCCCCAGGAGACAGAGCACATGTACCGCAATCGGAAGCATTGGCATTCCATCAATGTACAGGTGATAGTCGATGCCCAAGGCCTCATATGGCACCGCCGTGCCAAACACCCAGGGTCCAGCCATGACAGCTACATATACAATCAATGCCACATCCGAATGGAATTCGATCAGAACGTGTATGGGGACACCTGGCTGGTTGGTGAGTGACACGGGTGGCAGGCATGACTATCCCCTCCCATGATGCACATCACAAGGGGCACATGCATGACTAACATCCTCCTGTCTTTTCCCTTACAGGTGACTCTGCATATCCACTGGGACCCCATCTCATGACTCCTATCCGGAACCCCCAAACCCCAGGAGAGGAAAGATACAATCAAGCACATGCCCAAACACGAGCAGTGGTGGAGCGCACCTTTGGCCTACTAAAGTCACGTTTCCGATGCCTGTATAAGTCTGGGGGTACCCTCTTGTATTCCCCAAACTTTGTGTGTCAGATCATCGGTGCACAACTTCGCAGAAAGAAAGGGCCTGCAGATTGACCTACGTGATGACCTGACCCCTGAACCAGACAATCCCCCCCTAACCGAGGCTACCCCGTCTTCTGAGGGAAGAGCAGCCAGGAGACAGCTCACATTGGGCATCTTTGCACGTTAAACATACACATTAATCATGGCACAATGAGAATGCATGCATGCCCAACACTGTGGTCCCTAGCACACACACCCCACATCCACATCAAATTGGATTGGCACCAGTCCACCATGTAGGACTTGTGAGCAGCAACGCCACGCCAAGGCTCCAATTATGTCACTGTACATTCATACACCATTCACACGGACCTGGGGATCACTTCTCCCTGGTCCTGGGAACCCTTCTCCACCAAAATTGAGGGTGACACCCCTTTTCCGGCAGGAATGTCACCCCCACATTCACACAGCATTCACAACCCAAAAAAAAAAAATTACCTGCAAAAGCAAAAAATTTCCAGCAAAAAAAAAAAAAAAAAAATGTAAAAAAAAAAAAAAAAAAGGGGAAAAACAAATTAATGCCCTTTGCGTGAGCCACGCCTGGGGCGCCCCCGGCCACGGCCCCGGCTTCTCAGGGGAGACTCATGGGGGAGGGGTAAAACCGGGGAAGGAGGAGCAGCCCCTGATCTCTGCCCACCTGGCGGCCTGCCCTCCAAGGCCACGGCTATTCTGTCCAGGGCAGCACCAAGTGTTGCCGTGTTGGCCTGGATAGCCAGGGTAAGGGCCCTCACATCCTGCCCAACGCCTGCTGATGTCGTCTGCAGTTCGTTTAGGCAGGTTGTGAAAGCCAGGTTCCCCAGCGTATCCTTGATGGAGGACAGGCTCTCCTCCATCCGCACCAATGTCTGGCTGACCTGTCCCAGATGGCGGGTCTGGAGGAACTGGTCCCTTCTCAGAGTGGCGGGCAGGAGATCGGCCACCCCCCTGGTGGTCTGGGATGACATCCTGCCTCCAGCTGATGCTTGTGGCCGGGGAGAAGGGGAGGCCCTTGTGAGGGGAGCCATGTTGGGGGAGGAGGGGGGGGCTCCCCCTTAGGGAGGCCTGCCTGCTGCCAGCCAGAGGGGAAGAGTCCTCAAAAACCAAACGTCCAGTGCCTGACATGGACTCCTCCTCCTCATGATTCTCCTCCTCCTCATGATTCTCCTGCTCCTCTTGAACCTCCTCCGCAGACTCCGGCCTTGTTGGGGGGGCCTCATTAGGCTGCTGTCCTGGAGTTGGTGCGGTCAGGCCAGATGGCCCTGCACCCTCCTGCACATCTGTGGATGACACAAAACATTCACAGGTTGGAGGATCCACACACTTGCCACATATTCCCTTTCACCCCCTCCCCCACACATGCTACACACCTGATATTAAAAAAAAAAAACTTACCTGGCACCACGGGCTCCGGACTTGAGTCAAAGCCGGGCAGGCCCTCAACTTCATGCCAATGAAAGGTCAGGGCCACCGCACGCTCCTCCGCTGTCAGCCTAATACGGCATGGTGGGCCCCCTCCTGTGCCCCTGGCATGGGCATGCATTCTGGCCAGCTTCTGTTTGACCAGACGCCGGAGGTCATTGATTTTTTTGTCAATCCCAGACCGGGTCCGTGTCTCCCCCTGCCCCGCTGAATTGACCTGCTCAGTGATCCTATCCAAAATCTCCCTCCTCCTGGCCGGGGTGGTGTTGGCACTCTCTGGGCCGTGGAGGTAACGCCCATACTCGCTAATGGCCCGGGCAAGAATTTGTTTTTCCACAACTGTAAAATTCAGCTTTCGTTTTCGTTTTCTCTCTGTCATCCTTCCAAAAAAACTCACTCCCAGTCAACAAAATTCACTCACACAAACAAGCCCAACCAATCAAGCAAAAACACACACAGAGAGAAAACTACTCAGCAATAAACAGTCACAAAAAAACAAAACAAAAATATAGCAGGAAAACAAACAAACAAAAATATATCAATCAAACAAACAGTCTCTCAAACACTTATCAAAAACCACTTTCAAAAATCTACAAACACTTGATCACACAGAACACTAATCTGACAACTACAAAACACACCGCAACGAACAACAGGACAAAAGCACTTGGTTAAATGGGAAGGGACAAAGGGATGTACTTTTGCAATGCAAGTGCGTTTGTGTGTGTCTATTTATGCTGTTTGCGTAGTTCACAACGTTGCCCTAGTCCATTTCCAATTTCACTGATTGCGCCGCTCCCGAGTTGTGAGCATGCGCACAGCGGAGCTGACATGGTATGCTTCAAGCGCGCATGGGGTCACGGCTCATTTCAATGTAACACGCCCACGTCCTTCCCAAACTGTATTACTCCTCCTTACGCCTCTGAAAAAACGTTACGCATGCGCAATTTCCTGCGCAAAAGCTACGAGAATAGGGTGATTACGCGGCAAAATTGCGCAAGTCTAACGTAAAGGCGGTGCGCTACGCCGGTCCAATAATGCGCAGATGTACCTGAATCTGGGCCTTAGTTTTTTGGACATGCTGGAAAATGATCATGTGTACGTGGCATTAGACCTCTGCAAAGAGAGACCGCTGCTCGTTCATCCCAGCACCATCGGGATACATTTAGCAGCACTGTCCAAAACAGTCCCAGCACAGGAACAAGGCAATTTGCGATATGTCCTATAGCTTCAGATCATACAAAGGCACTGGGCACTGTGCTGGAGATTCTATTTTTGCACAGCACATTTCAACGCCTTGTAACATTTTAGAACAAGCTACTGCATATAGAACCAACACACATGGTAAACAAGAACACCTCAATTCCTTATAACAAGACATTGCAGCACATGGCAGTGCACATTTAAATTGCATGCCAGCACACATTATTTCCTATGTGTTATATGCTGATTGGTGTAAACCAGCCTTAATGCCGCCTACACACGACCATTTTTAATGGTCTAGAAAAAAGAAAGTTTTTTTCAACCTGATTCTTGTCAAGCCTGCCTTGCCTACACACGATCGTGAAAAAAAAAAAATGCTCTAGCAAAGCGCGGTGACGTACAACACGTACGACGGCACTATAAAGGGGAAGTTCCATTTGGATTGCGCCAACCTTGGGGCTGCTTTTGCTGATTTTGTGTTAGTAAAAGTTTGGTGAGAGAAGATTCGCGCTTTTCAGTCTTCGTGCTTTTCAGTCTGTTACAGCGTGACGAATGGGCTATCTCCATTACGAACGCTACTTTTACAAAAACATAACTTGCTTTTGAGCATGCACTAAATTTTTAATGCCTATTTTTCACGTCATGAAAAATGCTCTGGAGCACACACACGATCGTTTTTAATGACATTAAAAAAAAAAAAAAAAAAAAATTTTCCCGTCATGAAAAACGATCGTGACTTTGCACACCTTTCATTTTGATGCATCTGGAATGTATTCAGCCGATTCAAACACTAAGTTCAGTTGAATTTTCATCGGTTAAGGGCAGTTCTGGTCCAAATAAAGCTCCTCGTATCACTTGGAGACAGAATTGCATGTGAGATATGGGCCTTAACGCTGATCTTATGAGAGTTTTCATGCTGTCCAAATTTGCTCTGTGGGGGGTTGTTAACTGCGTCCGTCCGACAGGCAGGTGGAAGGCGGCTGAAAGGGTCACCAACTTAGCGAATTCTGTCTTTTCCATCAGGAAGTGCTCCTAAAAAAAATCCTACCTGCCTTTAGTTTGCTAAGTACCAAGTGGTGACAGGGTCCCTTTGAACCCTGGTAGACCAGTTTACAGAATCAAACTGTTTTCAAATCAACATTTTTTTTTTGGTGCCAACAGGAAGGAGCCATGTTACACCATTTTCTACCCGAGTCAACTTGATAGTATTGCACAAACAAGATAAGCCATGGTGGCCACACAAGGCATGCCTAGACATGGTAGGGTTAAAAAAGACAGGCTGCCAACTATGCCACAGTACATTTAGAACTAATGACTAGAAGAGTAGCACAAACTTTCTCTCACAAACTCTGGTAGTAGTTCACTTCCAAGGGTACAGACCCAGAGTTGGTAAAAATACAAAGTATACAATTTTAACAAAAATAAAAACATTGAGGACCTAGCTTGATTGCTTGAACTACAGGAAAGTTGGCAGTCTAAAACCTATATTATACACAGGAAAGTTTTACTGGTAGTCAGGTACATGATGTCAGGGTCACTGTGCGCTGCCCTTGGCAGTAATACCACCCTGGGCTGTGGCCCTATATGTAACCCAAGGACAATCTGCTAACTTTTTTTTTTCTTTTTTTTATGCAGCTCTAACATGGCAGCTAGAAAATGGTTAAAGTAATTTATCTTAAAATAATACAAGTGTCCTGGAAGTGAGAATGTGTCATTCAGCTGTCACCATGTGACATACACAGCATCCCATAACTGTATTTATACTGATCGCTCATTCATAAGTAGCAAGAGGGAACATAATAATTGCATTGAAGCAATATTTGAAAAAAGAAAAATAGATTAGTTTCCTCCCTAACCCATTATTCATAGACATTTATTTTATAGCCATGAATCCTCTCCATACGTGATACAGATCATGCATTAGATGAAAATGTGAATCCTTTTCAATAGGCTGCGGCCTCCACATAGAAACTAAAGAAAATAAAGTTCTATGTAGAAGTAAGGACAAAAACAGAATTACCAGTCAGCCTAATCCCTAAAATCCAACTATTATATGGTCCCTGTGCCCCTATTTTTGTTTTCATTTTATTTAGCTGCTGCATGCAAAACACTAAGGGCTAGATTCAGGAAAGAAATAAGACGGTTTATCTCCAGATAAGCCGTCTTATTTTTGCTTCTGAGCCCTTCTATCTATGCGACTGATTCACAGAATCAGTTTCGCATAGATTTCCATAAGATCCAACTGGCATAAGTCTCTTACGCCGTTGAATCTTATTTTCATATTCATATTTTAGGCTGGACGCTAGGTGGCGTTCCAGTCTAAAATATGCAAATGAGCCTATACGCCGATTCCCGAACGTACGCTATTTTGTTACGTCGTTTGCGTTAGCGTAATACCGTCGTAATGTTATTCCTGCTATATGAGGCGCAGCCAATAAGTATGGATGGCGTGCCGGCGTTTTTTTTCACGTCGTTTACGTAAAACGTTCACGAATAGGGCTTTGCGTAAGTGCCGTTCACGTCGTTTACACGTCGTATTGACGTTGAGATTTGGAGCATGCGCACTGGGATCAATTTACGGCTTGCGCATGCGCAGTTCGTTCGGCACGGGGACGCGCTTAATTTAAATAATACACGCCCCCTACCTGCCGAATTTGAATTTGGCCGGGTCATTTACGCTACGCCACCTCAACTTTACAGGCAAGTGCTTTGAGAATAAAGCACTTGCCTGAAAAAGTTGCGGCGGCTTAGTGTAGATACCCTACGCTAGGCAGGTTTACATTTAAGCCGCTCCTACCTGAATCTAGCCCTAAATGTTTCTCAACTACTATACATCCACTGTACAATGCTATTTAATTATACAAAAAAAAAAATTATTTCCACTACTCAATAAATACATAAAGAGTATACAATGAATCGTTTACGTTCACACTGTGCACTAAATTATTGCTGATTAAAATGACTAGTGCTAAATCATTGTATTAATATGTGTGCAACCATTATCCAATTCATTTAATATAAATAAAGTCAATAAATAAGTAAAATATCTAGTGTTCACCAATTTAATCCTATAAAAATTAATCCTATAAAAAATTTAAGTGTCCAGTGTCAAACCAATATTAATCCCAAAAAGTGCTCTGTGCCACAGTTCATTCAAAAAGGGCTTTAATTTTCACTAAATCCATGGCTTTTACTAAACATACAAAGTCCAACACCAAATATCTAGTGTTACATCAAATTATTCCTATTAAAAAAAAGTGGCCAGCTTTAAACCAATAATGACCTCAAAAAGTGTTCCATGCCACAGTTCATTCAAAAAGTGCTGTAAATTTCACTGCTTATACCGATTATACAATGTCCAACACCAGCACCACATTGTTTTCTCCTTATTCAGTATTTATTTTGCTCCAACACACACTGCACCTCCAGCAATTCCAACCTCAAAAGGAGACGGAGGGCAAATGGGTCATCTGGTGGAATTGCCTAGGCGATTCCAGCAGAAGTGGGTGTGTGGGTACCAGTCAAAACTAGGTACTCCCCCCCCCCCCCCAAAAAATAAATAAATAATAACCTACAGTATTGTAAGAGGGGGAGGATTATTTAACCACTTGCCTACTGGGCATTTAAACCCACTTCCTGCTCAGGCCAATTTTCAGCGCTGGTGCACTTTGAATGATTATTGCACAGATGTCATGCTACATTGTACACAAATTGAATTTTTATATTTTTTTTTCACACAAATAGAGCTTTCTTTTGGTGATATTTAATCACTACTGGGATTTTTATTTTTCGCTAAACAAACAAAAAAAGACCAAAAATTAAAAAAAAAAAGAAAAAAGTTTTCATAGTTCGTTGTAAAATGTTGCAAACAGGTAATTTTTCTCCTTAATTGATGTGCGCTGATGAGGCTGCACTGATAGGTGGCAATGATGTGTGGCACCGATGGGCAGCACTGATAGGTGGCACCGATGGATGGCACTGATAGGCAGCACTGATGATGAGTCACTGATAGGTGGCACTGGTGGGCATTGATAGGTGGCACTGGTACGTGGCACTGGTGGACACAGACGAGGCGGCTTTGGTTCTCCTTGTTCGGGACCAATGTCCCTCTGACAGAAGCCGGTAATCAACTTATTTTTTCTCCTCACGCTCCCAGCGTGAGAAAAAAAAATAGCCGATTACTGTCTCTATTTACATTACGTGATCAGCTGTCAATGGCTGACAGCTGATCATGTGGTAAGGACCCTATACTCTGGTCTATGATCAGTCGAGTCTCGTGGACTTGCTGATCACAGAGCGCTTCCCCCTATCCCCCATCTTTTGGCTATAGCGCTGGCGCGAAGAGGTTAAAGTGGAAGTTCCCATTTACAATGAAGTTCTGCTTTAAGTATATCTAAAGCAAAAACTCCTTTTTTTCATTTCATTTTGGGTAGAGTACGGAATAATTAGAAGTCCTGTAATTGGTTTTGCAATTTGTTTTCTATTTGGAAAAAATTTCCTTCACTTGAAGTGAGAGTCAGACAAAATGGATACTATTTGTAAAGCGTAAAGCCAGATTCTTGGGACACAAAGGGGGTTATTTATTAAGGCTGGAGAGTGCAAAATCTGGGGCAATTCTGCATAGAAACCAATCATCTTCCAGGTTTAATTGCCAAAGCTTAACCAATTCAGCCCTGGAAAGATTTGCCCCCTTAATGACCAGGCCATTTTTTTGCGATACAGCACTGCATTGCTTTAATTGACAATTGCGCGGTTGTGTGATGTTGTACCCAAACAAAATTTTTCGCCACAACTAGAGCTTTCTTTTGGTGGTATTTGAACACCTCTACGGTTTTTATTTTTTGCGCTATAAACAAAGAAAGAGTGACAATTTTGAAAAAAAACACAATATTTTGTACTTTTTGCTATAATAAATATCCCAAAAATCAAATGAAAAAAAAAATGTCTTTATCAGTTTAGGCCGATATGTATTCTTCTTCATATTCTTGGTAAAAACAATCGCAATAAGCGTATATAGATTGGTTTGCACAAAAGTTATAGCTTCTACAAAATAAGAGATATATTTATGGTATTTTTATTATTATTATTTTACTAGTAATGGTGGTGATCTGCGAAAGGACTGCGACATTGCTGCGGACAGATCGGACACTTTTTGGGACCAGTGACATTTATAGATCAGAGCTAAAAATAGCCACTGATTACTATATAAATATCACTGGCAGGGAAGGGATTATAGGGGCAATCAAAGGGTTAAATGTGTTCCCTCAGTGGGACTGACTGGGGGAGGAGACAAATCGCTGTTCCTCCTTAGTAGGAACACACAATCTGTCTCTACTCCCGACAGAACCAGGATTTGTGTGTTTACACACACAGATCTCCGTTCTGGCTCTGCCAGGAGCGATCGCGGGTGCCCGGTGGACACGCTGCAGGCACGTGCCTGCCATATCGATTTAAAGAGCCAACATATAATGACGCCGTTTTGTGCAGCCGTGCCATCCTGCCGCAGCACAACTGCAGCGGCTGGTCAGCAAGTAGTTAATTGAACAAGCTAAAGTTAAAAGCTGGTTGGCTACTATGCTCAGCTGCACCAGCTTCTGAGCATACCAGTTTTAGTAAATCGCCCCCAAAGTGTCTGGACATAAAAGTTTGAAAAACTGAAGAACTGGATTGCAACATGTGTGGACACCCTATCATCTTCATCACAGTGTGACATATTTTAGTATGCAAAGGTGTTTGGGAAATAATAAAAAAAAAGGAGGGGAAGAACAACATAATTTTCTATCCATTAAGCAGCTATTGTATCGAAAGCTGCGATTGTGCCAAATACATTTCCCTTCTTAGTAGGAAAAGAAAAACACATTTATCTTTACAAGCACCTACTCCTCCATCCTGAATACTAATAGACTTCCTTATTATGACTTGGTGAATTATTTCATTGCAACATCATTTTTTTTTCCCTTTTTTAATGCCTTCCTGTCATTGAACCCCATGTCCATGTGTCCAAGAAAATTGGAATCCGGAAAAGACGTGCCACTATTTCCTCCTGGATAGAATTGAAATAATGAGCCACTGAAATGCAATAAATGAAAGGGAATTCATTTGCAAGTTGATAAAGGAGAGACAATTTAACACCCCTTTTCATCTGCATAGCATTTTCAGATTTTTCTGCTTAAGTATGTATTAAAAGTCTTTCCATCGACAGCACTAAACAACAATAAAGGACAATAAACAACAATAAGCACAAGATATAAATAAATAGGCAATAAACGACAGAGGCTTATCTGTGGAAGAGAGGGGAAAAAATGGACAAATGAAAGATTATAAAATAAGTTATGAAGCAGGAGAGCAAAGGATGCTGGGGCATGGCTGATCAAACTCTCAAGGGTTGGTTTTCATTTTCAAATTCATTTCTTTGCTCCTTTGGTGTAGAAGAAAAGATTAAAGATAAGAAAGACGTAGGTGGAAAATGTGGAAAATGAGGAGGGTCGAAGAATATTACCTTCATATATCACTGCCACCCAAAACATTGCCCTACATAGAGCATTCCCAAGAAGCCTTGGTAGGACCTATCTTACATCTTGTTTAATAGGAAAATGTTGGATTGACTTCTGCATGGTGGACCCTGGAGACTTCTCTTCACCAAGCTCGCAAATATCTGATAACATCAGAAGTTTATCTCTATTACTGTAATGTGGGTTTCACAACAATGGTTGCTCTGTTATGGTCGTGCTTTTCATTTCCTACCATGATGGACTGTCCATTATGGAACAAAGAGTATCACTGAGCAATAACAAGAGCAAAACTAATGTACAAAAGAAACAGAAACAAATATTGGTATAGAAGATGTGGAATGGAAAGAATACAACCAGCATTCACAGGAAATGAATGTATAAACAGCAGTGAGAGATTACAAACAAAATATATGATTCGCTGTGATTTATTATGTGAACGTGATAAAGAGATTAAACTATTTAATGGGAACCTGTACTTTGTCCATTAAAGGATAATCTTGTAAAGCCTCTCCTACACAGGGGCCATCTATCATGCGTCTTCAATGATGACTCTCCATAGCAGCCTTTCTCAACCTACACCTTTCAGGTCACAAGGAACCCCTGCCTATAAATTATTTCCAGTAATAATAATAAAATTAGGAATGACATAGTCATGGTGATAATAATAATGGCCAGAAAAGAAACGTGTTTTTTTTCTGAATTAGAAGACAGCAAATAGTGGATTAAATTACCTTTGGACACTAGAAAAATTATCAGGACTTACAAAGTGGGATAGGGTTATAGGGGGATGCCCAAGCTTGCCAGTATCCAGTCACCTGAAGGTGCCAACCTAAAACCTTAGGGTCTATAAACATCCAACAAAATCGGTTTGGGATTCCCCTTTGACTATAAAATATCTTGAAAAGGCCCTTATGACTTCTCCCAAATCTAAAACTCCAGGGGCAGATGATATTCCTATAGAGGTAAACAAAGATTTGAGGAAGGTTACCCTACTGCAGTTACTTGATATCTTGGTAGATGCATTAAAACGGTTCTTCTTCCTTAATCTATGTATGGGGTCATTATAGTTGTGTTACCATAAAAAATGAATAAAGATCCTCATTTACCAGACTCATATTGTCCCACGTCACTGTTAACAACAGATGAAAAAACTGTTGTGAAAGTGTTGGATTCAAGATAAAATAAAGCTATCTCCACTGTAGTGCACCCAGATCAAACTAGTTTCATGTTCCTTAAATGGACAGCTCATAATATCAGACAGACCTTTCTTAAATGCAGGTCCCCATGGATAACCACAGCAATAGAGCCTTATTGGCTCTCGATATGTCCAAGGCTTTTGATTTTATTTTGTGGGCAGTCCTGACTAACTTTGGAATAGGTGGATCCCAGGAGCTGCACATTAGAACAAGACCTGCTGTGTGTAGACAAGTGGCAGTCTCAGCTTGGACCACTGCCAGGCCACACCCTCACTCCACCCACTGGAGCTTACTCATGGGGATGGGAAACGCGTAGTTTTGTGGGGGTCCAGGCTGAGACTGGCACCTGTCTACACCAGTGATTCTCAAGGCACCCCAACAGGTCATGTTTTCAAGATTTCCCTCAGATGAAATGGCTGTGGTGAGCTCCTCCAAAGGGGATATCTTAGATTGGTTCACAAGGAGGATTTTGAAGAACCAAAAGTACTAGTTTTAGATTTTTTTTTAACAGGAGTGTATGATGCTAAAGATCTTTAAAACAGAATAGATAGTACTCTAAAGGGACAGGTTTCTGCCCTAACAGCCAAATGCTGATCTATACCAGACTGGTACAAGGCCAAAAAGAAGGAATATAATATTTATGGGTGCTAAGGTGCTTGCTTTCACACCAGTCAAAAGAGGCCTTCCATATGCGATTGTGGATTTTCTCAGAGTAAGGTGGAAATGACAGAATCAGGCTTTTTAGAACCGAAGCATCAGCAGCCATTCCATTAAAACCAGTGAGCGAGAAGCTGGGAGGAATAAAGGGATTTTGTTAACTTACCTGTGAAATCCATTTCTTCAAGTACATCACGGGACACAGAGCAGCAAGCCATTACTATACGGGTTATATGGTCTACCTTTAGGTGATGGACACTGGCACGCCCAGACAGGAAGTCCCCTCCCTATATAACCTCCTCCCCTATCGGGAGTACCTCAGTTTTGTAGCAAGCAGTATGTCTCGCAATGAGTCTCCCCCAAAAAGAGGGGTGGGAGCTCTGTGTCCCGTGATGTACTTGAAGAAAAGGATTTTACAGGCAAGTTGTTAACAAAATCCCTTTTTCTTCCTCGTACATCACGGGACACAGAGCAGCAAGCCATTACTATACGGGATGTCCGAAAGCAATGCTTAATGAGGGGAGGGGGACACCCCAGTATAAACATGCAAAAAAAGGAGGGTGCCAACCCCAGACGTGAGGATTTTAAATTGCTGACTGTAGTACCGCTCGCCAGAAGGCTGTGTCGGCACTCCCCTTAATGTCCAGCTGGTAAAACCTTGTGAAAATATGGACAGACGACCATGTCGCCGCCCTGCAAATCTGAGCCATGGAGATCTGGTGATGTGCCGCCCAAGAGGCACCCATGGCTCTTGTCGAATGTGCCTTCACTGATAAAGGAGGAGGTACCCTCTTTAGACCGTAGGCCTGACTAATCAATTGCCTGATCCACCTTGCAATAGTTGATTTCGCTGCCGGCTGACCCCTTTTGGGTCCGGCTGGTAAGACAAAAAGGACGTTGGTTTTCCGAATCTCTTCCGTGGCCTTCAGATAATATCGTATGGCACGGACGACATCTAAAGTATGCAACCGCCTCTCCCCCCGACGACGAGGGGTTAGGGAAAAAGGCCGGTAGAACCAAATCCTGATTTAAATGAAATTTTGATATAACTTTCGGAAGAAAGGAAGGATGTGGTCGTAACACGACCCTGTCATTATGGAAAATTAGATAAGGTTCCCTGCATGACAGAGCTGCTAACTCTGATACACTTCTGGCCGAGGTCATCGCCACCAGGAACACAAGCTTTCTGGTCAGCAATAACAATGGGACCTCAGCCAACGGCTCAAACGGCTGCCTCTGCAGGGCCGAAAGAACTAAGTTTAAGTCCCATGGGCAAAGGGGGGATCTGACTGTAGGATTCATCCGTAATGCCCCCTGAAGAAAGGTCTTGACAAGTGAGTGATTAGCCAAAGGCCTCTGAAACAGGACCGATAAGGCTGACACTTGCCCCTTGATCGTACTTACAGCCAGGTTTCTGTCTATTCCGAGCTGAAGGAACTCCAGGACCCTGCCAATAACATACTTGCGGGGATGCCATCCTCTTTTCCCGCACCAGGTAACGTATGCTTTCCATACCCTGTAATATATAGCCCTGGAAGCAGGTCTTCTGGCTCTAATCGGAGTAGAAACTACCTGGCTGGAAAGGCCCCTACCTCTAAGAATCAGGGATTCAGCCTCCAGGCCGTCAAACTTAGACGGTGTAAGGCAGGATGGCGGACCGGGCCCTGACACAGTAGGTCTGGTCGAAGCGGGAGGGGCCAGGGTCTTCCTACCGACATCTTCAGGATTAGGGGAAACCATGACCTTTGTAGCCAGGCCGGAGCCACGTGAATCACTGGCTTGTGCTCTGCCTGGATCCTGCGTAGAAGGCAAGGCAACATCTGCAATGGAGGGAAGGCGTACAGGAGAGAGAACCGGTGCCAAGGGCATACTAATGCATCGGTCCCGCAAGCCAACGAGTCCCTTGTCCGGGACACGAACTGGTTCACCTTGTTGTTGTGCCTTGAGGCCATGATGTCCACATCTGGTGATCCTAGTCTCCGGCAGATTTCTTGAAAAACCTCGGGATGGAGTGACCATTCCCCTGGCAACACCTGTTGGCGACTCAAAATCTGCCTCCGCGTTGTCCACCCCGGGGATGAACACTGCCGAAATGCATGGAACCTGATTCTCTGCCCAGAAGAAGATCTTGTCCACCTCTGCTTGAGCAGCCCGGCTCCTTGTGCCCCCCTGGTGATTTATATACGCCACCGCCGTGGCGTTGTTGGATTGTATCCTCACCGGTGACCCCCTTAGTTTGGAGGTCCAGGCTGTCAGGGCCAACCGTGCTGCTCTGATCTCCAGCACATTTATGGGCAAGCTTTTCTCTGTTGCCAACCATCTCCCCTGTAGGGCACAGCCCTCCAGGATCGCTCCCCAGCCCCAGAGGCTGGCGTCCGTGGTGACTACCCTCCAAGACACGGGACTGAAGGATCTCCCCTTCAGAAGATTCTGTGGGTTCAGCCACCAGCTGAGGCTCTGACGTACCTGGGAGGATAAGACTACAGGATGATCCAAGCCCTGAGGCCTCTTGTTCCATCCTGACAGAATGGCCTCCTGTAACTTTCTTAAATGGAACTGAGCATAGGGCACAGCCTCGAAAGAAGCTACCAACCTGCCTAACAGGTGCATGCCCATTCGAACCGTCGGCCTCCTTCTGCCCAGAACAGCCGAGATAGTTTCCCTTATGGACACGACCTTCTCTTGAGGCAGGAACACCCTCTGGCGCTCTGTATCCAAGAGCATGCCGAGGTACTCTAAACGTCTTGTGGGCTCCAAGGCTGACTTGTCCTGATTTAGGACCCAGCCTAGCGACTCCAGGTAACGAACCGTTAGGCTTACCGCCTGACTTACACAGGCCGCTGAGTGACCTACTATTAAAAGATCGTCCAGATAGGCCAGGATCGACACCCCCTGGATTCTGAGATTGGCCAACACAGGGGCCAGAATCTTTGTGAAGACACGGGGGGCCGTAGCCAGCCCGAATGGGAGTGCGACAAACTGATAGCATCGATGTCCTACCGCAAATCGCAGGAATCTGTGATGTCCTGGGAATATTGGCACATGAAGGTATGCATCTTTTATGTCTATAGATGCCAAGTAATCGCCCTTCTGTAGGACGGCGGCTACCGACCGAACTGATTCCATCCGGAACGATTGGATCCTTAAATACCGGTTTAACCGTTTTAGGTCCAGTATGGGCCCGACGTCGCCATCTGGCTTTGGAATGATAAAGAGGTTGGAGTAGAATCCCTGCCCCCGCTCCTGGGCTGGTACTTCTACAATTACCTCTTGAACCAAGAGGCGGTTCAAGGCCGCCACCAGAGATTTTTTCTTCTCTGGATTTCCCGGAACTCTTGACCTTTGGAAATGAGGGGGGGGGGGGGATCTCCAGAAATTCGAGCTTGTAGCCCAATGCCACCGTGGAGAGAACCCACCTGTCGGGGACTCTGGCTTCCCAGACCCCTGAGAAATGCCGAAGTCTTGTCCCCACCCGCAGGAGTGGGGGCGCCCCCTCATAAGGTTGACTTGGGGGTTGCCTTGGCCGGTTTGCGGAACCATGGTCTCCTGTTACCGGCAGGCTGTCCCTGGGCCTTGTTACCCATGCCTTGCCGCCCAGAAGGCCGTCGATACTGTCTAGAAGTAGATGGACCTGGGGCGGGCGAGGCTGGACGCTTAAAGGTAGGGCCTCGAGCCCTCTTCTTAACTGGTAGGAGCGTACTCTTCCCACTGGATATGGTCTGGATATACGCTTCCAGATCCTTCCCAAATAATTTTTCCCCATGAAAGGGGAAACTGGCCAATAGTCTTTTACACAGGATCTCCGCAGACCAATTTTTCAACCACAAGAGTCTCCTCATGTGTATCAAAAAAAGTGACAGGCCTGCTGAATAGTGTCCTTTATGGCATCAACTGTGAAGCATAAGGCTCTTGGGAGGTCTGCCAACACCTGTGCCTGTTCCGGCGGGATTTCTCTTAAGACCTGCTTGGCTTGGTCCTTGAGGGCCTGGCGAACGCCAATCGGGGCAACGGCGGGCTGAATCACTGCCCCAGCCGTAGCAAAGGAGGCCTTTAGAAGTGTCTCTAGACGCTTATCGACCAGATCCTTGAAGGTCTGAATATTCTCAACCGGGCAGGTCAAGGTCTTGTTGACACAAGCAATAGCTGCATCCACCGCCGGGACTGCCCATTTCTTAGCGAAAGCTTCATCAATGGGATACAAGACCGAAAATCTTTTTGGAGGGATAAAGATTCTATCAGGTTTCACCCAATCCTGAAAAACAAAGTCCTCCAGCAAAGGATGGACTGGAAACACTGAGATACCCGATGGGGCCTTTAAAGAGCCCAAGGAGGACACTGTAGTGACCTGAGGTTCTGGTAGAGGCATTTTAAAAGCCGTTCGGACCATCTCTGTCAAGGACTGGACCCATAGGCTCTCCGCCTGGGAGGCTGAAAAGGGCTCCTCTACTGTGGAGTCCTCGGACTCAGAACCCCCTAGGATATCTTCCGCAGTGTCCCCAGGCAGATCCAGCTCTTCAGGGGAAAGGCACTCGGCAGCCAACTCCCTGAGTCTAGGTGACGGGGATCTAGCCCGTTTTCTACCTGACATGGAGCTTGCAATTAAGGTGGTTAACCTGCGTTCTAACCCCATTAGGGTGGACGCTAACATGTCCTCTGTTACAAAAACAGGGGTAGGTTGATTAGGGCCTGCCACAGCACCTAGCAACCCTGATGGCTCATTCAGGGCAGCGTCCTGAAGCCTGTCCGGGGAGGATGGGCATACCATGACCGGAGCCAGATCCTCCGAGCCCGAAGGGGACCCCTTCTGTTTTTTTGCAGCTTTTGCACCTTTAGGGGTTCCCGTACCCTTGGGACCCATGATACAAACCTGAGGCACTCTGCACGAACAACTGACTGCTGTGACAAGGAGTACAAAAGGAAAATAATCCTTCTAGGAGGTTAGAGATAATTCTAGGGAGGCCCAAGAGTTATCCAACCCCCGGGGATGATCACCGCCAGAGGCTACATGAAATCCCCTCCTGACTGGATTAGCGTTTGAGCCAGAGCCCAAATTGCTGCGGGGGAAAAAATGGCTTTAAACGTCCATAGTGAGCATTAAGCTCTGGACCTGTAATTCCCAAAACCGCCACTGGGTGTCACTGTGGAGCTGTTTACAGAGCTGTCTAGCTGACTTGGCTGCTGCTCTGTGATCGCTCACCTGCCTGATCCCTGGTCAGGTCTTAAATAACTTGAGCAAGCCTGACGTCAGGCGTCACGCGGCACGCCCGACACTACCTCCCCCGCTCCCCCCGCACGGCGCCGCACATATCTAACGCACGCGCGCACACGAAAAAAACGCCAGAAGGGAGGAGGCATAGAGGACGCCGCGGTGCAGCACACGTGAAGCCTCAGCTCCACACACCCAGTCAGGTATCTACTGCCCCTAAGGGCCATGAGGTAAAAACGGGAGAAGCGCTCTACAGCAACAGGGGGGTTCCCTACCACGGTGCAGCAATAACTAACCAGCCTTGGGGGGGGTGGTGAGAAGGAAGGAAGAATATGGGTTGACTCTGCCATCCTGTCCGGAAGGACATAGTGGAACAAGACTGCCGATGCCAAGCATACTATAGGCAAACCCAGGGATCTCTCCCCCCCCCCGAGGAGATATCCTGCCGTCGGACCAAGTCCCGCAGGCTCTCCACTTACCTGTCCACGCAGCAGGGTATAGTTGAGAAAAAAAAAAAACAATCTTCCCCCATCTCCGTGGGTATCGTGATACACCTTCAGGGACCGGGTCCTGGATGGGAACACCACACCCCTGGACCTATAAAGCACTCTGGCAACAGAAGACCTTTAGACCTATGAAGGTACAAGGCTCTGGAACCCAGGGTCCAGCCCTCCGAGGAGAGGCGTTATAGGAAAAACCCCATTCTTGAGCTGGGGCCCGGGTACCGTCCACTTTGGCTATGAAGCACCTTGGACGGAAGCTCTTCTCAACGTGACCAACACCTGAGACACTGGCGAAAAAAACTGAGGTACTCCCGATAGGGGAGGAGGTTATATAGGGAGGGGACTTCCTGTCTGGGCGTGCCAGTGTCCATCACCTAAAGGTAGACCATATAACCCGTATAGTAATGGCTTGCTGCTCTGTGTCCCATGATGTACGAGGAAGAAAAAGGGTTTTGTGATGGGAGGTCTGGTCTGTTTGAAGGAGGCCAAGGTTTGTCAGTCAGGAGTCTGAGTATGTCTGTGTACTGAGTTCTTCTGAGCCAATCTAAGGCAATAGAAATCACTGAAATAAAATTTCCCTTCTATCTTGTGGAGCAGTCCAGGGAGAAGCTACACTGGAGGGAGAGCATAAACCAGATTTAACAGGGTCCACGGAATCACCAGGGCATCCACTGTGAAGACTAGGGGATACTCAGATCTGATTACAAAATTGTTCAGTTTCTTGTTGAGCCTGAAGGCAATGATGTCCACATTTGATGTTCCCAACTTTTGACAGTGTCAGGAAGATCTTGGGGTGAGGGGACTAGTAGGTGTTGGCGACTCAGGAAGCCCACCACCCAATTTTCCACTCCCAGTATGTAGATGGCCACAAGTTTTCGAATGTGTTCTCCACCCAAAAGAGAATCAGGCTTGCCTTCTTCAGAGCTGCCTGAGCTCTGGTTCCCCATTGGTAGTTTATGCAGGCCACAGTCGTGGCATGGTCTGGCTATACTTCTATTGGGTGGCAGTATTGGAGAGTCAGTCTTATGGCTCACAGTTTCAAAAAATTGATGAAGAGCATAGATTCCTATGGGGACCAGGTGCCTGAGACTGTTAGATAATTGCAGATCCTGTCCCAGACTGACAGGCTGCCATCTAGCATGATGAGCTTCCAGGGAGAGAAGAGGAATGATTTCCCAGAGTCTAGGGCTGATTCAGAAATCCACCTTGTCAGGCCTGGCTGTACAAAAGTAGTGGGCAATACAGAGAAGGGAACTGCTTGTCCCATGTCATGAGCCATACTTAACCACTTCATGATGGAGCTGTCGGACACTTATGGGAGTGCGTCATATGATGTACCTGATCGCTGCGGCACTAAGCCAGCACATTCTGTGACCAGTGTGTCCTTTAATATGTTAAAAATTATGCAGCCAGAATCCTATCCTGGAGTCCTTGCACTGTCCACCTGCCAGGTTTCCCATTGACTTTAGGATTCTCTTGCTCTCCTATAATGCTCTTCATGGCTTGGCACCCCATTCTTTTTCTGAACTTTTATTAACTTATTCCCCCTTTAAATTTCTGGTCTTCTTGTATGTCCCCTCTACTCACCTACATGTAATGGGAAACAGGGCCTTCTGCTGCTATGGTCCAAAACTCTGGAATTTACTTCCAAAGAACATTAGTCATCTTCTCTAAAAACTCATTCAAATCAAATCTAAAATCTTTTTTCTTAAGACAAGTTTTTAAACGGTGTGCCTTTTATCTTTATGTTATCCTGTGTATTTGTTGTGCTTTCCTTGTAAAGTGAGATGCTACTTTTAAAGGCGTTATATAAAATAAAGTTTATTATTAATATTAGGGCTTGAAAAGAAAGGATGGTTTTGTTTTACATAGAGAACAATGTTTGGGAAAAGCAAAAGCATCCTATTTGGTGAGAACAGGTAGTAGCCATAGTAGACTAATGCCGCGTACAGACGATCGGACATTCCGTCAACAAAACCGTGGATTTTTTTTTCCGATGGATGTTGGCTCAAACTTGTCTTGCATACACACGGTCGCACAAATGTTGATGAAAATTGCAAACGTCAAGAACGCGGTGACATCCAACACCTATGACGAGCCAAGAAAAATTTAATTTAATAGCCAGTGCGGCTCTTCTGCTTGATTATGAGCATGCGTGGAATTTTGACAAAACTTTTTTTTGTATAATCAGTATTTATTAAAAGAATAACAAATGAAAAGAAAAAAAAAGGGGGGGGGGGAGAGGAAGACATGTAAAACATAGGGTCGACATGGCCAATCAAGTATTGCATGTCAAAGAGCTAGCCTCGCAGGGCTGCCAAATTATAAACTATAATGAAAGAAAAATAACGTTAACAATGAAGGTAGTTAAACCCGCAGGGGTCTCCACAGAGGTCGACGGTCAAAGGGGCATCAACAGCCGCGCCGACCACCGGGACACCAGGGTAGTCAATTGGGCGGCAGCCTGAGAGAGCACGAAGGTAAGGCATCAACCTAACAAGGCACTGGAGGAGGACACAAATTAAGATAGCTGCTGAGCAGCCCAGGTCCAGTTACACAGCAGGTGAGGAGGCGGAGCAGATAAGGGACCATCCGGCCCAGGCCCAGACCCGCAACCCACAATCAGGGCAGGGGGGCACCAGGGCCTGACAAAACTTTTTGTTGGAAAATTTGAGAACCAGCTCTCAAATTTTTGTTGTCGGAAATTCCGACAGCAAATGTCTGATGGAGCCTACAAAACAGTGGGAATTTCCGACAAAAAGCTCCCATCGAATATTTGTTGTCGGAAATTCCATGTGTACGCGGCATCAGGCTGTTTTTTGTGGGGTAGAATAAATCTCCCCCTCCATAAGTTAATAACTTAATTGATACATTTATCAAGACATTCACCAAACAGGTGTTCAGTAAAAGATATGTTTTACAAGCAAGATCAGCAGACCAAGTCTAAGGCCCCTTTCACATTGAGGCGTGGAGCCGCGGTGACGGTATAGCCGCGCTATTTGTAGCGCCGCTATACCGTCGTGTTTACCGCGATATTCGGGCGCTAGCGGTGAGGTTTTAACCCCCGCTAGCGGCCGAAAAAGGGTTAATACCGCCCGCAACGCGGGCGGTATTACCGCGCTATTACCGCGGTTTCCCATTGATTCCAATGGGAAGGCGCGCTATAGGAGCGGTGAACACACCGCTCCTATACCGCGGTAAAGATGCGGCTAGCAGGACTTTTGGAGCGTTCCTGCTAGCGCACCGCTTCAGTGTGAAAGCCTTCGGGCTTTCACATTGAACACTACAGGGCATGATTTTTCATGCGGTATAGCAGCGCTATTTTTAGCGCTGTACCGCATGAAAAACGCCTCAATGTGAAAGGGGCCTAAGTTTAACCACAATATTATGCACATGTGTACAGAGAGCAGTGTCATTGCAGAGACCTGGGAATTACATACTCCTGGGCATCAACACAAAATAGCAGCACCGAAGGTATGAGCTGCAATTGTTCTAGATAGAAGAACAGGATTCTCATGGGCAGAATTGTGTTCCCTATTCTTTTGTTCAGTTAGCTACAGTATGACAAATGGACATGGCTGTAGTAACTAAAGGCTGTACCACAGAGAGCAAAATATGTTTTCAATGATGTTTCAAAATGCCTGTCTTCCCGAATTCTTAAAGGGGCCATAAAGGCTCGTGTTTTTTTTACCTTAATGCATCATATGGCGAGCTTGCGTTTCATAAAATTCAGAAGGTGAAAATAATTGTTCTCTTCTACGTCCACCTCTCCCGCCTAAGGCCCCATGCACACAAAACGCAAATGCAAAAACATCTAAACACACGTTTTCAAAGGCAAAAACCAGCGTTTAAACCGCCTGTTTTTTCCGCGAATATCGCAGCGTTTTGCGTTTATAAGCGTTTAGTTAAGAAACATCATAAGACCCTCCCTAAGCTCAAAAAACAATATTAATTTAACCATTTCAGCCACTTTGAGAGACCAAATTGAGTAGCAGCTGAAAGAGCAGCAGTATACTTGTATTTAGAGTGTCACTTGCCACAAATTGTGAATTGTCCACTTGCCACATCATCTGCCACGTCACCTGCCACAAGTTGTGGATTGTCCACTGGCCACGTCACCTGCCACAAGTTGTGGATTGTCCACTGGCCACGTCACCTACCACAAGTTGTGTATTGTCCACTTGCCATGTCACCTGCCACATCACCTGCCACAAGTTGTGGATTGTCCACTTGCCATGTCACCAGCCACAAGTTGTGGAATGTCGACTGGCCACAAGTTGTGGACTATCCACTTGCCAAATCACCTGGCCACCTCACCTGCCACAGGTTGTGGATTGTCCACTGGCCACAAGTTGTGGATTTTCCACTTGCCACAAGTTGTGGATTGTCCACTGGCTACATCACCTGTCACGTCCCTAAGCTCAAAAAACATTATTATTTAACCATTTCAGCCATTTTGTGAGACCAGAGTGAGTAGCAGCTGAAAGAGCAGCAGTATACTTGTATTTAGCATGTCACTTGCCACAAGCTGCGGATTGTCCACTTGCCATGTCACCTGCCACAAGTTGTGAATTGTCCACTTGCATTGTCACCTGCCACAAGTTGTGGATTGTCCACGTCAACTGGCCACGTCACCTGCCACAAGTTGTGGATTGTCCACTTGCCATGTCACCTGCCACATCACCTGGCCACCTCACCTGCCACAAGTTGTGAATTGTCCACTGGCTGCGTCACCTGCCACAAGTTGTGGATTGTCCACTGGCCACGTCAGCTGCCATGTCACCTGGCCACGTCACCTGCCACAAGTTGTGGATTTTCCACTTGCCACAAGTTGCGGATTGTCCACTTGCCACAAGTTACGGATTGTCCACTTGCCACATCACCTGGCCACGTCACCTGCCACAAGTTGTGGATTGTCCACTGGCCACGTCACCTGCCACAAGTTGTGGATTGTCCACTGGCCACGTCACCTGCCACAAGTTGTGGATTGTCACCTGGCCATGTCACCTGCCACAAGTTGTGGATTGTCCACTGGCCACGTCACCTGGCCACTTCACCTGCCATGAGTTGTGGATTGTCCACAATGCAATGCAAGCAATTAGTTTTTTTTAAGTTTAATGGTTTTTCCTCATTTGCCATCATTTTTGAGATTTCTAATGTAAAAAAAAAAAAAAAAATAGGTCACCTTTAAAAACGCCTATAAATGAAATCGCGGCAAAACGCCGGTGCCGCGTTTTGCGTCTGAAATGCGAAAATGTTTGCATCGGAACCCATTTGTTCGCGTCTGGAAAAATGAGGATAAACGCAACTGCCTAAAAACGTCAATAAACGAGATTGTGTGCATGGACACATAGGATAACATTGAATGTGTTCAGGGGCAGTTGAAAAAACTGTCCAAATGCCTCTGAACTCGAATTTACCAGCGTCTCGTGTGCATGGGGCCTTAAACTCAGTCTGGTAACCACAGGCTCCCTCAGGAAGGAACAATAATAAAACAAACAAGCCCAAAAGGGTAAAGAATCAAGGCACCGCTGTACCCCTCTTACCTGGGCCTGACCGGTGCTTGCAGCGCCTGTCTCCGCTGATGCGGTCTGTCTCTCCTCCATTGTGTAGAGCGCAGCAAGGCTTTAGGGGAAAATGCTGATTTTTTTTTAACCTTCCCCGGCCTCCCGCATCATCATTGGGGGCCAGAAGCGGAAGTACCGGTCACATAACCCATTCCTCAGACCCTGCGTTCCAGGCGATGGGAACCAAGCGGCGCCACGCCCGCCCAAGAAGCCGCGTCGCCGTGCATGCTTTTGCCAGCCGGGACCCGGAGCTGAATATGCGGACCACCGCCGACCCACGGCGATTACCGCTCGGCCACCAGGCCATACCGCAGCCTCCGAGCACAATGACACTGCCCCCTGGGGAGCCGAACACTCCACTGAGTAGGAACGCCTGGGGACTCCCGAACACCCCCTCCCCGGTAAGGGGGGCTGGGATGGTCACAGCACTCCAAGCCGCAAGCTAGAAAAGGTAAGCCTACCCCCTCCACCCTGGAGAGAGCACAGCTCCCTGGTTCCCCATGATGCTTCCCCCATGGCGGAGGAAACACAGTAACTGAGGCCATGGTGGGATTTCAAGGGGGATTTTAAAGGATCACATGTGTTTCCTAAAAAGAGGCGGAGCTGCGCTCTCTCCAGGGTTGTCCTGAAAGGCAATTTGAGAAAAAAAGGACATCGATTTTGTATGGGTACAGCGTCGCATGACCGCACAAAGTTGTAGTGCCATATCGCAAAAAATAGCCTGGTCATTAGGGGGGCTAAGCCTTCAGGTCCTTAAGTGGTTAAAATATTGTTTTTTCCAAATAATTATATGGTTTACACACGTGGTTTTTAAAAATAATAACAAATATTTTAATAAATATGATATGGACGGGTGCTCCTATAAAGTCCATTTACAACAAACGTACATATATTTCCCAATAGTTAGGACATTGGCACATGTCTATCTGTGTATCCACAGTACCACCCTGCGGTGATAGAATTTATCCGACTTCAATTTACAGAAGGGATAACATACTAAGGGAAACAACAACCCACATGTAAAAACAGGAGATGGCCACAATTACAGAGAAGCCTTGCCTTACTTTATCCACAATGTTGGGTCTGGTGTCTCATCTTCCTCTTGATTCTCAATGAGGTTAAGGTCAGACGAGTTTGCTGGCCAATCAAGCAGAGTAATACCATGATCATTAAACCAGGTATTGCTTTCTACATTAAACCACATATTGGTACTTTTGGGAGTGTGGGCAGGTGCCAAGTTCTGCTCGAAAATGAAATCAGCATCTCGAAAAAGCTGGTCAGCAGAGGAAAGCATGAAGTGCTCTATAATTTCTTGGTAAGGGCCGTGCAGACTTGATAAAACACAGTGGCCCAACACCAGCAGATGACATGGCTCCCAAAAATCAACAGGGACTGTGAACATTTTTTGCAATTCATTTGGAAATCAAGGTCCTAGAGTCTGGAGCAAGAGTGGAGCGGTACAGAATCCAAGTTGCATGAGGTCCAGTGTGAAGTTTCCAGTCAGTGATGATTTGGGGAGCCATCAGCTGGGGCTGGTCCACTGTGTTTTATCAATTCCAAAGTAAGAGCAGCCCTCTACCAGGAAATTCTAGAGCACCTCATGCTTCCCTCTGCTGACCAGCTTTATGGAGATGTTGATTTAATTTTCCAGCAGGACTTGGCATCTGCCCACACTGCCAAACGTACCAATACCTGGTTTAAATGATCATGGTATCACTGTGCTTAATTGGCTAGCAAACTCGCCTGACCTAAACCCCATAGAGAATCTGTAGGGTATTGTCAAGAGGAAGATGGGAGACCAAAGATCCAACAATGCAGATGAGCTGAAAGCCACTATTAAAAGAATCTGGGCTTCCAGAACACCCTTAGCCGCATTGATGCAGTAATTTATGCAAAAGGAGCCCCAACTAAGTATTGAGTGCATACTATACTGTACATGGACATTTCAGTAAGCCAACAATTCTGTATTAAATTTTTTTATTTTATTAACCACTTAAGACCCGGACCAATACGCTGGTAAATGACCCAAGGTGTTTTTGCGATTCGGCACTGCGTCGCTTTAACAGACAATTGCGCGGTCGTGCGACGTGGCTCCCAAACAAAATTTGCGTCCTTTTCTTCCCACAAATAGAGCTTTCTTTTGGTGGTATTTGATCACCTCTGCGATTTTTATTTTTTGCGCTATATACAAAAATAGAGCGAAATTTTTGAAAAAAAAACACTATTTTTTACTTTTTGTTAAAAAAAAAAATCAAATAAACTAAATTTTAGTCAAACATTTAGGCCAAAATTTATTTAGCCACATGTCTTTAGTAAAAAAAAAAAAAAAAAATCGCAATAAAAAAAAATAGCTACCTAGCGGGAACAGCGACACTAATACAGCGATCAGAAAAATGATCGCTTAGTGACGCTGGCAATAGGGAGTGAAAGAGTTAACTAGGGCGGTGATCAGGGGGTTAAAACTTTATTAGGGGGGGCTATCCTGAACCTAACACTAACTGATTTTACACTGCCTGTCACACTGACACTAAATGCAGTGATTAGATCACTGCATTCAGTGACACTGTGACAGGGGGGGTGGGGGGGCAGATCGCAAGGGGTTAAGTGTGCCTATGTGTGTGTATGTCAGTGTAGTGTTAGTGCAGGACTTACTGTGAGGTGTTTCTCCCATCGCAGCGGTTGGAAATACCGCTGCGATGGGAGATTACATCACTTCCCCCTTCCTGTGCTTACACAGGAGGAGGAAGTGACAGAACCTGGAGCGCGCGCATTGGCTGGGAGCGATCGCGGGGGGGCGGGTAAACGCCGACATCCGCCCGCTCGTCCCGGATCGCTCCCGGAGCCAGGGGGACCCCCTCACGCCGCGGAGGGGGTCCCGATGGGACCCCCGAACCGCACTTAGGCAGGGACGTAAATTTACGCCCTTGTGCCTGTACGAGCCATTCTGTGGCCGTATATGTGCGTGCGGGGGTCCTTAAGTGGTTAATCATATGTAATATTCACATTTTCTGAGATACTGAATTTGGGGTTTTCACTAGCTGTAAGCCATAATCAAAGTTAAAAGAAAAATGCTTGAAATACAGTATCCCACAAAAGTGAGTACAACACAAATGTTTGTAAATATTTTATTATATCTTTTTATGTGACAACACTGAATAAGTTACACTTTCTACAATGTAACGTAGTGAGAGTACAACTTGTATAACAGTGTAAATTTGCTGTTCCCTCAAAAAAACTCACACAGCCATTAATGTCTAAACCGCTGGCAACAAAACTGAGTACACCCCTAAGTGAAAGTAAAACTTGGGCTCAATTAGCCAGTCTCATACTGGACACTGAAAGTTCAACATGGCACCTTATGGCAAAGAATGAGGATCTGAAAAAAAAAAAAAAAAGTTGCTCTGCATAAAGATGGCCTAGGCTATAAGCAGAATGCCAAGACCCTGAAACTGAGCTGCAGCATGGTGGCCAATATTATACAGCAGTTTAACAGGACATGTTCCACTCAGAACAAGCCTCACCATGGTCAGCCAAAGAAGTTCAGTGCACATGCTCTGCATCATATCCAGAGGTTGTCTTTGTAAAAATAGACTTACGAGTGCTGCCAGCATTGCTGCACAGGTTGATGTTTGGGGGGTGAGTCAGTCAGTGTCAGACCATAGGCCGCACACTGCATCAAATTGGTCTGCATGGCTATTGTCCCAGAAGAAAGCCTCTTCTAAAGATGATGCACAAGAAAGCCTGCAAACAGTTTGCTGAAGAAAAGCAGACTAACAACATGGATTACTGGAACCATGTCCTGTGGTGCGATGAGACCAAGATAAACTTATATGGTTCAGATGGTGTCAAGCGTGTGTGACAGCAACCAGGTGAGGAGTACAAAGACAAGTGTGTCTTGTCTACAGTCACGCATGGTGGTGGGAGTGTCATGGTCTGGGGCTGCATGAGTGCTCCTGGCACTGGGGAGCTACAGTTCAATGAGGGAACCATGACTGCAAATATGTACTCTGACATACTGAAGCAGTACACGACCCCCCCCCCTTCAGAGACTGGGCTGCAGGGCAGTATTCCAACATGATAATGACTTCAAACACACCTCCAAGATGACCACTGCCTTGCTAAAGAAGCTGAGGGTAAAGGTGATGGACAGGCCAAGCATGTCTCCAGACCTAAACCATATTGAGCATCTGTGGGGCATCCTCAAATGGAAGATAGAGGTCCACCAGCTCAGTTATGTCATAATGGAGGAGTCCAGTGGCAACCTGTGAAGCTCTGGTTAACTCCATCCCCAAGAGGGTTAAGTCAGTGCTGTAAAAGAATGGTGGTCTCACAAAATATTGACACTTTGGGCCCAATTTGGACATTTACACTTCGGGGGTTTACTCACTTTTGTTGCCAGCTGTTTAGACATGAATGACTGTGTTGAGGTATTTTGAGGAAACAGCAAATTTACACTGTTATAGAAGCTGTACACTCACTACTTTACATTGTAGCAAAGTGTAATTTCTTCAGTGTTGTCAAAGATGTAATAAAATACTTACAAATATGTGCAGGGTGTACTCACTTTTGTGAGATACTGTATATCACGCTGCGTGTAACGCATCTATATACAATATACAAGGTTTAACTTTTTGAATTAAAGAAGTACAGAAATAAAATTAACTTTTTGTTGATATTCAAATTTTATGATATGCACCTGTTCATTGAGGGCAACCAATACAGATACTGCTAGCGAGTCCTGAGGCAATAAGCAGCTGGATCTTGATATAAGCGTCAGTCAAAGTAGGAAAAAAATAAAAATAATTGGTTTAGAAAACTTCTCTGGAGCAGAAGAGGTCCATTGCCTAGAGACACTAGCAAAAGTGGTGAGCTCCACGGAATTGGTGGGGGATCATTCCCAGCAAGGCTTTTCCTAGTGTGCAATCACCCAGAGGAAACTGCATAAAACCCATTGGTCACGATTACAAATCATGTTTCCTGTAAAATTAGGATTAATCTATAATTAAAGCTGAATTCCAGATAGACAGAATATTAAAAAAAAACAAAAAAAACACACAAAGTAATGCAGCTCTGGAATCATTAATACATCACTACATGCATTATTTAAAAACATAGTATGGCCAAAGCTTTTTTTGGCCATACTTCTCCTACGGATCAAAGCAGTGCAGTTCATTCTGCTCTCCTGTGATCCATTTTCTGCTCTCCTGTGATCCATTTTCAGCTGGCTGAAGCCCTGTGTCGGGTGGCAAAAAGAGCCTGAGGAAGTCCCTCTCGCCCCTCCACAGCACTGAAGAAAGCAGCTGACTTACAGTCTCGGCTCTATGCTAAGAGGGAAGGGGGGAAATCGGAGCAATTAGTGTTTGATCGCTCAGTTCTCACTTGAATCGATGCTGTACCCACCAAGAGGAGTATAAATATTTATATTTTTTCTTAAATCCTGAATTTCTCTTAACTTCAATTTGACCTGGTATTAGCCTTCTGCAGTCCCCTGTATAGCATGGCTGGAAGGGGAGAGAAAGAATCAATTCATGTGCTGAAAAGAGGAGAAAGCAGAGTAAAAAATAGATGTTTTTTTTTTTTTCCTATAGTGTTTCTCTGTTCATCGTCCAATCAAAAGCACGTGCGGAGGTGGATGCATGATGGCAGCGACTCAGAAGTGGTTTGAATAATTCTGGCCATCAGACTGAGGACATATGTGGGCTATATTATATATAAATATAAATATAAAAGTAAGGTGGCAGACATATATATATATATATATATATATATGTATAAAAAAGTAAGGTGGCAGAAACCTAAGGGTTGATGGTGAATATTGCTGCCAAATCTGATTTTATTTAACAGGCTGTTCATTTTTATCTTGTTTTTGGATGGCGTTTTGCTCTAATCCCTTTTTTAACAATCAAAACTTGACAGGGGTTCTAATCTTTTTTTTTAGGTCAATTGCACTTAAATGAAAGCAGGCCATAGTTCATAATTTTATCACCATTAAAACTATTCAACATCATTAACATTTATTGTTGTTTCTTTGGAGTGAAGGGATACAAAAAAAAAAAAAAAAAAAAGATTAATAAGAACGTTTAAAGCACCTGCAGCAGTTATTTTTCTTTATTACAGTAAGCAAAAAAATAAAAGCAAGCAAAGCAAAAATAGTTAAGAAAAATACATGTCAAGCTTTTTAAGTACAAGCTCCAATTTTAAACTTCGCCCTACAATTGTGACAAGTTAAATAAACAAACATTCTCACCATTTTAAATATAATTTTTTCCAGCATAACTATGGTTCTTTATATCTATGGGGATTGTAAAAGGGGGATATGTATTTTAAGGCCTCAAAAATATCCTAATTGTGGGTGAGGCCAGCAGGTAAATGGGAAAAAAAAAAAAAAAAAAAAAATGATATAAAAATATACCCAAAAAACCCAAGCTGGGGCCTCATGCACAAAATACATTCATTGCTTAAAGCAAGTTTCATGAAATTAAAAAAAAATTACCACCACTGAGCATTGTAAGCGTTAGAAAAGCTAGTTAAAATTGTTATATACTAAGCTAGACTAATTATGTGCAAGTTTTTTGCATTTAGGAGGAGGCTTGATGTACATTGAGAATAGTCATGAAAATGTTGCTGGTTTTGTGTGGTGGGGGGGGGGGAATCATCACCTCAACTTCAAGTTTGTACAATGAATCACTGCGATTCCAAAAGTGCTTTAATGGAAGTGAAAATCTTTAAGGCCCCTTCAGAACTCTTGTGGGTAACTCAGAATTAACAGGTGGTATTTTGAGTGTTAACAAGCACTGCATCACGGCATGCCAATTATTTGGCCGATGCATCCCAATGCTTAAAATTAATGGACATGACTCTTGTGTAAAGCAGTCTAACATGATGGACGCTGCCCTCTTTTGTGCATTGGAGTGTCATTCTAAATAAATGGCATCTCAATGCACCACAGGACTTGCCAAAAAGTATTGGGACACCTACCTTTACACACACATGAACTTTAATGGCATCCGAGTCTTAGTCTGTAAGGTTCAATATGGAGTTGGCCCAACCTTTGCAGCTACAACAGCTTCAACTCTTTTGGAAAGGCTGTCCACTGGTGTGCAGTCATGTTGGAACAGAAAGAGACCAATCCCAACCTCAGAAAAACAACCCCACACCATAATCCCCCCTCCACCAAATGATTTAAACCAGTGCACAAAGCAAGGTCCATAAAGACATGAATGAGCGAGTTTGGGGTGGAGGAACTTTACTGGCCCGCGTCCCGATTTCAACCCGATAGAACACCTTTGGGATAAATTAGAACAGAGATTGCGAGCCAGGCCTTCTCGTCCCACATCAGTGCCTGACCTCACAAATGCCGTTCTGAAAGAATCGTCAAAAATTCTCAAAGACACACTCCTAAACCTCGTGGACAGCCTTCCCAGAAGAGTTGAAGCTCAACTCAATATTGAATCCTACAAACTAAGACGCCATTAAAGTTCATGTGTGTGTAAAGGCAGTCCCAATACTTTTGGTAATATAGTGCATATCAGTCTTCTGGTGCATTGAGATGCCATTCATTTAGAATGGCATCCCAATGCACATTAGAGGGCAATAATGGCAATAGAGTGTAGATTAAATATAGGTTTGCAGCAATTTAAATATCTGAAGTAGCCCCAAAAGGTGAAATATTAGTTTTGATGCTGCTTTGTTAACTTACCCACCTGTTCTCTCAAATCTTTGAGACTCCATTAGCAAGAGGTCTACAGTGAGTTCACAGCTATACCCAGCTGGTTTGTACTTTGTTGGGGAGTCTGACTCCCCATATTAAAAACTTAACAGCAGAAACATTCAAGGCTGCCAACACTGTAAAAGAAAATCACACTGTTGCATTTTAATGTCTAATGAAGTATGGGGTAGTTTTGGGTCATCTGATCCTTCAAGAAGTAAGCTCTACTTGTTAGTCACCTGGTCCCAAGAGAGAACATGTACATTTTCAAAAGTTCCTTTAGATGCAGTAAATCGGAATTACTAAGGGCAGAATAGGCAAAAATGCTAAAACATTCAAAGAGAACTAGTCATGACTAGACTTTGCATATTCAGCCTCAAATACTATCCAAGGACTCTAGCAAAAAAACTCAGAGTGGGGTATGGGAGCGACCAGATGGCATGTTCTCAAAAGCTTTGCCAGTGTCCAGTCACCTGAAGGTACGAGCCGATAACACAACATCTATAAAATCTCAGCCTGTACACTGCATTTTTTTTTGCATAGGGTGGGAATGGTCAAACCTTTGTCAGTTTTTTGTTATCTGTGTCCAAATCAAAATTTCACTTAATTTCCTGTCTTGTAAACACTTTTCAAATATAAAGCAAGAGGAAATATCTTCAAAATGTGGCAGGTGCTCTCCTAGAATGTTACCATTGGAATATGCGGTTATAGATTAATATTAGCAATAAAAACATAACAAATGGCTCCCACTCCATCAAAAATAAATACAAATATTTGAACGGAGGTACTTTCTTAAAGTGGATGTAAACCATTTCCTATACCCAGTGAAGTGAAAAGCCTCAGTTTTTTTTCTTCCTGTTCAGCATTGGGTGTGGATTCTAGCCATACACGGTGTGACCACTGATTGGACGAAAGGCACATGCCCCCACTCCACAAAAGGAAGGAAGTAAGGAATGTGCAAAGCTGTGCTGTGAATAGACCAGCTCTCTGCTAATCTACTTATAGCACCCGCCCGACACAAATTTCAGGCTGGTTTTATCTTGGTTGTCAGAAGTCATCATGCTGATAACAGAAGAATGGAGCAGCAGAAAGAAACTAGACTTGGTGCTTTGGATAAAGATACGAAAACACTACAGATATGTGCGCTTAGGTCAATTTTCATGAATCAGGTTTACATTCACTTTAAGTTTTCCATATTACAGGCTATGGGATGCTCACTATCATTCAAGACATTTTCTGTGGGCCTAGGGCATCGTGGACACATCCCCTGGGAGCGTATCCTCACATTGTTCACAGCACAATGCCACAGAACAAATCCTTCATGGGCTTAATGTCAGATGGAATATTCACCACCAGAGAAGAAGTGAAGAGTAAGCAGACCCAGAGCGTCACATGACATCACGTGAGGAGTCTTTAAAAAAATAAAAAAATGGTATGTAGTATACCACAACTATATTCGGTGGTGGGTCTGAAATTGGGCTTTATGGTTTTTCTTTTTGATGAATTGCTAAGTGGCTCACTTAGTGAAAAGAGGCACAGAGTGGCATGACCAGTGTTGGTCATCGTCCAGTCAGCAAGTACATTCCCCATATTGGATACTGACAGGTTACCTTTAACAACTTCCCAAAAGCTAAATTAATTTTTAAATGTGTGCTGAATTTGACAGCTTTTTAAGAGTAGAGATTTAGAGAAGGGGCTGTTAGACCAGACACTATGACAACCCTGGTCCTTTTTACTTTTCATCCACTTGAGCATCAATCAGATCAAATGGAGCATATTACCGTATTTTTCGCTCTATAAGACGCACCTGACCATAAGACGCACCTAGGTTTTAGAGGAGGAAAACAAGAAAAATAAATATTCTGAACCAAATGGTGTACTATTTTTTTTTTTTTATTATACTACTACTATAGGTGGGTGGTGGACACACTGCAATACCATCCCACCTATCAAATTAGCTCAGCTACACTATATCTGGTGGTGGTGGTGACACAGCAACCCCCCCCCTTCTCAGATCAGCTCAGGGTAGCAGGGCAGACAGGTGATGAGCAATGGATACTATACCAGATCACACCTCCCACCCCCTTATCAAGGGCTCACCTCAGGCAGTGGAGGACACTGCCATTATAATCCCCTCTGGCTGGCTCAGATGTACCCAGGAAACAGCTAGAAATGAGGACTGGGGACATCGTTTACTGCAGCAGCAGCTGTGGGGGAAGGAGCAGGAAGTCAGACAGGACTAGACCACGGCGCCGGAAGGCGGGGGGGTTCAGCTGAAAAAAGAAAACAGCAAAAGCTCTCACTGCCTTCAGGATGGTGTCACCTCTGGTGGGTGACACCCGACCTGGGTGCAGAGCGCACCCCCATAGCACCGCTACCGACATCCCCCATGTTTTGACACCCGGGGAAAAACGTCTCCCCCCGCTCCCTCTTGGTATGCCCCTGCTAGGATGCGCCGCACATTTCTGTCATCTCTCCTTCATAGAGAAGGAGAGATGGATTTTGACACGGCGGCGGTTGCGATGGGGGTGGGGGTTAGTGCCTGGTCAGTATTCACACTATAAGACGCAGGGACATTTCACCCCGTTTTTGGGGGGTGAAAAAGTGCGTCTTATAGTGCGAAAAATACGGTACTTAAATTAAAATTAGCCCACTTATTTCTAGAGACTGAAATAACTTGTGCCATGCCTATCTGACTGAACTGGCTACCCATAATCCCACACCCTCCCTCCACTCATCAGAGAAAGGAAAAACTACATGTGCCGAGAGTTGCTAAATCTTTTGGATCTTGTGCATTCCATTATGTAGCACCAACAATAAGGATTTAATAGCTATCCATTGTCCAGGAAGCACCCTCACTGGATGGATTTAGGCAGATTCAGGGAGGCATCTATTCACCCAGCCTAATAGCAACCCCTGACAAACCTCTTTAGAGCTCCCAACTACAAATTAGTAAATGCTTGGTGTCCGCAGGAAGAAAAGTGCTATTGAAATAAATCTACACAATGCATCACAGCGAGGTCTGGAACGCTTATACACTACACTATATTTTCTCTATGTTTGCCCTTAAACGCTTAGGAAGGGGAAAGAGGGTTTCAAACATAAGCTGATATTTTTGCAAACCAGAAGTTTAAACCATAAACATATTGTGATTTTTTAATGAAAAGGTCCAAAGTACATACTGCTGAATTATTTGTTCTTAAGTATACAAGGCCTTCAAAACGCACTCCATACGCTGCATGAGGTGAAGAGTATTTATTAAACAGTATAGAACATGATCAAAAGCCAAGAAAATGCTAGTTCTCATTCAATGTTCTAAAGAAGAAAGCTAAAAAAAAAATAATCTTATTTAATCTTCAAGTTCAAACAATCCCTACAATGAAGAGGAAGTTGTTCTATCTTATTTGTAAACAAGGTATATGTTCTAGAATTAAGATCTGTGATTCATTCCGTTGAATGATCCTTAAATACCCCTGTGCTTTTGCAGACAGTGGTATGTTCCAAACTTTGGAAAAAGTTAGAAGAGACATTGGGGCATTCTGTCTAACCGAGGCTGTTCTCTCTCAAGCGTCACTGCATTTCCCCACAGTTAAAATAAAAAAATATGGATGAACTGGCAGAAAAAAAAAAGAAAGAAAAAAATAAGAGGTGAGAGGCAAACGGTGCTGACAATCTCCAGTTCCATCAATGCAGTAGATCTTTAATTGACTGGTTGTCTGAAGCTTCAAAGGCACTTAGTCCATCAGGTCCTTTCACATTCTTGTCAGCTCCCTGCAGGAATACAAAAATGGAGAGAACAGATAAGTGACCAGAAACCTACCTGGCAAAAAGTAATAAAATTTGTGCTTACAGCTGAATACCAACAACAAAAAATCTTAGCACAGTAATAATAAAAAAAAGAAAAGCCAATTTTGCTGCAACACATGCTGTCAACCTGGAGCTGCTCCTTGTAGTTATTTTCCACCACTAGAGGTCCTCAGTCTTAATTATGCCATCATTCAACCGACTTCTCCTGAACCCAGACGGTTATGTAACTTCCTTCTGGCTTTTAAAATGGCACTGGCCTCCAAAGTTTTGTGATTGTTTAGGGAAAGGGGATTTGATTGTGTGTGTGTGTGTGTGTGTGTGTGTGTGTGTGTGTGTGTGTGTGTGTGTGTGTGTGTGTGTGTGTGTATGTGTGTGTATGTGATTGTGTGTGTAAGGGTTACAATGCCACTGATCATGAATGTTGAGTATGAAAATTAAAGTGGTACTGACTACCAATGAAGACTTGCATTTGGCAAGTGGGTAACTTTTTAAAAAGGATAAACCCACTAACCAGCTCAATACCAGTTTCTTCAGTTCCAAAAAAAAAAAAAAAAAAAAGTAGTCATACCCCTTGAAAGTTTCCATATTTTGTCATGTTACAAACAAAAATGTAAATGTATTTTATTGGGATTCTATGCGATTGACCAACACAAAGTGACACATAATTGTGAAGTGGAAGGCAAATGATAAATGGTTTTCAAAATATTTTACAAATAAATATCTGAAAAGTGTGGCGTGCATTTGTATTCAGCCCCCTTTACTCTGATACCCCAAACTAAAATCTAGTGGAAACCAGTTGCCATCAGAAGTCGCCCAATTAATAAATGGAGTCCACCTGTGTAATTTAATCTCAGTATAAATACAGCTGTTCTCTGTGAAGCCCTCAGAGGTTTGTTAGAGAACCTTAGTGAACAAACAGCATCCTGAAGGCCAAGGAACACACCAGACAGGTCAGGGATAAAAGTTGGAGACTTTTAAAGCAGGGTTAGGGTCTAAAAAAGAATATCCCAAGCTTTGAACATCTCACGGAAAACTGTTCAATCCATCATCCGAAAATGAAAATAAATAAATAATAATAATAAAAAAAAGAAGAGTATAGCACAACTGCAAACCTATCAAGACATGGCCGTCCGCCTAAACTGACAGCCCGGGCAAGGAGAACATTAGGGAAGCAGCCAAGAGGCCCAAGGTAACTCTGGAGGAGCTGCAGAGATCCACAGCTCAGGTGGGAGAATCTGTCCACAGGACAACTATTAGGCCCCTTTCACATTTATACGACTTGTCTCACGATTTTGTACTGCAAAATCGTATGACAAGTCATTCTCCATGATTTTCAATGAACACCATTCATACTGGCACGATTTTAAGTAGTGCCGACTTCAAAGTAGTCCCTGCACTACTTTGGTCCGATCTTGATGCCACTTACACAGGCATTCATTGATATCACGGTAAAATCACGCGACTTAGAAGTCGTACAAGTGTGAAAGGGACCTTAGTCGTGCACTCCACAAATCTGGGCTTTATGGAAGAGTGGAAAGAAGAAAGCCATAAGAAGTCCCATTTGCGAGAAGCCATGTGGGGGGACACAGCAAACATGTGGAAGAAGGCGCTCTGGTCATACAAGACCACAATTTTACTTTTTGGCCTTAAAGCAAAATGCTATGTGTGGCAGAAAACACTGCACAATACTATTAGATTATTGCTCTACAGGTTTGTGACAAAACAGGAAAAAAATTAGACCAAACATCCTTTTTCCCCCTCCGTTTGTGAGAAAATATATTATATATATATATATATATATTTATTTATTTATTTATATTTATTACACACACACACATACAGCCCTCAAAATTTCCACTTGCCTATGAATTAGGTAGGGCAACTGGTGGCGAGTAACTCTTGAGGCCTGGCTAGTAGCTCAGGACTTGAAATTTTGAGATATATATATCTATCTCACAAGATTCATTAAATTATGTTCTTGCTGTATACAATATCTCTAAATTAAGCTACAGATTTGTTTTTATGAGTTGTAGAAAATACCTTCGAGCACAAATGAAAAAATAAATAAAAATTAAATAACAGCACAAGGGCTAATACCACTTCTATTCTCCTGTGCTATGTGCTCGGTCTGAGGGGTTTTATTGCCTAAAAACACAAGTAATTACAGTTTCTCTCTGCAGTGGGAAATGGGTATTGCGGCCGTGTGTCATTTGTTTATCACTGAACAGACCTCAAAGGGTTTTGATTGCGCTCATAGATCTAATGCTAGCTCTAGAATGTAATAAGCAAAGATTTTCAATTGCCATGCATTTTATACAACCTCGCGGAAGCAAATAAGAAGAGCAGGGAGGATTCAGCAGGGAAAGACTCAGTTTGTACACCGAGGGTCACCATGCATGATCAGTGTCTTAAGGCTTCATGTACACTACAGAACCCAAACTTGAGTTTAGGAGCTTTTGGCGATTTTTTTTGCCAAAGCTCCTAAACTCAACTCCATAAAAGCCTGTGTGTCCATGTAAACATAGGCTTTTAGCATTTTAGGAGCTGCTGTGGTTAGAGGAGGTCCAATCTCCCTCCCTTGAACACAGAAGAATCGCGGTCAGGATAGGATTTTTGGCTGCGGGACACTGCAAAACATAGCACAATCGTGGCACAACTGCACTTTCCTGTGGCACATCACGGCCAAGTGAACATGAAGCCTTAGGGGATTTCTACTGGGCTGTTTCCCAGCTGCCAGCAAATAACCCCAGAAAACTGCAACACCTGTTACCCTTGTGGGCTCATCTTTCTCCTCTGTGAGCCTCACACCACTGGAAAGCGGAAGGAATGGGTGAACTCACAGTCACAGATATCCTTAAAGGGCCAGTTGTATCCGTAAGACTAACATTTTAACCAGAGCTTTTTTCTCTCAGAAAATAATGGGGGAGGCAAAATTGCAGTACCAACAGTGGGAGGATCAGGCATGTACAGGAGTACACCGTGTACAGGGCCCAGAGGTGCCCTATACACAGAGTGCAGAGTTCAGGGCTGCGCTGTGTAGGGTTGAGGATTGGGTTACAGAGTGCAGAGTATAGGGGTGTGCTATGTAGGGTTGAAGACAGGATTCTGCCACTTCTGGCTGAGTGAGAACCCTCTTTCCACAGCGTATGTGCAGTAAAAAACAGATCCACACACTGCATGCGTGCATTGGAATACCCGTGTTGCACAGAAGTAAATAAAATAAAAAATAAATCATTTAAATTTAATTCCAAGGTGATGTGCTGTAAACGTGTCTATGCGATGCTCAATTACAATTCTGGGTATAGTAGTTTCTCTGTTTTATACACAAGTCTCATGCCCCGTACACACGTACGGGTTTCCAGGCATACTTTTTACCGCCAGGAAACCAGAGAATCGGCTCGGCAGCTTTTTCCCCCTACACACAGCCGGTTTTCCCGGCCGTGTGTATGCTCCACCGCAGTTTCTCATAGGAAACCTGGCGGGAAAAAGTTCTCTGGGAAACCGCTGGTTTTCCTGTTAGAAAAACGCCATAGAGCATACACACGGACAGTTTTCCCGACCAAAAGCTGTCTTGGCAGTTTTGCAGAGGGGAAAACTGGTTGTGTGTACGAGGCATTATAGTATTTATTACTGCAACACAGTTAGTCAATGAGAAGCCAGAGTATAGTAGGGTTTGTTTGTAGAAATGCAGGAAGTAAAAAAAACGGATGAAATTATGTTGCCAGCACGCCTTAAAAGTGTTCTAAGGCAAAAAGGTTGTTTACCTTAATGAATTACCTGCATTAAAAGATAAAAAATACCTTAGAGTCCTGTATTGATCCAGAGCTGTACCTTTTTGTAGCAGCACCGGTTCTCTCTCTCCCCTCTCACAGGCTCAGAGACAGCAGTAGGAGACATTGGCTCCTGCTACTGTCAATCAAGTGCTTTGAAGAGGGATCCCTTCATGTCACTTTTTCCTGGTGAACCCTGGTAGCTTCAAAACGTTGAACCTTGCTGTATGACATTCTAAACACCATTCTCGCCAGCAGCAAATTCGCTAGTGTGATGTGGCTTTTAAAAGCAAGTCACATGCTTTTCTCTGGACCCAAACTATGTAGTTTCATACAGATCCATATCTGCTAGCAAAATGAAAAAAGGTAAAATGTTACCCTTCTAAGTCACCCAAGTGTTGTACGTGTTCTGAAAAAAAAAAAAAAAAAAAAAAAAAAAAACCCTCACACTTTGGTTTCATGCTAAAAGATTTCTGTAAGTGCGTTGAACAGCCTATCCCAATACCAGCAGAACACAGGCAAGTAAAAACAGACAATAAACTTTGAATATAGTTTAAAAAAAAGTTTTTAATGTGTCCAACTCCCCCCCCCCCCCCCCGACAACACAGCGTTTCACAATAATAAAAGTATACAACAAAACAATCTGGATATTTGTATGATCAGGCTGCTCTAAATCCCTGAGTTTGATGTTTAAAAGGGGATCGACCTTTAGGGTATCACAAGCTTTCCAAGTTTGTAATTAACATTCTGTGAACTAATTACAAATAAAATAATGCAGCTTTAGAAAGAAGAGAGAAAAAAAAAAAATACATATCACAGCTAGAGGAGCTTTCTATATTTGAAGGACGTTGCTGATAAAACTACAGTCAGGCTGAAGTAAGATTGACAACGGCGCATCCTGAAGACGACAAGATTAATCTCAAAATCCAAAACCACCGATGAAAGACATTAATTATTCCTCGTATTTGTTTATTCCGAGTGTGTTTTGTAGGATGCGGAGATGTCACTTACATGCCTGTCTTTTTTATTTATGAGTAACAGCAGTTTAGGATAGAGCTGATAACTTTCCTAGAACATAATCTCTTTGCTATCTAGCAACACAATAATGCAAACCAGACCACTTTGATAATAAAAGAAGTGACTTTATATATAAAAACACTCCTGCTAACACAGGTGAGAATAAAATAGAAAAAAAAAAAAAAAAAGAAGAAGAAGAGCACACTCCAGCTATGACTGAAAATTACCAAAAACGTCAGACAAGAGTATATATACAGTGGATATAAAAAGTCTACACACCCCTGTTTAAATGGCAAGTTTCTGTGATGTAAAAAAATAAAGATAAATAATTTCCGAAGTTTTTTCAACTTTAACCACTTGCCGAATTGCTCACGTAGATTTACTGCGGCTGGTCAGATCTCCTGCGTGAACAAACGTACCTGTAAGTCGGTCTGTGCGAGGAGAATAGCGGGCACATGCCCGCGTGTCCAGGGGAACTCAATGCCTGATCGGTGAGGAGAGGCAGAACGTAGACAAGGCCCCCATTCTGCCAGATCTACTGCTCCCAGTGATCGGGAACAGGGATCTCTGTCATGTTCCAGTAAGCACACCCCCCCTACAGTTAGAACACGCTGAGGGAACACATTTAGCCACTTTATTGCCCCCTAGTGTTAACCCCTTCCCTGCCAGTGTCATTTTTACATTGATCAGTGTATTAATGTTACTGATCTCCAAAAAGTGTTATTTGGTGTCAGATTTGTCCACCGCAATGTTGCAGTACCAATCTAATTAAATACCACCAAAAGAAAGCTCAATTTGTGGGTAAAAAAAAAAACGTAAATTTTATGTGGGCACAGCATTGCATGACCGTACAATTGTCAGTTAAAGTGACGCAGTGCCGTATCGCAAAAAAAAAAAAAAAAAAAAAAAACACATGCCCTGGTTATTAGGGGTGCAAATCCTTTAAGGGGTGAAGTGGTTAATGTGATCTATAAATCTATAAACTGTACAACTCAGTTGAACAACAAACTGAAATCCTTTAAATGGGGGTGAAGGTTAAAATAAAAATGTGACTGCAAGTGTGCACACCCTCCTATAACTGGGGATGTTGCTGTGTTCAGAATAAAAGGGGTTGTAAAGGTAAAAAACAAAACAAAAAAAAAAAACAAAAAAAAAACCACACAATTCCCCAAGTAGCTTCCTTTACCTTAGTGCAGTCCTCCTTCACTTACCTCATCCTTCCATTTTGCTTTTAAATTTTCGTATTTCTTCTGAGAAATCCTCACTTCCTGTTCTTCTGTCTGTAGCTACACACCGTAATGCAAGGCTTTCTCCCTGGTGTGGAGAAAGCCTCTTGGGGGGGGGGGGGCGAGCAGGAGTGTCAGGACTCCCACTAACACACAGCTGCTTTCTCTATCTGCAAAGTAGAGAGTGTCCTGACACTCCTGCTCGTCCCCTTCCCCCTCAAGAGGCTTTCTCCACACCAGGAAGAAAGCCTTGCATTTCTGTGTGTAGTTACAGACAGAAGAACAAGAAGTGAGTATTTCTCAGAAGAAATAAGGACATTTAAAAGCAAAATCGAAGGATTAGGTAAGTGAAGGAGGACAGCACTAAGGTAAAGGAAGCAATTTAGGGATTTTTTTTTTTACCTTTACAACCGCTTTAAGCAATCACATTCAAGCTCATGTTAAATAGGAGTCAGTACACACCTGCCATCATGTAGTGGAGCCCTCTGATGTGGCCGCAACCTGCTGCTCTGGAATAGTGGGTTGGCAAGCCCAGATCCCAGGTTACAACCTGCCATACCAAAGCATCAGTGTTGTGAATGAAGCTGGTGGTATAGGAAGAAAGCATCTGCAGAGCAGAGCCCCATAAACCGATGCTTCCTCTACAGTGTCTTTTGCCACAGGTGGAGTCTATGGCAAAGTTCAGCTAACCCGCAGGTTAGGCATGGGCGTCCGCATCAGCAGCGGCAATACACAGTCGCATTTTACCCTTTCTTCGACCGCTAGCACTAGGCAAGAGTAATGTACATAAACACATCACCATCAACACCAGGGCACCGCCATGTCACCAGCAACACCAGGGCACCGCCATGTCACCAGCAACACCAGGGCACCGCCATGTCACCAGCAACACCAGGGCACCGCCATGTCACCAGCAACACCAGGGCACCGCCATGTCACCAGCAACACCAGGGCACCGCCATGTCACCAGCAACACCAGGGCACCGCCATGTCACCAGCAACACCAGGGCACCGCCATGTCACCAGCAACACCAGGGCACCACCATGTCACCAGCAACACCAGGGCACCACCATGTCACCAGCAACACCAGGGCACCACCATGTCACCAGCAACACCAGGGCACCACCATGTCACCAGCAACACCAGGGCACCACCATGTCACCAGCAACACCATGTCACCAGCAACACCAGGGCACCACCATGTCACCAGCAACACCAGGGCACCACCATGTCACCAGCAACACCAGGGCACCACCATGTCACCGGCAACCAGTAGCTCACTTGTTATACCCAGAGACATCTATTATCAAGTAATGTTAGACTGCATGTAACAGGATACAGAGCATGCCTGTCACCTCTCTGTGCTGTGCAGAGTGCAGTCTTGTCAGCCTCACCTGGTGCCATATGTTTTCGCGCTGACATCTCCCTGACCACTCATCTCAGCATCTTTCTCTCCTTCAGATGATCTCCCCCGGCCATCTCACAAACAGCCAGAAACTCTGCCTCCCACCGCCCGACTCGTACAGCATCCTCATCTGCTCTGCTTCTGCAAGTCTCCTCATGTCGCCTCTGGATTGGTGCAGGAGTCAGGACCCCACTCTCTGGCGGAGCGGCTCCTTCTGCCTACCCCCCGTGCTGATATTCATTCACGGGGGGTGTCGGCCTGACACCCCCTGCAGTTCTTAAATTTGAGGGGGGGCAACCGACCCCCGTTGCCCTATGGAGCGGACGCCCATGGACACAGGTGCACTATGCTGCACCCGAGGTATGGGTAAACCACAGCACATCAGAAAATGCAGCCTTAGGCCCTTATCATACGATCAGCCAGACCAAATGGGACCCTCAATTCACCTCTATAGAGTGACAGATGTCTGTTTACGCCTGCCCAACTCCAATCTGAAAAACAGAAGGGAATTTTTCCCCTTTCATCTGGGTGGATCGGAGGGCCTATAGAGTAGCCATGACCTGTCATCAGCCCGCTCCACTCATTGTGGCCCTCGACTGATTTCCAAGTTGCTTAAGTGGCCCTTGCTCTTCAAAAGGTTGGGCACCCCTGATTTAAACTGTCTGATTAACCCCAAATAAAGTTCAGCTGTTCTAGTAGGTTTTTCCTGACATTTTCTTAATTGCATCCACAGCAAAAGCCATGGTCTGCAGAGAACTTCCAAAGTATCGGAGGGATCTCATTGTTAACAGTCAGTCATATACCATGGAACACAGTGAAGACAATCATCAAGTGAAGATTGCACAACAGTGACATTACCAAGAACTGGACATCCCTCCAAAATTGATGAAAAGACAAGACAAAAAAGAAGACTGGTCATGGAGGCTGGCAAAAGGCCTACAGCAACATTAAACAAGCTGCAGGAATATCTGGTATGCACTGGCTGTGTGGTACATGTGACAGCAATCTCCTGTATTCTTCATATGTCTGGGCTATGGGGTAGAGTGGCAAGATGGAAGCCTTTTCATAAGAAAAACATCCAAGGCTGGCTAAATTTTGCAAAAACACATCTGAAGTCTCCCAAACGCATGTGGGAAAATGTGGTCTGATGAAACCAAGGTTGAACTTTTTGGCCATAATGCTTTTGATCAGGGTCTTTTGGGTAGTTTGTTGCCATTATGATTTAAAAAGAGTAAACAGTTGATTGATAATAAATGTTTTCAACCAAACACTAACTGTGAGTGAAAAATGTTTTTGCGTTATTCTTAAGCCGCACACACAATCGACAGTCTGTTGGTGGAAAATCTGACCGTTTGTACGCTCCATCGGACAATTGTTGTCGGATTTTCCGCAGACAAATTTTGGATGGCAGGCTTTCAAATTTTCTGTGTACAACAGTCTGTTGTCGGATTTTCCGATCGTGTGTACACAAGTCTGTTGGACAAAATTCCAAAGTACAAACACGCATGCTTGGAAGCAATGCTCACCAAAACACAACATTAGCAGAAGTTGCCCAAAGGGTGGCGCTAAAGAGCTGAAAAACCAAGTAGTACGTAACTACGTTCGTTGGCCGAAAATTGTGTGCAGTTTGTATGCAAGACAAGTTCCTGGCCAACGCCCTTCGGACAAAAATCTGAGGCTTTGTCTGTGGAAAAATCAGATCATGTGTACGAGGCTAGATTCTCTGAAAAATGGCCAAGAAATCAAATTCTGCTGTGTAAACTTATGAGCACAAGCGTGCGCGTATATTAAATCACACACACACTTACATTAAATATAAGATACATTGTTTCTTTCGAACCCCCATATGGCTCTCTTAGCCTTCAGATTTCTGAAGGGGAGCATTACAATTTTTCTCACGCTCTCGACTGTCTTCGCTTAATGTATTACTCCTTATCTGTCTGGCTGCAACTATCAGTGCCTCGCCAGCATAGTAGAAAGTGAGATCTGACATTCAAACTCTTTCCATGAAATGCTGGACAGGTAATTCAGGACGTTTACTTCGTGCTCATCCCATTCAACTGTCCGTGATTTATTCCTGGAAAGATAAACAGCTCCTGCATGGTGTGATGTTATCAAACGACAGACAGACGCCATCTTTTGTTATGTGCAGCAGAAACTAATGGAAGCTGCGGTAGTGACCTCCCTACAGTGCCAGATAAAGAAGCTTTAAACAGCTGGAGCTTGGTTGCACCATCAGCATGCAACAATACCTAAATTACTTCTCCGAGCGTCTTTCTAGACGACAAGTAAACACAATTTACACCTAGGTGCAAACTGTGTTATTCAGTAATGAACACCAATCCAGCTCGCAATCTGGCGACAATGACATTAGGAGATCAAATGACTTGTACAAGGTGACCAGAACTAAGCGCTCGTATAAGCCTCAGTGGGAAATACTTTGAGGTCAGTGCATCCCAAACACGATATTGGTGTTAGGCCCTTTTCACACAGACAGCTTGTTCTGCCGCAGTTAAAAGCACGTTTTGCCATTTTGAAATTCAGAAAGTCCTGCCGTTCACTTGCAGTTGTACATTGCGAATAGCTGCGTTGGAAAATTCTTGCCATTTCTGATGTGCTTCCTGTTTTTCTTTCCTTGTTGCCGATGCTATCTGCAGGTGAAATATTCCAGTGCGATTACCTGCACTTATGTGCAGATAACCGCAATAAATTGTTCCTGGACGCAGTCAAATACGTTTTTTCCTTCATGCACCAAACCCCATGTAACAAAACCGTTGCTAAATTTTGTTGTGTGAATGGAGACATAGGAAAGCATTGTCTGAGTTTAGCTGCGGTAGATAACTCGATCTATCTGCAGCTAAAAGCTTAATTCTATCTGCACGTGTGAAAGGGGCCCAAGTGACGCACCGAAAGTCCGGCCGTTGAAAATTATCGTAAAAATGTATCGTGAAAAATACTGAAAAAAAGTGACGATTATGGCTGCCCAAAACGCCTGCAATATTACCCTGCTTATGGTGTGTTTTTCATAGGTCATGCGACAAAAAAATGCATTAAAAAAAAAAAAAAAAACACACAACATACAACACGGGTGCATTTTTGGTCTTGGTATCTTAGCAAGTCTTAGTATCTTTTCTTATTTTTACAATGGAAACGGGTGGTAGGCTGGACGTTATGGTACCGATTATCCATTACAGTATATTCCTCAAAGTCAGAGCAGAACCGTTTACACTCCTGTCCAATTAAAAACCTTTAATATGGGAGGACATGTTCCCATTAGAGCCTTGATGAAATTGAATAGATATAATTTGCCTAATTTTACAGCTGAGAAAATCTTGTCAGCACCAAAGGTTACTAATGTAGATATCTTGATAGGTGGAAAGACCCTAGCCCATAAACAAATTAACTCCACAAGAAAAGGAGGACTTCTCAATATGCGGTCTGCGGTGAAAAACAGCCATCTATGACACCTTATTAGAGAATGACTTAGATTACCTGGTAATCATGGAAACCTGGTTCTCTCCTGCTTCCCTGCCCAGACTGGACGAATTGGTCCCGCCTGGGTACAATTTACTATCCTGTGACCGTAGCTCGGGAGAGGTGGAGGAACTGCCTGCATATACAAGGCTAAGTTGAAAATCATAAAAACTTGCACTCAGGACTCTTATGCGTCTATGGAGACACTTTTCCTGCAGTGCAATTTGAGCCCTGAAGTAACTATAGGAATGGCAGCGATTTACCATCCCCCTAACGCCAAAGCTAGGTTTGGCGAGGAGATGTGGGAACTCCTAACGACCCAATCCCTGAGATATGCCCAATCTATAGTCTTGGGAGATTTCAATTGCTGGGCTGACGATGTAAATAATTTGGCCCAGCAGTTGATTGCATTTGCAAACTCCATTGGCTATAGCCAAGATGTTATAGGGGCTACCCATAAAGCGGGTCACACCCTGGACTGGCTTCTCCAGTCAGGTTGTATAGAGAAAGTACACCTCCCGAAAAAGAGATTTTAAGGAGTGACCACAAATTAATATTATTTGATCACAGCCATAAATTTCTCAAAAAGTCACCTCATGTCCCTAATAGGAATAGTATTCCAAAATTTGATAAATCTCACTAAAATATCTATTGAGGCCTTTAGTAAACACTTCTTGTTGAATATTGATAAGGCATCTTTTGAGTCTACTAAGGTTGCAGCTGAGAAAATCATTTTTTTTAATACGGCTTTTACAAAAGCACTTGACTATTTAGCCCCCCTAAGGAGAAATCATTGCATTAGGCAAGCAAATAATAATCCCCCCAGGTGACCAGAAGTTTAAAATGGAAGTGTAGAGCAGCGGAGAAGGAGTAGAGAAAAAATCCAGCTCCCGCCTCCAAAGAGGTATATACCGTAGCCCTTAGGAGCTATAAACTGGGGATAAAAACTGCCAAAAAGCAGTTTCTCTGAAAAAAATGCCAATGCTAAAAATGCAGCAGCTGAACTCTTTAGAGTTGCGAAAAACTTAGCTAATCCAGCATGTAGACAGCCGGAAGAAAAAGCTTCAGCTGAGTTTTGTAATATTTTATCAAATTATTTTAAAGAAAAGATAGAAATTATTAGGAACAATATCAAATTAGTAGATATTGAGGAATCTTGTCCCATTTATGAAGGTACTAGATTGTCTAGTTTTGGGGATGTCTCTACTCTAGATATTCTGAACATCCTTGAGCCTCGTCCTCATCACTTGATCCCTGCATTGCGCAACTGGTGAAGGACGCCGCAGAGATATTGGCCCCCTTCATTGCCGACATTGTAATTACATCCTTTGCCACCGGAACAGTGCCGGGTATTCTGAAGCTGGCTGTGGTTATCCCCCCCTGCTGAAGAAAGTTAACCTGGCACGCTCCGTATTGAGCAATAATCGACCCATTTTCACCCTACCATTTCTGGCTAAAATTAATGGAACGAGCCGCAATATGGCAAATTCAGCCTCATCGAGTCCAATTCCATTTTCGATGGATTCCGACCGGGAAGAGGTCCTGAAACCGCCTTGACCAAAATCCAAGATGATTGACTCTGGGCCCTGGACAGAAACGAGGCTTCGGCCTTGGTACTGCTGGACCTGTCGGCAGCATTCAATACCATCAACCATTCCAGACTGCTTGATCGATTAGGGACTGTGGCAGGCATTGATGGCAAATCATTGGCATGGATGACCTTATTTCTGCAGGACAGGGTTCAGAGTGTAAGGCTGGGACTGCACTGCTCTTCTGATAGTTCCCTGTCCTGTGGAGTCCCTCAAGGATCGGCTTTATCGCCGCTCCTGTTCAACATCTACATGAGACCACTGCTGTACATCATCCGACGCCACAACCTATCTTTCCATGTCTATGCTGACGACACCCAGTTCTACATCCCGCTGCCCAAGGAAGGGGGTGCACAGATGACTCTGGCCACCTGCCTGGAGGAAATTCAAGCCTGGATGGGGGCCAATTATCTCATGCTCAATGGCGCCAAGACTGAGTGCAAATCAGCCATGGTCGGGTGGTTTTCCTACCTGGCCGGACTTATTTTCATCGGTCCCAGCGCCTGTCAACCAGGATTTGAGAATCATCTTGGACGAGACTGACGCTGCGATCACAGGTAAACCAGGTGGTGAGTTCTTGTCACTTTCACTTGAAATTCCTGAGGTCGACTTTTTGCTTCATTGAGGAATCGCATAAGATCTCCATGGTTAACGCCATTATCGGTAGTCGATTGGATTATTGCAATGCCTTGTACCTGGGTTTACCTAACTACAGCTTGCACAAACTACAGCTTGCACAAACTACAGCTTGCACAAACTACAGCTTGCACAAACTACAGCTTGCACAAACTACAGCTTGCACAAACTACAGCTTGCACAAACTACAGCTTGCACAAACTACAGCTTGCACAAACTACAGCTTATTCAGAATGCCGCTGCGAGGCTACTCACGGGTGTTGGTCATCGTGACTACATCACTCCTTCGTTGAGAGCCTTGCATTGGCTACCCGTGAAGGAACGGGTTCTGTTTAAGACGGAATGTATGGTGCACAGGGCTACCCATGGCAAGGGGCCAGTGTACCTGCAGGAAAAATTCACCAAGTATGTGCCTAACCGTACCTTAAGGTAGGCCAATTCGTAAACTTTGGCGATTCCTAAATTTCTAAAGAAAAAATGCGGAGGGAGGACGAGTGCGGTTCAGGGAGCCCAGTTTTGGAACTCCCTGCCTCTAAAGTTAAGGCTTGAGAATGATCTTCTTAAGTTCTGGAAGCTTTTAAAAACTGAGCTTTTTAGTCAAGCCTATGGAATTACATAGGCTTTTTTAGTTCTTTAGTCTACTAACCCTTTTTTAAATTTTGATCTGTTCCACTGCTTGATGTTCTTTGGTTGTTGCTGCATTGTTGTTCTTGGCGCATCGAGGCCTATGGGTAACTGACTGCGTTTTGTACTTTCCCGTACTTTTAAGAATTTTAATAAATAAATAAGTATTCCAAATAAGTATGCCACTTCAAAAAAGGTGCCGATAATGACCAACAATAAAATATTAATTTAAAGCGGAGGCCCCGCGGATTTTAGTCGTGGACGGAAATGAAAGGTGTAAAAATTACATCGGAGGGAGGGCGGAAGTTCAATTTTTCATGATATTACCTACCTCAAATAGAATATAGAGATAGATAATCTATCTATCTATCTTTTATAAAAAAATGATGTCAACTTAGGTATCGCTTTTGGCCGAGTGCATCCTGCATTTTCAGTATGGGCACCACCAATTTGTGTTTCCTGTAAAAAGGGTTTGCACACCTAAAAGCAGCAAAACATCTCTTCAATGCAACGCTGATTGCTTAGTTCTCAGGGCTGCTCCGAGTACAGTATCAGTTATCGGCTCTGTGCTCAATAGAGCCCTGGACTGAGAAGGGGGCAGGAGAGCCGGCTTAGGCTCTGTGATGTCAGGGCTTTGGCCCACCGTCAGCTAGATCTGGGTCACAGGATTGCAGAACTAAGTGCACTTCTGTAAACCACAGGAGAAGTATAACCAAAAGAGCTTTGGCCATACTTCTTGAAATAACAAAAACTTTACAAATATTTTTTAAATTCTACTTCATGAAAGTACATTACAATATACTGTATACAGAATTTACAAAATGTTAAAGGCTACAGTTTCCTGTTTTAAAAATAAAACATGAAAAAAAAAAAAAAAATTGTAACAGCATAGTAGAAATGTCGGTTAATAATAATAGAAAAAAAAAAAAGAAGAAGCATAGCAGAAATGATGGTCTAGCTATACTTTACAAAGAAAACCCCAAACCACAAGCCACATTTAACACAGGCCTCTAATGCCAATTTACTAATGAGCACAGGCTCATGAGACTTCCAGTTATTGATGGCAGATTAGATTTTTACTATTCTGTTGTAGCCGTCTTGGTTAGCAGAAATTAAAAGGTATGCTGGCATCTGACCAGAAACCTGGCATCTGTTTTCGATCAGTAATAATATTCTGGCAGGAAACTTGGTCACTGTTGGATTGCCCAAATCAGCTCGTCCAAAGCACAGCTGTCACGTCATTGGACGTAAAAAGTTGAATTGCAGCTGGTGGGGATGGATGTTAAAGATTGATGAGGGGAGAAATAAAAAGCAACATTTTTCGATGTCGGAAGTCCATGTTTACACAAGTAAAAATATAGTGAGAATATAGCAATAATGCAGCAACTCACAAAATGTAGGAAACTTTAACAAGACTTAACAAGAAGATTCAAAAGCAGATTTAATCCGCTTTGATAACCTCTGCTCCTCAGGAAAGCCTTTTCACAAGCGTTTAGCTAAAAGAGCTTTTATGAGGTCAGGTCCTGATGTTGGTGAAGATCTGATTTGCAATTGGCTTTTTAATTCTTCCCAAAGGTGTCCAAGTAGGAGTGAGGTCTGTGCTCTCAGAGGCCACACAAATTCATCTATACCACAGTGGCCAAACCACAAAGGGTCCCACACAATGTTTTGTACACATCTGTCTAAATACTACAGCATACCAAAACTTGAAGTGTCCATGTGCTTGGCCATATAGGTAGGTCAGGTGTTCACACAAACTAGTGATCATATAGTAAAGCCCCAATTTCCATTAGCCTGCTTGCATTTGGAGAGTGGAAATTAGCCTAGGGCAAGTGGGAAGCCACATCGGAGGGGGGGGGGGGGGGGTGCTTGCTTCTGGCAGGCGGGGTTGAAAGGGAGCCAATTCTCCTCCAAGCGAAGCCAGAAAAACTGTGGGGAGGGGAGAGGAGAGCCAGCAGGATATCACAGAGAGGGGAACTCAATTCCTTCTCTGACACAGCTTGTATCTGAAACTCCAGCCTCCTATGATAGACAGCACACTGGTCCAATGCTGAAAAGATTAAGTAGTGTGAAGTCTATCATAGGAGACAGTCCAGGAGGCAGGACTGACAGCGGCCAGGATTTCAGATACAAGCTGTGTCGCAACAGGAGATCCTCTCTGATCCAGCCGACTCTCCTCCCTGTGGTTCCCATGCAGAGATAGGCTGCATTCATGGGCACTGATGGTGCTGAGGTGGCACTGATGAGGCTGTGCCGATGGGCACTGATAAAACATTTTCATATTTATTTTTGTAACTTAATTCTGCATAAAACATTTAAAAGGGGTTGTAAATTAAAGTCAAACATTTTATATTTCCTGCTCTGTGCAAGGATTTGCAGAGTGCAACCCGATCCTCCTTCTGGGGTCCCCCATCCACGCTCCTCCCCTTCATCAGGTGCCCCCACAGAAAGCCACTTTCCATGGGGAGACCAATGTGGGCTTGCTCCTGAGTTCCTGCTGCTGCCCCACCCCCTGCTCCTGTGTCTCTGGATTTGATTGACAGCAGAAGCAAACAATGCCTCCTGCCGCTATCAATCTCTCTAATGAGGACAGAGACAGCAGGTGGAGCTGCTGGGCTTGTGCACATCGCTGGGTCGGATGAGCTAATAAGGCAAGAAGCAAAAAAGGGTTTTCACCTCAAGGGCAGGGTAAAGGTTGGGTGGGACAACAGGTGGCATATAACTCTTAAAGGGTCACTTTTTTTAACCACTTGCTTACTGGGCACATATACCCCCTTCCTGCCCAGGCGAAATTTCAGCTTTCAGCACTGCGTCGCTTTAAATTAAAATTGCGCGGTTGTGCGACTTTCCCTTACAAACAAAATTGACGTCCTTTTTTTCCCCACAAATAGAGCTTTCTTTTGGTGGTATTTGATCGCCTCTGCGTTTTTTTTTTGCGCTATAAACAAAAAAGAGCGACAATTTTGAAAAAAACACACAGAATATTTTTTACTTTTTGCTATAATAAAAATCCAATTTTTAAAAAAAAATATATTTCTCAGTTTAGGCCGATATGTATTCTACATATTTTTGGTAAAAAAAAAAAAAATCGCAATAAGCGTATAGTAATTGGTTTGCGCAAAGGTTATAGTGGCTAGGAAATAAGGGATAGACTTCTGACAATTTTTTTTTTTTTTTTACTAGTAATACGGCGATCTGCGAATTTTGTCAGGACTGCGATATTGCGACGGACACATCGGACACTTTTGACACATTTTTGGGACCATTCACATTTATACAGCGATCAGTGCTATAAAAACACACTAATTACTGTATAAATGTGACTGGCAGTGAAGGGGTTAACACTACGGGGTGAGGAAGGGGTTAAATGTGAGTCCTGGGTGTGTTCTAACTGTGTGGGGGGAGGGGGTGACTGGGGGAGGTGACCGATGCTGTCTTCCTATGTACAAGAAAAACAACATCTGTCTCCTTTCACTGACAGGACGTGGAGCTCTGTGTGATGCATACTAGCCCATTATGCTTTACCTTTGCAGGGAAATAAAGAAGAAGTAAAACCATCAGGGTTTACTTTCTCACAGGGCTCTTTGTTCCCAAAAAAAAAATATGGCGAGAGACGGAGGAGAATCAAGTGCAACAATGCAGATGCTTTTGTGCACAATAGAAGTGAGCATATCCACATTAGCAAGCGTACAGTGCATCTGGAAAGTATTCACAATACTCTTCACTTTTTCCACATTTGTTAAGCTACAGCCTTATTCCAAAATGGTTTAAATTCATAAATTTTCGTCAAACGTCTACAAGTAATACCCCACAATGACAACTCAAAAGAAGTTTGTTTGAAATCTTTTTCAAATTTATAATAATAAAAAATAAAAAAATAAAAATAAAAAACACACACACACACACACACACACACACACACACACACACACACACACACAGCCGCTGAAAAAACATCCCCACAGCATGATGCTGCCACCACCATGCGTCACTGTAGGGATGGTATTGGCCAGGTGATGAGTGGTGCCTGGTTCCTCCAGACAGGACACTTGCCATTTAGGCCAAATAGTTCAATCTTTGTTTCATCAGACCAGAGAATTTCTTATGGTCCGAGAGTCCTTTAGGAGCCTTTGGCAAACTCCAGGTGGGCGGTCATGTGCCTTTTACTGAGGAGTGGCATCCGCCTGGCCACTCAACCATACAGGCCTGATTGGTGGAATGCTGCAGAGATGGTTGTTCTTCTGGAAGGTTCTCCTCTCTCCACAGAGAAACGCTGGATCTCCGTCACAGTGAATTTCAGGTTCATGGACACCTCCCCTGATCGCTCAGTTTGGCCAGGCGGCCCAAAGAGTCCTGGTTGATGGAGGCCACTGTGCTCATTGGGAGTTTAATATGCTAAAAAGATTTTTCTGTACCTTGATACAATCCTGTCTCAGAGGTTCATGGCTTGGTTTTGAGGAAAATAATAAATGTAATCAATTTTGGAATAAGGCTGTAACATAAAATGTGAGTGAGAAACTTGTATAGCGCAACACATGCGAACTGAATCGCCTCAAAATGTGGAATACTTTCCGGATGCACTGTATTGTGTGAAGCTGCAACTTTAGCTGTATAGGAGTCTGGGGGGGGGGGGGGGGGGGGGGGTGAGAAATAGCCTCCTCCAACACTGCTTCTGGGTCCTCTTCATTCCTTTCTAAGTTGGCTGAAGGATTATTTGCACAGGGCCTGGAGTGGTGCCATTTTCTTTAACCCTGCGGCTGACTACACGTGCACACAGTACTGAAGTAAGCACCAATGCAGGATCCAGTGCCCAAACAAACATTACAGGCCATCGCAATGGTGTGGGATTTGAGTATGGCTTCCAGGATTTTACCAATTTTATTGTGGCATCAGTGGCGGTGCGTCTAGTGGGCAAGAGGCTCTAATTGGCTTCCTGATTAGAGCCTGTGGGCTCTAATCAACTTCCAAATGGTTAAACAGAGGTCGCACGGCTGTGCGTTCCCTGTTTAAACAGTGCTGTGTTAGGGAATCACTTCCAACACTGACCCGCCTCTCAACCAATTGGGTGCACAGGGTCTGGTTACCAGTCACCTGATTAGCTGAAGCGACAGGCACGTAGAGATGACATTGAGGGAGCGTGAAGGACGATGGCTGACCCGAGAAAGGCAAACCCGGGGGTGGCAAACTGGCATTTGAGGGGGCAAACTGGCGGCGTTTGATGGGCACAGTAGCTGTGTTGAGGTTTTTTTTGTTCAGTTTGTTTGCACCACCCAAAAAAATTTGGAGCACCAGCCGCCACTGTGTGGCATTAGAAGACTGAAAAGAGTTGGTTCAGGAATCCGAAGGTGAAATAAAGGGATTTTTAAATACAGCTTACCTGTAAAATCCTTTTCTTAGAGTACATCACGGGACACAGAGCGGCATATTCATTACTATATGGGTTATATGGAGTACCTTCAGGTGTGGACACTGGCAATCTCAAACAAACAGGAAGTCCCTCCCTATATAACCCCCTCCCCTAGAGGGAGTCCCTCAGTTTTGTAGCAAGCAGTATGCCTCCCAAAATGTTCCCCAAAAGAGGGGTGGGAGCTCTGTGTCCCGTGATGTACTCCAAGAAAAGGATTTTACAGGTAAGCTGTATTTAAAAATCCCTTTTTCTTTCTCGTACATCACGGGACACAGAGCGGCATATTCATTACTATATGGGATGTCCGAAAGCAATGCTTTAATGAGGGGAGGGAGACATCTTCCAAAGAAGGATTTAATTTAGAGGTATACTCAAATACTAGTAAATCCAACTTAAACAAGAAATGTAAATCTCAAATCAAATCAAGGGAGCCCCCTCAGATTCTGAGGAGCTTGAATCGCGGCCTGTAGTACTGACTGCCCAAAGGCTGTATCCGCATTCCTTCTTACGTCCAATTGATAAAATTTTGTAAACATGTGGACTGACGACCACGTTGCTGCCTTGCATATTCGAGCCATAGAGATCTGATGATGTGCTGCCCAGGAGGTGCCCATGGCCCTGGTAGAATGGGCCTTTGCCGACAAAGGAGGAGGCAACCTCTTCAAACCGCAGGCCTGAACGATTAATTGTTTAATCCATCTTGCGATGGTGGATCAAGCAGCTGCCTGACCCATCTTGGGCCCTTCCGGTAAAACGAACACCACATCTGTTTTCCGAACCTTCTCTGTAGCTTTAAGATAGGCCTTTATGGCCCTGACAATATCCAACGTATGCAGCAACCCCTCCTTTCTAGAGGTGGGTTTTGGAAGAAGGATGGAAGTACCACATCCTGGTTCAGGTGGAAACTGGATATAACCTTTGGTAGAAAAGAAGAATGAGGACGGAACCCCGCCCTACCCTTATGTATAATGAGATATGGTTCCTTACAAGATAAGGCTGCCAATTCCGATACTCTCCTGGCCGAAACTATGGTGATCAGAAATACCGACTTTCCAGTCAGTAAAACCAAGGTACCTCAGCCAACGGCTCAAGGGGTTGTTTCTGTAGAGTTGACAGAACAAGATTTAAGTCCCATGGACAAAGTGGTGATTTGACTGGAGGATTAACACGTAAGACTCCCTGTACGAAGATCTTAACCAGCGAGTGGGCGGCCAGCGGCCTCTGAAACCACACTGATAAGGCTGAAATCTGTCCCTAGATCGTGCTTAATGCCAGGCCTTTATCCACTCCTAACTGGAGAAAACGTAATACTCTATCAATGGTATACTTGCGGGAAACCCATCTCTTAGCCTCACACCAGCCTACGTAGGCCCTCCAAACCCTGTAACAAAATTACCCTGGAGGCCGGCTTTCTAGCCTTATTGAGGGTAGGGATTACCTGCCTAGACAGACCTCTACCCCTGAGAATCAGGGATTCAGCCGCCAGGCCGTCAAATTTAGACGCCGTAATGCAGGGTGGAGGATCGGGCCTCGTGAGAGTAGGTCTGGCCCTAGAGGAAGAGTCCAAGGGCCTCCCGCTGCCAATTTCAGGACTAGTGAGTACCATGCCCTCCGGTACCAAGCTGGGGCTACCAGGATAACCGGCCTGTGCTATGATCCTGCGCCACAGGCGGGGTAGTAACTGCAGTGGGGGAAATGCATCTAGAAGTTATGATTGATGCCAAGGGCAAACCAACACATCGGTTCCGCAGGCCATAGGGTCCCTCGTTCGAGACATGAACCTGTCTAGCTTCTTGTTGAATCCTGATGCCATGACCTCCACGTCTGGCACTCCCCACTTCTGGCAGATTGTCTGAAAAAAACTTGTGGATGCAGAGACCACTCCCCCGGCGACAGGGTTTGGCGACTTAGGAAGTACGCCTGCAGGTTGTCCACCTCGGGAATGAATGTCGCCGATATGCAGGGTACATAAACCTCTGCCCACCGAAAAAACCAAGCTCCTCTCACTCTGAGTGGCTTGACTCTTGGTTCCCCCTTGGTGGTTCACCTATATGCCACCGCTGTGGCATTGTCTGAATGACTTCTCACCGAGGACCCCTGTAATCTGGATGTCTATGCCAGGAGGGCTAGCCGAGCCGCTCAGAACTCCCAGACCTTGATGGGCAGCTGCCTCTCCGCCTCTGCCCAAGTTCCTTGGCGAGTGAACTTGTTCAAGACCGCTCTCCAGCCTTCCAGACCACTGGGCAGAACCAAGCTGCTAGAATTGCTGCCTGTAGGACACGAGTGTTAAAGCGTGTGGTATCGCCTCGAACATGGCCATCGCATACATAGGCGAATAGTTGGCTCTTTTTTGCTTAGAACCAACTGAATCAATCTTTTGATAGCCTCGACCTTTACCAGGGGCAGGAACATCCATCTTCTGTTCTGTGTCTAATCTCGTGCCGAGATATTCCAACTGCTTTGTAGGTTGAAATGCTGATCTTTCCCCGGTTTAGGACTCAGCCGAACCTCTCGAGGTACTGAACCATGAGGGCTACTACGCATTCCACCAAGGAAGCGAGTGATCTTATGATTAAGAGGTCGTCCAGGTATGCTAGGACCGAGATCCCTTGGATCCTTTAGACTGACTAGAATAGGAGCTAGGACCTTCGTGAATACCCGGGGGCCGTAGCCAGCCCGAAGGGGGGCGCCACGAATTGGAAGTGACGCTGTATCACTGCGAAGCGTAAAAACAAAAATATTTGATGTGGCTGAAAGACCTGGTACATGAAGGTAACCATCCTTTATGTCTATAGAAGCCAGATCCTTCTGGAGTGTGGCGGCTGCAGACCAAACGGATTCTATCCGGAAAGAGCGAACCCTTAGGTAAGCATTTAAAACCTTTTAGGTCCAAAATTGGTCTGACATTGCCGATGAGCCTTGGTATGACAAACAGATTGGAATAGAAACCTAGCCCCTGTTCTTGGGCTGGTACCTCTACCATTATGCCCTGGTAAAGCAGGTGATCCAATGCTGCCCGCATTGAGGCCTTCCTTGTGGAGGAAATTTTAGAAATTCTAATCTGTAGCCTGCGGCCACAGATGATCGGACCCCCTCTGTCGGGGACCGATCCCCAGAGGCCTGTCCTTGCGATCCATTGTTAAAAGTTTGATCGCGCAGGAGGTCTGTACTGCCTGAAATTTGAGGGCCCTGGAACCGGGGGGAGCTGCCTTTTAAAACGCAGGACCCCGGAACTTCTTTTGACTGGTAAAAGGGTACTTTTGCCACTTGAAACAGTCTGAATGTATTTATCCAGATCTTTCCATGGAAGGGCAAACCTGCCAGCAGTCTTTTACATGGGGCTCGGCCGCCCAGTTCTTCAACCATAAGAGCCTTCTCATATGCACTAAAAATAGTGACAACGAGACGTCTGCTGGATGGAGTCTTTTTATAGCCTCTACCGCAAAGCACAGAGCTCTGGGAATATCCAATAACTCCTCTGCCTATTGGGCAGGGATGTCTTAAGCATCTGTTTTGTTCTTTAACGCCTGACAAAACTCCACTTGCAGCCACTGCTGGCTGTAGCCAAGGATGCTGGAAAGGGTCTCTAAACGTTTATCGACCGGGACCTTAAACATTTGTAGGTTTCCCCTTAGGCCAGTTAATGATTTATTCACCCATGAGATGGCTGCGTCCACAGTTGGAAGCGCCCCCTTTCTTAGAAAAAATGTCTTTTCCATAGGGTAAATAACAGAAAACCTTCCAGGTGGTCTCCCATCCAGGCACTAACCAGGCCCGACCCTGCTTAGCCTCCGAGATCAGACGAGATCGGGCGCTTTCCGGGAGATGTGGCCTCAAGGACCTCACGGGTAGTTGAAAAGCAGTGCCCGAACCGGGACCTGAACCCCGGACCCTCAGACCAAAAGTCCGATGCTCTACCGACTGAGCCATCCGGGCCCCCTTTTAAAGAGCAATTGGTCAGGGGAAGGAGTGCCTGCAAGCACAAATATTTCCTGGCAGACATGCATAAAGACTACTCTCTTGTCAGCTTTAGGCGGCAGAAAAAATTCTGTCCGGTCGTCCCAATCCTGGAAAAACCAATTCCTCTAACAGAGGATGGACCGGAAAAGCTGCGTTGCTTAAAGGCGCTTTTAAAAGAACCTAAAGAGGATACCGCAGGAACTTGAGGCTCTGGAAATGGCAAATTAAATGCCGAGCGGACCATGTCTGTCAAAGACTGGACCCACAGACTCTCCGTCTGGGAGGCTGAAAACGATTCTTCCGTGGTAGATCCTTCCTCTAGGTTCTGTCCCTTTTGGCGATGGGGATCCAGTCTGCTTTTTGCCAGAAAAAGAGCCAGCGATCATAGCTGTTAACTTTTTTTTTCTCTAGCCCCCCTAGGGTGACGGCTAGCATCTCCTCTGTGATACCACAGGGTTGGGCCGACCTGGGCCAGCCTCAGCACCAGACCCCCTTAATGGCTTATCCAGGGTGACCCCTATAGGAATAACCTGTGGGGAAAGTATTGGCATATCATCAGAACCAGAGGAGGAACCCCTTTGTCTTTGCCTTTTCTTTTTTTTTTTGTGTTTTGATCCTGAACCCTTGGAAGCCATAATACAAAACCGAGGGACTCCGCTTACAACAACAGACTGTTATAGCCAGGAGTAAAAAAAAAATAAGGTTTAGGGGACAATAGGATCACTAATGCCCAAAAACGGTGGGGCTCAGTATGTTTTCCTTTATAATATTATTCACAACATACAGCCCCACCCCCAACATGTTTGCCAGCATTCAACCTGTTGTCAAGGGGATTTTGGCTTAACAAAAAGTATTGGAGCTGACTCCAGCATGTAGTACCCCTTCTCGCCACCGGGAGTCACTGTGCTGCCAGCTCTACGTCCTCTCTCTCCAGCTCAGCTTTGAACTGAGCTAAGAACGCGCCTGCTGTGTATAACAGCAATTGAAGGCACGCCCACTCTACACTGCAGTCACGTCCTGGGCCCAGGGTCCAGCCCTCCAAAGAGGAGCATTATAGGCAAAACCCCACGGTTTGGGGCCCGGGTACTGTCCACTTTGGCACTGAGGCTCCTTGGACAGATCCGGTTAGCCCGCCCTTAATCCCAAGGATGTGGAGCAAAGCTATTCCGTGACCAACACCTAAGACACTGGCGAAAAAACTGAGGGACTCCCTCTAGGGGAGGGGGTTATATAGGGAGGGACTTCCTGTTTGTTTGAGATTGCCAGTGTCCACACCTGAAGGTACTCCATATAACCCATATAGTAATGAATATGCCGCTCTGTGTCCCGTGATGTACGAGAAAGAAAAACTAAACTATTTAGGGTAAGCGTGATTCCTGCATAAGGGAAAGACCGTCCATCATCTTAGAAAACTAGCAAATAAAACTGAGGAATCAGAGTGAGGAAGGGTTAGGAAAGAGGCCCAGGGGGTGTGTCCTTAAAGGCTTTGCCAACGTCCAATCATCTGAATATACGATATAAGCCTATAACCCAGGGCCTATGAATACACAGCCAGGGCTGTGTGGTGTGCCAGATCTGTTAAAATCTCAAGAAAGGATTTATATTTCTTTCTATCCAGTCCTATGATAAAACATTTAATCTGTGCATTCTGTTCTTTCCGAGGAGTTTAGCTCCAAGCATTAGGGAGTCTCTCATACACTATAGTTATGCCAGCATAAAAAAACAGGAGCCACGATCAGGCAGGCCATTTCTCATCCATGCATTTCAAAGGCTCATTTGGACTGGACAGTTCCTTCAATGATATAAAATTTACCACGTCTAGCTCCAGGGCCAACATTCTGCAGCCAACATAAGTAAATTAGTCTGCAAACTTCTGCATGCTGTTCCATTCTCTTTAGCAAAAGCACACATTGTTTTGAGATATAGAAAACCAAAAGCCATTATTATTGGCATAACAATCCCTCACAGATGCTGTCCTTTCTGTGCCAGCAGCCGATTTTGTGAAGAAGCAGCAGGTGAAATATGTGGCCATACGTCGAGCTTTTGTTTTTCTTAAATAAAACAAATTTGGGTTATGGATGCTTTAAATGGAACATTTTATGCACCGCAGCCATGAAAAGGATAAAATATAATCCTTAGATGACAATGCAAACAGTGTCATTCCCTAGAGAGCTGCAACAGTTTTGTAAGAGAAACATTACAGCACGGCCTTGATTCCTGCCACGGAACAGATTGAGAGGCGAGATGCTGAAACGAGCTTGTGTAAACAGATCGGTCTGTGTTCTGCGTGGGCGGCTTGGCAACACATAAAGGTGCTTACATTTTCAATCACCGCACAGTAAAGAAATATTTGACATGATTGACTAGAATCTATAAATATATATTAAAAGGACATTTCAATAAAAAAAAAAAAAAACACTCTAGTTTGACAGCACTCATTAAACCTGAACTTTAAGTAAACAGCTACATACATTTCCAGGAGCTGTATTATCTGCCAAACAATTTACACTTGTCCATTCAGTACTGAGATTTACACAGATCTGCCACAAAGCACAGCTCTGCCTGGCAGTGCAGAAGACCTGATTTTTCTCTTTTGCAGTTATGCAACACATGCTTGAACTACTCAATATAGTATAAAAGGTCCAGTTACTAAAAAGGCGCTTAGAGCTGTCAAACAGTTTGAGAAAATTGGTGACTTTGCCAAAACATCAGCAAGTCATTTGTTAAATAAAAGCCTTAAAAAGGGGAGTTCCACCCAAAAGTGGAACTTGCAATTGCTTATCTGCTTCCTCCCCCCTCCGGTGCCACTAAAGGACACCTGTTTTTGACAGCTCCCCTGCCGCAGTTTTGGGAGACGGCGCCACCCCTCGGAAGTTGGGCCTCCCCATTCCTCTGCTGCTGTGCCAGTAAGAAAGTGCAGCGCGCTTCGCACATACACAGTAGGGAACCAGCTATGAAGCAGATAGGCTTCATTGACGGTTTTCCTTACCATGAATGGGATGGCAGCACCCGAGAGATAATCCGAAAATTGGCGGGTTGCCAATATAACGGGAACCCTTGACATGCAAGTGTCCGAATATTAAAATTCAGCGGCTACAGCATTTGTAGCTGCTGGCGACAATTTTTTTTTAAAAACCTAACAGTTTACAGACTGTTCAGACTTACGGCAAGCTCTCCAACCAGTTCTTATTGTATGCTGTATGAGAACTTTGGTTATGGAAACACCAATGCACTAATGTATAAACCTAAGAAAAATTTGGGGTATAATTATAAAAGGGTATTAAAAAGGGTGCAAATGTGACATTACCCACTTCCAGACCGGACCTTTTCCAGAAAGTTTTTTTTTTCTTGTTTACATACAACAATCAGTATTTTTTGCTAGAAATTTACTTTGAATTCCCAAACAATATATTTTTTTTAAAGCAGAGGCCTTGTAAAATAAAATTGGTGAGTTTTGCAAAAAAAAATAATAAAAAATTATGTCACACGGTATTTGCACAACAGTTTTTCAGACGCAATTTTTGTGAAAAACTACACCTTTTTGAATATTAACGCAAAAAAAACACAATACATAAGCCAATTTCTTTGTACAAACTAAAAAAATTGTTTTACTACGCTGAATAGATACAACATTAGATTTACAGAGGTTGTCTAGTGCTAGAAGTACTGCCTATGATCCGACATTCGCACGATACCTTACATGTGTAAGTGCACGCGAGACAGATGCACACAAGCTTTTTTTATTTACTTTTATTTTACACAGTTGCGCTTTCTAACCAGCTGGTGCACGTGCCAGCTAGTCGCTCGAGTCACCTGGCAGGACAGGAGAGCCCGTGCAAACCACGAAAGGCAGCGGGGAGGGGGGAACGTCCCCTCTCACTGCTTGTAAAAGCAGTGCAGTGACTGGTAAGCTGCTAGGATTGCTTTGACAAGAGCCGATTGATGGCTCAAAAAAAAACGGTAGTGGTGGGGTGGTAATCCCGATATAAGCACCCGGAGACCAGCGATATATGGGTATGAAGCTGGTCCCCTCTGGGTGGAAGTCATATCACATCCTGGGGTTTAACCACTTCAATACTTCTTCACGTCCAAAGACGTGAACAGCGCAGACCTGAGGCGCCGGGTTGACGTCTTTGGACGTGATTTGCTTGTAATTCCCCGCGCGCGCCACCGGGTGGCGCGCGGCGGGGAAAAACAGTCCCGACGCATCACCGAGGATCCGATGCGTGTACCCGGCGGCCGCGATGTCCGTCAGGTACACGCGATCGTCGGTGAGACAGCAGGGACGTGGAGCTCTGAGTGTAAACACAGAGCTTCACGTCCTGTCAGTGAGGTGACAGATGCTGTTTCTCTTGTACATAGGGAGACAGCATCGGTCACCTCCCCCAGTCACCCCCCTCCCCCCATACAGTTAGAACACACCCAGGCAATACATTTAACCCCTTCCTCACCCCCTAGTGTTAACCCCTTCAATGCCAGTCACATTTATACAGTAATTAGTGCATTTTTATAGCACTGGTCGCTGTATAAATGTGAATGGCGCCAAAAATGTGTCAAAAGTGTCCGATGTGTCCGTCGCAATATCGCAGTCCCAATAAAAATCGCAGATCGCCGCCATTACTAGTTAAAAAAAAATATAAAAAAAAAAATCATAATTATGTCCCCTATTTGTAGGTGCTATAACTTTTGCGCAAAGCAGTCACTTATTGTGATTTTTTTTTTTTTTTACAAAAATACGTAGAAGAATACGTATCGGCCTTAACTGAGAAAAAAAATATAAAAAAAAAAAAAAAAAATGGGATATTTATTATAGCAACAAGTAAAAAATATATATATATTTTTAAATTGTCGCTCTTTTTTTCATTATAACGCAAAAAATAAAAACCGCACGGGCGATCAAATACCACCAAAAGAAAGCTCTATTTGTGGGGAAAAAAGGGACGCCAATTTTGTTTGGGTGCCACGTCGCACTACCGCGCAATTGTCAGTTAAAGCGACGCAGTGCCGGAAGCTGAAATTTTGCCTGGGCACGAAGGGGGTTTATGTGCCCAGTAAGCAAGTGGTTAAGTAGTTGTATTGGGATGATGCCTGCAGCTAAAAGTCATCATCCCAGTGTCAAAATTCAGCCAGCGATGTAGTTTCATGTAGAAGTGATTAAGTGGCTATAGAGCCACCCAATCACTTCTGCAGGTAGCAGAAAGGAGTGACTAGCTCCCGCCACTGCCGTTCCCTGATGCGACATCTACATCAGTGAACAGAGAGAGCAACTGATGTTGTTCTTCCCCTCTTTGAGATCAGAAACCAGAAGAGACATGGATTTCATCACTTCTGGTTTTTTGTTTACTGGACTGTTAACGGTCAGTGAAGCAGCCAATCAGACTGATGTGTATCTGATCGCTGCATTGGAGGCCAGAGGAGAGATCACCTTTAAAAAACAGGTCACTTCCCATCTTATCACAAGGGATGTTGTTCAAGTTAATAAAACAGTGTTAAAAAAAAAAACTGTTATGTCACCCTGGGTTCACAGATGAATAATAAAGAGAGCAGTGTGCACATCATTACAGGGTGCCATTATCTGTCACTGAAGACTGCCACTGCAGGAGGAAGTGGACCCCAGGGTGGCATGTGACCAAACTTAAGACTACTCATAAAAATAGGCAGAGATATACAGTATAGGGTTGTCCCGATACCACTTTTTTAGGACAGAGTACAAGTACCGATACTTTTTTTCCCCCAAGTAGTCGCTGATACCGAATGCCGATACTTTTTCAAATGTGTCCCCAAATGCAGCCATGTCCCCCCCCCCCACATATATTGCAGCCATGCCCCCCCCCACATAGATGCAGCCATGTCGTCCCCCCCCCCCCACATAGATGCAGCCGTGTCCCCCCCCCCCCCACATAGATGCAGCCGTGTCCCCCCCCCCCCCCACATAGACGCAGCCATGCCCCCCACATAGACGCAGCCATGCCCCCCACATAGACGCAGCCATGCCCCCCACATAGACGCAGCCATGCCCCCCACATAGATGCAGCCATGCCCCCCACATAGATGCAGCCATGCCCCCCACATAGATGCAGCCATGCCCCCCACATAGATGCAGCCATGCCCCCCACATAGATGCAGCCATGCCCCCCACATAGATGCAGCCATGCCCCCCACATAGATGCAGCCATGCCCCCCACATAGATGCAGCCATGCCCCCCACATATTGCAGCCATGTCCCCCCCCCCATACGCAGCCATGTTCCCCCCATATTGCAGCCATATCCCCCGTAAAGGACACTCCCTCTCGCTCGTGATTGGACAGATCCCGAGCAAGAGGGAGTGTCCTTTACATGGCGCGCTGCAGGGAAAACCGCTATAGAAAGTAAAAGGTGCCTACAATGTTCATGGCGGCAGCGGCTTTGTATAGGCGGCGGGGGCGGCTTTGCATATGTGGCGTCGGTGTAGGGGGGGGGGGGGGGGTATTCTATTTAGGTATCGGGGGTATTTGCGGGAGTACAAGTACTCCCGCAAATACTCGGTATCGGTCCCGATACTGGTATCGGGACAACCCTAATACAGTATATGCAAAAAAATTGAAAGGAAGAAAACCCAGGGTGCTCTAGAACAGTGGTTCTCAACCTCAGCCCTCAAGTACCCCAAACAGGCCATGTTTTGGGAACTTCCCTTAGATAAAATAGCTCTCATCAATACCATGTCATTGATTTAGAGCAGCTGTGCAAAGTAAAGGAAACCCTGAAGACATGGCCTGTTGGGGGTACTTGAGGACACCGGTTGAGAACCACTGTTCTAGCAGACTATACAGAGCATCCATTTTTTTTCCCCCCAAGGATGCTTAAATCGGAGCTACACACCTTTCAGTGGGGTGGGGGGAGACACTATCTGGTTATGGCTATCTGGAAGCCAGAACACCCAATACTTGTTTCAGGTCACTGACAAAGTATTGAAGGCATTGGGTAAGCCAGAAATAAGACTTCAAATGTTTTGTCCAGGAATTCTTCATTAAAAAGTGGACATAGCAGCAGATATTTAAGATCGGTAGCGATACAGCGCTATTGTATTTTTCAATATTTGGCAATTGGTGGAACTGTGCTCTACTGGAGAGGGGGAGGGGGAATAGGACATGGGGTGAATATGCTAGTATCAACATAACGTATGTATTTTTAATTGTGCAAAGACTTGCCAGTTACATCCAAGTAGCACTTTGATGTATTTACAAACCCAATTCCAAAATCTACATAAAAACAGAATGCAATGATTTCTAAAGCTAATAAACCAGTTACCAGAAAAAAAAACAAAAAAAAAAAAAAAAACAATACAATAAATCCGAATGTTAATTTGGGGCAAACGTCCAGTTTTTATGCACTTTTACCGAACTTGCACCAACCTGTGCTTCAAGATGCAGCATGCCACATTCTTTTGGATTTAGACAAGTATTAAGGGCATTTAGATTAGGCTTTATTTTTTATTGCTGCAGTAATTAGCTGGAAGGGGGTTATTGTTCATAAGAGAAAAAATTCCCTGCCGAACTTCAGTTTTAAAGGATAATTAGGGGATGATACCACCATTATATGGTTGTGGGTGCAGGATTGGCACTACTTTCAGTAATTAAACATACAGCCACAAAAAAAACTAATATATCAGCGCTGGCTGGAATTGACTATGCACTAGAAATTCTGTGACAAATGTCTTTTTTCTGCATTACATAAAAGGAGGCCCAAACACGTTCGAACACGGGAGTTATCTGGCCAAAAAGGCAATGGAGCGCATCTCAATCAACACAAAAGGAACGATATATGCATATAAAAGAGCAGAAGTGAACTATGAAGAAAAAAAAAAACTACATTAATTCAGCTATAAATGAATGTAAATTAATTCATACAGAGCTGGGAAGAAGGCCATTTTGTGTCAGTTTACAACAAAGAGTTCTGACATTGAGGCAATTAAACTTTAAATAATACAAAGGGACGCCACTTTTAACAATATGAAAGTTAAATTTTTTTTTTTAGAAAGGCCAAGTTTTGTTCACATCACTGCAGTAGCAGACTAGTGGTGTCACCAGGTGTTAGTCTACAATGTACGTGTGGCCTTGTGACAAGAACTCTAAATACTATTGCTTAGCCTTTGTATAAAGGGCTATTTTACAAGTAACCCTATAAAAAGAAAAAAAAAAAAATATTTACTAATTATTATACCATTAAAATTTGTAAATTTTTTATTTTCAATATAAAAATTAACCAGGTTGCTAATTCTAGTCGCAAATCCGACCTGGCGCCCGGGGTTTGTCTAACCCTGCTTTTCAAGTCAGTTTTCAGTGAGATTATGAAAGGTAGTTCATCGGTTTACGTGCGATTTAGGGATTCGAATGAATACCCTTTTGGTCAATGCGAGCTCAGCACTGCTGCGATTTTCAATCTGCCTTCATAGGCTAGAAATGCTGTCCATCTTCTATGCAAAACCGCTTTCACGCTCTCAAAACCTGCTATGAAGAATCGCATCCTATGAACTCATCCCGTAAAAAGTTATCTTAGAATGTCACTATACTTTTTTGCTGTGAGTTTGGAACGCATCACTCCAAAAATCGCACAGGACCCTATTTTTTGTTTCTGGATCAAAATTGCACGACAGATGTGAATATTTCCCATAGAAAACTATTTTCAGATACCCTGCAAATCTATGCTTTTCAGATCGCATCTGATCTGTACCAGTGTGAACCAGGACTAAGGACCTAGTTACACCTGGGAGGGTCAGAATCGCTGGAATTCTGCCCACAATCTCAATAGGCACTAAACTCACAAAATGCAGGTTCAGGTGCAATTATTTTCAACAGCAACTAAAACCCAGCACGATTTATGACTTTGCAAACAAGCTTCACGTGATGTGATTTTCCACAAGATAAATGTGACAATCACGGGAAAACTGCACAGCGTTTTAGGTGCCATTGAAAATAACGGCACCTGAACCTGTGTTTTGCAACTGTAGTGCATTGTAAGTACGATCCAAAATGCCAGGTGCAAATGGAGGCTCACAGAGCAGACACTGTGCTTGTACTGAGCATTCAAGTGCTTCCATATGCAAGGGTAATCTGAAGGAGAAAAAATAAAAAAAATGCAATTTCTCATTCAGGCCGTCACCTCATTTACTCTCTCAGCAGATGCACTTCTGCTGAGCGCCAAGAGAGCTCGACACTCCCCTTTCCTGATGAGCACCTAAATCAGTGTTTATCATATAGCAAGGTCTCCCCCCTCCTTGCTTGTCCCAAGGGGTAGTGTTGGAGACGACCTGCAAGGTAGGAGACACACCGTGCAAAGTTAAAAAAGAAAAAAAAAAGTTTTCCAGCCAGGCAGTAAGCCACAATGGGCCTACAGGTATCATGTCCAAATTAAAAACTCCAGATTTTAAAGCTACACAGTGTCTGTAAGGGCTCATTTACACTTTCTTTGGCTTCAAACAGGCTTTGTTAAAGCTATCTGAGCGTTAGTCAAAGCGCCTGTCACTAAATAAAATAGTTAGCTTACAGTCCTGGTTTACATCTGCTTTTGCTTTGCTTCAAAACCAATACCCCATGTAGCTTCAGTGGTGCTTTAAATAGTCTTCAAAGCCTCCATAGAAGTCGATGGCAAAGCTCACAGAAGCCCCATTGAAGTTGGTGTAAACAGGACTAAGCTAACCATTTAGGGACAGAAGCTTTGATTGGCATTCAGAGAGCTTTACCAACGCGTGTCTGAAGCCATGTTTTGAAGCGAGTATAAACTAGCCCTAAAAGTACTGGAGCCCCTTGACTGCATAGTTTATTTCATTACAAAGTTTGACTTTAAAAAGGCTAGAAAGTGCCTCTAATTTCCCGTTTTATTCAAGTACATTACTGTGACAAACTTAGAGAAAAGTCTGTAAAACAAAGGTACAGAAAAAGTATTTTGGAATACATTAAAGCCAATAATTCCAACAGAGCCATTTGGAAAATTAAAGACTTAGCCTTGAAAAAGGCAGGAGAGAGAACTGGCGGAGGACTCTGGCACCCTCAATGAATTATCAATTGTTGGTTACAAAGGAGCAGAGCGAATTATAAAGAGGGTTGTGTTGTGCTTGACTGGCTTGGTTAGAACAGAAACATATTAAAACAACATAGCTGATGTGCAATCTGAAACGGTGCGTAAAACACGGCACCGATACCACAGTCACGCGCCAAGTAAACATTTAATTAGATTTAGAAGCATATGGTGTATGAAGAATACAGAAAAGGAACACCGCTTCATACTGGAGGGACATCACTAATATTTCCTACCCATTAGAAAACCAAGTGGACTTTAAGCCAGATACCCTTGTACTTCATAATGTACAAAACAAACAAGTTGCGAACAAAACTTTTACTTTAGGCATTCTCTTTTGTCTTGGCTCACTAGGAATTCCACGAAGGTCACTATATTAAATGGAGGTGCAATTTACCCTACGTGGTTAAAAAATATGCAGAAACCTGACCATCACACCTTTATGAGCTTATTGGACATGCCATTTCCAAATTATAGACATCAATATGTTGGCTACATTTGCAGGTATAACACAGTATCCACTCTGGTAAGGTTTGGTATGGGTTAAGGTGTAGGGTTGTTGTTCAGGTGTTGGGTTTGGCTTTTTAGTTCTAGTTAAGTGAACTTTCCAAGGCATCAGCATGCCAAGACATTTTGGACAATTTCATGCTCCCAACTTTGTGGGAACAGTTTGGGGGATAACCCCTTTCTGTTCCAACATGACTGACTGCACAAAGCAAGGTCCATAAAGACATGAATTAACGAGCTTGGGGTTGAGGAACTTGACTGGTCTGCAGAGTCCAGACCTCAACGCGATAAAACACCTTTGGGGTGAATTAGGACGGAGGCTTTCTCGTCCACATCAGTGCCTGACCTCACAAATGCGCTTCTGGAAGAATTGTCAAACATTCCCATAGATACACGCCTAAACCTTGTGGGCAGCCTTCCTAGAAGAGTTGAAGCTGTTATAGCTGCAAAGGGTGGGTCAACTCTACAGACTAAGACTGGGAGGCCATTAAAAGTTAATTTGCATGTAAAAGGCAGGCATCCCAATACTTTTGGCATTATAGTGAAAGTTGGACAAAAAGACCTCACTTACGTGGCCATTCCAATTCATATTAAAAAGGTGTCCATTAGGACTGAGGTGAGGGCTCCATGCAGGTCACTTGAGTTTCTCTACACCAAACACATAAAAGCATCTCTTTGTGGAGTGGGGTTTTGTCCACAGGAGCAGTTTCACCGTCATGGCAAGCACCATGTGCCCATTGACATGCCCGGGCCGCCTTGGTTGCTGCTGGGTAGATGGGAGATAGTTGAGTGGACATACTACCACTCTGAGGCCGCGTACACACGAGGAGATTTATCCGATGAAAACGGTCTGACAGACCGATTTCATCGGATATGTCTCCTGGAGATTTTGGTCTGATGTGTGTACACACGATCAAACCAAAATCCCCGCAGACGGACAGCGCGGTGACGTTGACGCCGCCACATCACCAAACCAGGAAGTAAAATACTTCCACGCATGCGTCGAATCCATTTGGTGCATGCGGGGATTTATGTCCGCTGGTTAGGCATGCTTTAAAACTTTTGTCTGCTGGAAACCTGTCTGCTAGCCCGTACACACGATCGAATCTGTTCGCTGAAACTGGTCTGAAACGAAGTCCCCTATGTGATAAAACAAAAAAAAATAAAAAATTTTTTTGCACACATTTAAAAAAGGTTTAACATGCATGTGCGTCATATACTAAAGTCACAAATTAGGAATGCCAAGTAGCATTACCGGTAAGTACAATTTTGTGTACATTTACAGTATCAATAGCACGACCAAAGTGTTTTGTCTGGTGGGTACGGCCGGACTAAAGAGGAAAGTACTCTTTATTGCTGCCCAAGTAGATTAGACCTAGTCATTTCAATAGCATGGCACACAGAGATTTCCGTTTCACATGGCTGCTTTTAACTTTGGCACCCTAGAATTACACTGGGCGCACTCCCGCTGCACAGGAGATGTCTCCGACAACAATTAAATTAGATTCGATGGAAATGCCAAAGCCACTTACAGTATATGAAAGGAACGGGTTGAAGTGAAAACCTGATCTACTCTGTAGCGCTGTGCTCGATTCCTGGATTCATTTAAAAAGGATATAGTCTGACGACAAGAGAGAGGCACCTTTATCAAGCCAAGGCACTCAAAACAGATAGTGTGCAAGGATTAGATTACTCTAACCTGGCTATTTCAAACCTAGATGGTGCAGAAGGCAGATGGAGTCCCAAACAAAATCAAAATATATGACCCCAAAGACACGTGATGAGAAACTCCTGAGCCAATCAGTTAAAGACTGAATAACCATTTCATGTCAGTGGTGCCCCTTCATATAGCCTTGAACATCGTGTTCTAAACTGCAAAAAGGTTTGATTGTTTGGCATGCAATCAATTCTTACCTTAAAGTTTTAATCCAAGATTATCCCTATAATCTGGGTAAAACAAAATAATGCAAGCGCCAACTGCTTGGCCGATAGCTTATAAACCCTGGGAAACTTGAACTGACACTAGAGGGATCTCCACCCATCTCACAATTCTGAGTCTAGTGTTCTCTAACCTGCACTGATGAAGGTTAGACAGTCTGAAAACAAGCCTTGTAGCATATGCAAGCGATCCTGAATGTATATTTACCAAAAAGAGGCATACAACATGCATACATACTGGGGCCAATTTGGACAGGAACCAGTTAACCTACCTGTATGTCTTTGGAATGTGGGAGTAAACCGGAGTACCTGGAGGAAAACCTATACAACTCTATGCAGATAGAGACCTGACTGGGATTTGGACCCCTAGTGCTGCAAGGCAGAAGTACCAACCACTGTGTTGGTTGCTAGGGACAGGTTTGTTAGTGTGCCCAAAGACCTTCTACCTCCTTAGAGAAGTGATGGCGAACCTTGGCACCCCAGACGTTTGGAGCTACATTTCCCATGATGCTCAACTACACTGCAGAGTGCATAAGAATCATGGAAAAGGTAGCTCCAAAACATCTGTGGTGCCAAGGTTCACCACCACATTTGTAGAGTGTCCTTGGCTCAGGTTAGCTTCAGAATTGTAGCTTCTGGGAAGGAGAGCATGCGAGGCACAAATTGAGGATTTAGCTCATTCAGGAGAGATAAAGAGACAGATTTTTAAAAAAAAATTAGTACAGTTTGGAGGCATCAATACCAAAGTAACTAGATTTGGAGTGTGTTTAAAACTGGATAGGATCTTCTACTTTATTTTTTAAACCAGTTTCTTCACTCTGCATGGGGAAAGCACAGGATATGTCAATATAGGGCACTTTCCACCACTCCTGCCCAGACCAATTTTTCAGCTTTCAGCGCTGTTGCACTTTGAATGAAAATTGCGCGGTCATGCAATGCTGTACCCAAATTAAAATTCTATTATTTTGTTCCCAGAAATAGAGCTTTCTTTTGGCGATATTTGATCACCACTTTTTTTGCTAAACCAAAAAAAATAATCAAAGTTTTTGTTATAACATTTAGTAAAGTAGTAATTTTTCTCTTTCACTGATAGGCGCTAATGAGGCTGCACCGACAGGCACTGGTAAGGCAGCACAGATTTCCACTGGTGACGTAGCACTGATATGGCACTCCTAGGCAGCACTGATGAGGCAATGGCAAGCTTTACTGCAGGGCACCGATTGGCACCTTTAAACCTCATAACTGGTGGTCCCGGGTAGCATCCCTGGCGGTCCTGGGTAGCATCCCTGGTGGGTCCTTGGATGGGCATCCTCAGGGTGGTTGCTCTAATAAAATCAGCACAGACCCCCCGCCGGGAGAGAAGCCGGTCAGCTCTCCTCTACTCACGCATGTCAGACACAAGGTGGAGGAAAAGCTGATAAACAGCTCTTCCTGATTACATCGTAATCAGCTGTGATTTGACACAGCTGATCACGTGGTAAAGAGCCCTGTCAGGGACTCATTACCCAGATCGGAGATGTGTCATGTCAGACTGACACACCGCATCACCGATCGTCACGCACCCCAGGGGTTATTCTGATCACCTCATATGACGTGCAATCAGGATAACAGAACCACTTTGCGCACGTCATATTGCTATATGGCGGGCGGGAAGTTGTCAAAAAGGAAAATGCATATAAAATACATGCAAAACATCAAAACACAGGCTGCAAAACGGTAAAAGATTCACTTATAGCGGACCTTCAGTAATTTTTCTCATCTTTTCAACTATTAAATCTTTTCTTCATAAGAGGGCCAATGAAAGCTGCAGGTGTGCCTCTGTGTAAATTCAGGAAGTGAACGGGCAGCAGTTAAAATGGTTGCAGCCAGACTCAGTGGAGGGAGATTTCTGCACCATATTTGGCAAGTACAGAATCACAGTATATATAAAATATGAAAAGTAGTTGGAGGAAAGCTTCCGAAATGGCAAATACGTTTTCATTACAAATTATGTGAGCAGACTGTAGTTCCTCCTTAATAATGCATACTTGTAAGGATTAGGGATAAGACTGCCTTTTAGGACAAAAAACAAACTTAGGACAAACTTACATGTCTGGTCTTCTCACAAGAAAAAAGGCAAATACACAACTTTATACCAATAGAACATTAAGGTTCGGTTGACACTGGCACGATGCGGAAACCCTGCGATTCCTGTGCGAGTACCTGAATCACAGGCAGTTCACACGCCCACTGTGGGCGTCAAAGTTATTGATACTCCCAAATCTGTTCGCAGATCACAGTGCAAACTGTAAAATGGTACAGGAATTTGATTGCTTTGGTGTGAGCACCCCATGCAGTCCGATTCTAGTACGGACCAAAAAAAAAAACGGGGTCCAGTACCATTTTGGTGCGAATGCGATGCAAATTCAGCCAGTTTGTGTGGCTGAGTTTGCACCACACATACATTGCATGTGATTTTCACAGCAATGCGGTGCGAATCACATGCAATGTCTGTGATCACACTGGTGTGAATCCAGTGTTAAATAATTAGTCAAATAATGAAAGGGGATGTAATAAGAACAACCAAAACATATCATTGGATAAAAAGGATGGACAAATTAAGAGAATGGGGGACAGAGAGATTTAGTTCTAAATGAGGGACAGTTGGGAGGTATGCAAACATTATCCTCACCCTTTCCAGGAGAAGCTTGACGCATTTCATGTGTCCTTCATAGGTAGCAGACAGAAGAGGAGTGATGCCATGTTTATCTGGTGCCTATAAAAAAATAAGATAAAAATACATATAAAATGTGCACTTTAATGACAAACTGAACAGGTTATGATAGCAGCGCCTAGTTAGTAAGGTGAGTACTTTAGTCAAGTGACTGTTTATGAACAGTCTAAGCTTAAAGTAAAATGAAAAGGCAAAAAAAAAAAAAAAACTAAAAACACCAAGTGTGATTTCTGTCTGTCTTCTGTCATCTTCATGGGTCACTTCTGACCGTCTATGAGGACACCAAGCAACCCCAGAAGCAGAGGTGCATCAAATGGAAATTTTGGTGCTGAAACCGAAAACACAGAATGCACTTGGCCGAAAATTAGTTTAATTTTTATTTTTTTTAAATACTTTTATAAATAAAATTGTATTATATTAGACTTTTTAATTCATATCAAATTTAAATTAAATATGAATTTATTGTTGGTCATTATTGTCACCTTTAGTGCAAGAAAAGCTCAAGAAAAATGCAGTCTGCAGTCACTAACCATCTCTTGTATCAGGTCTGCAATCTCTTACTTAAACTTAACCGCTTAAGGACCACCGCATGTACATTTACGTCGGCAGAATGGCACGGACAGGCACATCAACGTACCTGTACGTGGCTGCCTTGACCTGGGTCGGGGGTCCGATCGGGACACCCCCCCCCCCCCTACGGATCGCTCCCAGCCAATGCGCGCGCTCGCCTGCAGTGTCATTTCCTCCTCCTGTGTAAACACAGGAGGAGGAAGTGATGTGATCTCTGCTTTCAGTGTTTTTTTCAACAGCCGCTGAGGAGAGATCACATCACATAGTAAGTCTGCATAACACTACACTGACACCAGTACACGCAGGCACATTAACCCCTTGCGATCATCCCCCCCACCCCCGTCACAGTGTCACTAAATGCAGTGTACTGATCACTGCATTTAGTGTCAGTGGGGCTGATTTACCAAGCCTGTGCGCCATGACTCATGGGTGCACAAGCAGGAGTAAACCCGTTTTTGAGATTTACAAAAGAGATACACTGCCAGTGCAGTGTATTTCTTCATTTACTAAACTGCCTAATGCGCCCAGGAGAGGGCGCACAGCACGCCAGTACAGAGCTGGCGTACGGCATTTAGTTCTGTAAACATCGGGGATTTGGGCGGGAGTTTATGAGGGGAGGGAGGGGGGTGATGCAGGGGAAGTGCAGTGACATGTGTTTGAACGTGTGTGGCGGGCCGAATTGAAAGCGAAAGTGACTTTTGAGAAATGATCCCCGTGCGCTTACAAAGTACGCCAGAACCTCGGAAGGTTCATTTGCATACTGGGCATGCGCAGAGGGAGATTTCAGGGAATGCCGCGCGCCTTGTCAGTACGCCGAGAAATTCTTGGTAAATACCAAGCGGCGTAGCAGTGTTTGCACTGCTTGAAACGGCGCACGGCAATCTCCGAGCTGTTCTCGGGCTGCGCCGACACTGAAGGGGAACTCCGCGCCAAATTTCAAATTTGAAACCGGCGCGGGTTCCCCCCCCAGGGGTATACTAGGCTCTCCGGCTTTGGTCCGGAATGTGAGGGGTTAACCCACGCCAAAAACGGCGTGGGGTTCCCCCCCAGATCCGTACCAAGCCTTATCCCAGGCACGCAGTCTGGCCGGACAGGAATGGGGGTGGGGACGAGCGAGCGCCCCCCCCCCCCTCCTGAGCCGTACCAGACCACATGCCCTCGACATGGGGGAGTGTGTGCTTTGAGGGAGGGGGGCACTGCCCCCCCACCCCAAAGCACTCTTGTCCCCATGTCGATAGGGACAAGAGCCTCTTCCCGACAACCCTGGCCATTGGTTGTCGGGGTATGCGGGCGGGAGCCAATCAGAATCTGAGAGCCCCTTTAATAAGGCGGCCCCCAGATTCTGGCCCCCCACCCTATGTGAATGAGTATGGGGTACATGGTACCCCTACCCATTCACCTGGTGGAAAAAGTGTTAACACAAATAAACCACACAAGAATAAAATAATTTATTAGCCAGCTCCGGGGGTCTTCCGCCAACCCCCCCCGGTCTTCGCCACCGCAGTCTTCCGCCGCCGCCCCCTTCACCACGAGGCTCCGTGCTTGTGGGGGAGGGCAGCGGGCTTCAAAGTTTTCGCCGGGGTGGGGGTCGTATATCCCACCCTGGTTTTCTAGTCTTCTTCCGCCGCGACCCCCTTCACCATGAAGCTTCCTGCCTATGGGGGAGGGCCGCGGGCTTCGTAGTTTTCTGCCGGGGGGGGGCTCTCGATAGCCTCTTCTGCCTGGCTCTTCCGCTGGGGCCAGGGCTTCTCGTCGCTGTGTCGCCGTCTTCCGCCGTCGCCCCCTTCACCACGAAGCTCCGTGCCTGTGTGGGAGGGCAGCGGGCTTCGAAGTTTCCGGCCGGGGTGAGGGTCGCACATCTCACCCTGGACTTCTAGTCGTTTTCGCCGCCACCCCCTTCACCATGAAGCTTCCTGCTTATGGGGAGGGCGGCTGGCTTCTCGTCGCTGTCTTCCGCCGCGGGGTGACACTCGCGGGCTTCTTGTTCCATTCGATGTTGACACGGCGAGGTCCGGCGCTGAAATGCCGACAGAGCGGTGGGCACGGACTTATATTGGCATTGGGCGTGGTTATGCCACCATGTGACCTTAACCCATGTGACATCACAGGGCATGATGGGAATGTGATGTCACATGGACGAGAAGCCCGCTGCCCTCCCCCATAAGCAGGAAGCTTCATGGTGAAGGGGGCGGCGGCGAAAACGACTAGAAGTCCGGGGTGAGATGTGCGACCCTCACCCCGGCCGAAAACTTCGAAGCCCGCTGCCCTCCCACACAGGCACGGAGCTTCGTGGTGAAGGGGGCGGCGGCGGAAGGGGGGCGACACAGCGACGAGAAGCCCTGGCCCCCGCGGAGGAGCCAGGCAGAAGCCGACGAGAAGCCCGGAGAGTGGCGCCCTCCGGCGGAAGACGGCGAAAGAAGCCCTGGCCTCGGGGGGAGCAAGGCAGAAGCGGAAAAGCCCGAGGTGGGGCGACACCCCCGTTGTTCTCCGCTGTTTTCGGCCGCCCCCCCCCCCGGATGTGAAAGAGCTTAATTTTGGGGTGGGGGCCTGGCCGAGCAAGTTTACTTCCCTACTGGCTGGCAAGCGAGTTAAAGACCCTGCTTCTTACGGAATGTCTCTACAATCAGGCCTGTTGGGTAGGCTGCCCTTTGGTGGCAGGCAAAGTTCACAGAAATGTGGGGCTTTGCAAGGCATTGTGAGAGAACATATAATGAAGCATGGCTGTGACAGATTTCCTAGAAATCTCACAGGATATGGTGCTTTCAGTTTTTTTTTTTTAAAGCACATTTTTACAATGTAGTAGCTCTTAAAGCAGTAATAAACCCAACAGCTTATAATTTCTTAGATGTGAAGGCTGAATTAATTTTATTTTCTAGGCAAAAATTGCTGCGGTGAACCGCTCCATGTTTCATAAAAAATAAAATAAAATGTACCCCAAAAGTAAAAAAAAAAAACGGTTGCTGTAACTTATTTTAAAGTGTTCGCTGGGGTTTTGCTTAAATTTGCTAGTGCATCTTAATCTGCTAGTACATTTAAAACAGTAGTAAAGGCCACTTTTGAACTTGTATCCACAGGTAAGGCTGTAATAGTGCTAATCTGTAAAGTAATATCTCCTAAACTTGCTCTGTCTAGGAGATATTCACATGGGATGCAGCCAGTGAGGTCATCGGCACATGCGCTCTGAAGGGACGGCATACCCGTGTCGTACATTTAGAGCTCCGTGTCAGGGCTGTGACACACATACATTTATACAGCTGTAGCCTTTAAACCCGGAAGGAAGACAGGGTGAAGATAAAAGCCCTGTCAGCAGTGACAGTGCGCCACTACAGGGCTTCATTCTAAAAAGTATTTCATAATGTGCTAGTATGCAGCGCTGCAATTTTTTTTTACCGAATTGCAGAAAAAGCATTCCTGCCGGCGATTTGAGAAAAGCTTTGCATAAGAAGAGAAGTAACAAATGCATGCAATCAGCTTGGTGTTAATAAACTAAGCGATGAAGAAATGTCTTTTTATGCTAAAATTGTCACTAATTAACCCATTTCCACCAGCAATCTGTACACCGATGTTCCACTTTGTGGTGTCCTGTGCAGAGAGAACCATCTAACACTCCATTTTGACAGCCGCAACGTTTATACAACATTAGCACACACTGTACATCTTTCAGGACCTGCAGCATCAGTAGGACAAGTGACTTACATTGATATCAGCTCCCTTTGAGAGGAGATACTCCAGTATTTCTTCTTGCCCACAGTCTGCTGCATAATGGAGAGGCTTGCGACCACCTTCTAGCGTCCGATTAACATCCTGACCCTAAAAAAGAAAGAAAACAAGACTACTTAAGACATGGCTTACTGCTTCTTTGTTTCAGCCTAAAAAAAAAAAAATCCTGGCCGCAGCGATTCTGGGAAAAGGCCGTGATCGAGGAATAGTCCGTGGCCTTTTCCCAGGATCGCGGCGAGCAGGATTTTTTTGAGGCGAGGCCGCGGCTTCAGCCTAATCCGTCGCAATTTCCCAGGATCGCTGCAGCTCCAGCCTAGTCTGTGGAGCAGCGATCCTATGAAATTTTTTATAATATAATTATATTATATTGTATATATATATATATATATATATATATATATATATATATATATATATATATATATATATATATATATATATATACACACACACACACACACACACACAGATTTGGTCAAAATCTGAATCAATTTGACCTCCCAACTTGATTCAAATCTATTTTTTTCACCAGCCCTAAGACCAAGACCCTTTCCACATGGCTCAGCTTGACAAATCTGCTTGCTCAGTAAAAAGGGCCCTTAGGCTGACCATACATGGATCGAAATTCTGCCAGCTGAGCAGGGGCCAACCGAATTTGATTAATGTATGGGCAGGAAGTTTGTAAAACAGTTGTTCTACCGATCGATTCGTGTACAAACCCTCTTGCATTTTCTCCACTCAAACAGCACTGCTGGTTACAGCAAGCAGGACTGATCATTGTATTCTGATACTGTAGTGGGGAAGTCTCCTCTCCAATACAGAATACAAATAGCTTAGCAGGGAGAATTTTTCTGCCGCCGCAATATTGCAGTATATAGTTTGTAGATGCTATAGATTTTGCCAAAAAACATGCTTATTGGGATATATTCCCCAAAAATATGTAGCAGAATACATATTTGTCAAAATTGATGAAGACATTTGGAGGTGATCAAATACCAATCAAAAGAAAGCTTTTTGTGTGGGAAAAGAGGCCATCAATTTTATACGGGTACAGTGTTGCACGTCCGTGCAATTGTCAGTTAAAGCATTGAATAAGCTTGTAATGTCCCTCTCCTGTGTAACAGGTGTCAATATGGACCCCTTGTAATATGCCAGTCCTGCAATATGAATTATTAATGTCCCATCTCATGTAATTTATGAATTATGATTCTTTGTCACCCTATGGCCCTAGTGGACATAAGGTGACCCTAGACATAGGGGAATCTCAGTCTGTCACGGGTCATACCGTTACAGTAACACAGTGTCGTATTGCAAAAAATGGCCTGGTCGTGTGGGGGGGGGGGGGGGGGGGTAAACCTTTTGGAGCTGAAGTGGTTAAATTTGTATGCAACTCAGACAGGCCCTTGAAGGCAAATCTAAAAAGGAAACTACACCGAAAAATAAAAAAATTGTATTGTCAGCTTTTGTCCCATGTAAAATAAAATGTATATTAATTTACAGTTTGCTAGCCCATTTCCTAGTTTTGAATAGGCACTGTTGACAAAGACACCTACGTTACCAGTGCCTTCCGAGGAGATCTTGTTTCTAAACTGCCAGATTTAGAGACATTTCAGTGACAAGCGGCAAAACCCCACAGAAGATATGAATGTTACATCTATATGGAGGAGGGAAAAAAAAGTGTGGCGTTCTGAGTGGAGCTCTACCGATGTGTGACCAAGAAATCACTGGAGGGGAATATAAATAAACTTCTGCAATTATTGAAAATGGGCGTTAGGACAAGATCCCTGAATATCACACAAAGTTATGCAAAGAAATGAAAGACTGCATTTAAAATGAAAATATGTGGACTTAAAGGGGTTGTAAAGGAATTTTTTTTTTTTTTTCATAATAAGCATCCTTTACCTGCAGACATTCCACTTTTCACTTCCCCATTGTTCGTTTTTGCTCAGAAGTTGCTCTATTTCTTCTCTGTTCACTTCCTGCTTGTCGGATTTTACTGACCACCATAAAGGGAAACTTTACTGCGGTGGTCAGCGACGTGCTCGCCCCCTCCTGGGAACTACATCTGTGCGGCAGGACGCTCAAGGAGGTGTGAATTACTGGGCGTGCCGCAATTCATACTGGGAAATGTAGTTCTTACATGAACAAGTGATGCAAACCAGGAAGTGAATGAGCGAACAGAAACTAAAACGCCGGAGGTGATATAGATGAAGGAATTTAATAGGTATTTACTTGTTTAACAGAATCATTACACTATTCTGTCTACCTTGCAGACATTAATTTTCGGCAAAAAAAAATAATTTCCTTTACAACTCCTTTAATGACCACGTTTTAAATGATACCTTTATTTTTTTAAATCTAGGTCCATGTTAAAGCCGATCTCCACCCTAAAGTAAAGTTCCCCTGATTGGAACCCTCCCCCCTCTGGTGTCACATTTGACACCTTTCAGGGGGAGGGGGGTGCGTATACCCGTCTAAAGACAGGTATTTGCACCGACTTCCGGCCCGCAGTCTTGGGTAAAAGACGGGTTTTTCCCGTTGTGTGCTGGGAACTCTCGGCTCCCAGCACACAGCGGGAGCCAAATCGGCAGGTGCAGCACGGCTCACGCATGCGCCGTAGGGAACCGGCCAGTGTAGCCGGAGCGCTTCACTGCCTGGTTCCCTCACCATGGATGGAGGGGGGAGCAGCAGAGGGACTAGCGAACTTTCGTCATCTGCTGCGGACGCCGCTGGACTCCAGGACAGGTAAGTGTCCTAATATTAAAAGTCAGCAGCTGCAGTATTTGTAGCTGCTGGCTTTTAATATTTTTTTTTAAGGGGCCATCCACTTTAAACACTTGTGACAGACTGTATCATAATGTCTGACTTTACTTAGGTGCAGTGTTTGCTGGACAATATTAGTTTAGAATTTTTTTTTTTTTTACTTGGCTTTTACAATACTAGTAGTAAAATACTAGAAGTAAAAAAAAAAAAAAATTCTCTTCTGCTTCAGTTTGCGAGCGGGTGACGAGGGTCAAGATCAGCTGGTAAAAGGTTTTCTATACCTCCTTTTAATTAACACCTTGCCGACCACCCGCCGTCATATTACTGCGGGACGGTGGCACTGCTGGGCGAGACGTCCACTCTTTAGAGGACGCTAGGGGGCACGAGCGCCGTCAGGCCACCGGGCACGCTCGTTCGTTACAGAGCGGGGACCGGGAGCTTTGTGTGTAAACACAAAGCTCTCGGTCCTGTCAGCGGGGGAAACGCTGATCTTCTGTTCATACAATGTATGAACGGAAGATCAGTGATTTCCCCTAGTGAGTCCACCCCCCCCCCCCCCATACAGTTAGAACACACCCAGGTACACATTTAACCCCTTCCCTGCCCCCTAGTGTTAATCCCTTCACTGCCAATGGCATTTTTATAGTAATACAATGCATTTTTATAGCATTGATCGCTATAAAAATGCCAATGGCCCCAAAAATGTGTCAAAGTGTCCGCATGAGAAGAAAATAAAAAGGATCACAGAGCTTTTGTGTACATCGTGTGATCAGCTGTCATTGGCCGATGACAGCTGATCACATGTTAAGTGTCCGGGGACGGGACCTTATTTGGATCTGTGATCACCAGAGTCTGTGACTCGGTGATCCTGGGGCACGCGCAAAAGGAGAGGATGTCTATTGACAGCCTCCCGGCAAAGTAGACCCGCTATAGCCTTCGTTCGGCTATAGCATGGATGGGAAGTGGTTAATTAAGACAAGTACACACTATAGGAGGATATGATTTCTTCATCAGGTCTGGAGGTTAACAACCACTTAAAAAAGAGAACAAAATAAAAAGAAGAAGTTATTGATGGGGTTTAACTCAAGGGCATCGTGACTGCATGTAGATCTAGCATTGCAATGTGCTAACCCTGGTGATTACATAAAGTAACGAGACAGACTTTAGCAAGGACAAAATATAAATAAGAAATAAGCAGACAAACCAAAAACCCATCACCATTTCAGAACTGGTTTTAAGGGTTAAAAGTACACTTACAATTTACTATAGTACTATAATGCAGCACAATGTACGGTACTTTACGGTTCATTTCAGACATTTCCCCCCCCCCCCCCCATTTTTCTTTATATTAAAAACGCATAGGACCCTTTTCAAAACCGCAGTTATTAGTAGGGAAGCAGGATCTGCATTGCATATAAAATAACTGTACGACAAGTAGTTATCACTGCTGGCCCATGCTCTCCTCCCAAACAAAGGGCGCTCACCCATTGCAAGTGCGGGACAAGAGGCTGTGCACAAAAAGATAAACGCCAAGACCGGAGAGCAAATTTAAAAATTGCAGATTTTAAATTAAGTCCCACACAATATCTCCACACTACTAGCGGCAACTGCACACATTAAAAGATTTTATTTGCAGCAAAATTTGGAACTTAAATTTTTTTTTTAAATAAAACTTGCTCAACCCTTTCATAATTAAAGATCATGGATTTTTAAATCCTCAAGCCCTAATAGCAGCATCAGCAAGAGTTGGTAAACAAACTTCAAACGCCAAGTTGCACCAAAAAAAAACAAAAAAAAAAAAACCCAACCCATGTCACATGGCTTTTATTTATTTGCTGTACAAAAAAGAAAAAATTATATCATATAGATTGTAACAAGTTATAAAATGTAGCACCCTCTACCATAGGTATGTGCTCAAGTGTAGGGTTTTTGTGTTGGCTGCCAGTGCAGGTAAATTTAAGCCTCCCCTGTTTCCAAGGAGAGGGTTCTGGAAAAGTAGGCAGGGCTGAGAGCTAGAGTGACATGAGGCACATGTGAGGAGATCTAACCAATCCCCAACTAGGATTGGCAGGGGGCAGGCCTCCTACATATAACCATGGTCAGCCTGCTATGGGGGGGGGGGGGGGGGGGGGGTTGTCGCTGGGTGAACTGAAGGGTGAAGTGCTAGACTGTCTTTCAGGAGGCAACCTCCATCTGGAGCTCAGGAGCTAGGAGGGAGCCTCTCCTTGCAAGGTCATGGAGAGGTGTCCTGGAACAGGAGCTGAAGGAGACAGTTGGTCTGCACATCCGGAGTAAGGCTGCATTCACACCTGAGCGTTTTGTCGCCTGAAGCATGAAGCTCCAAAGCGCTAGAGGGGAAAAAATACATTATTCTCAATGGAGATAGTTCACATCTCCACTCCAAAACGCCTGATGCCGAACGCCTGAAGCTCAAACAAGTTCTGGACCTTTTTTTGTCGCTCGAATTGAGCGTATTTTGGGCATTTTTCTGTTTTTAACATTGGTGACCCTAGACCTGTCCAAAATCGCAGTAAAAAACACCACAAATATTGCGGCAAAAAACGCCGCAAAATGCTACGCTCAGGTGTGAATGCAGCCTTAGTCCTTCAGGAAGGATCCAGGGCAGGTGTAGGTGAGTGAAAGAACAGTGGATTGATCTGGAAGAGGCATGCCAGGGGAGCTGGATGCAGAGCCAGAGGGAGAGACCACAGAGTTTGTGTCAAATCAATGCCGCCATGAGGGCAGGCAGGATTTGCAAGTCGAGAATTGCTGGGATCAGTAGTCCATCACCATGTAATCTTCAAGTAAATGGTTACTGCCATAGTACTGCAGGCCCCAGCCTACAAAGGGTCATGAACTAAATTAACTGCGACTTATTCAGAGTGAGAATAAGTCATGTTCTGATGGCGTGACAAAATTACCAAGACGGACAGGAAGAAGTGTTCTGGAGGTAAAAGTCTGTCAAGCCTCGTGCTGAAGGTAGAGGTGTTCTGAGGTAAAAAGACTGTCAAGTTTAGGGTCAGCCATCTTGTCCTTTCTGAGAGGTACAAATTTGATCTATGGGCATCCCATGTTCCTTTCCCCAACCAAGTTCAATCCTCTAATAAAATAACAAAAACAAGCAGGAGACTGTACATTGACTAAAAAGGAGTGTGTCTAATGGATGTCTGGCAGCAGGGTGGAATGTGTGGATGTAACTCGTAGCAACCAACCACTACATAAAAGATAAAACTACAAGATGTAGAAGTATGCTTCTGCAGGAGAAGTGAACAGGAAGTAAAGCTGGTCATACATGGTAGAGTCTTTTCATTCAGCCAGTAGGCTGAACTAAAATGACTACCAAATCCCCCCATCCACATATTTAGGCTGGGTTCACACCATTGCAAAATTGCATACGGGTGTCTTCGCATTTCAGGAGACTGCTCTCTATGGAATTTCACCACAGTCCTGTGCGTCTTCTGGTTTGTTTCAGGTCCGAAATCAGGGAAAAAAAAAAATATATTTATATCGGACCTGAAATGGTGAACAGAGACGCACCAGACCCCTGCTGTGAGCCGCCCCGTGCTTCAGTGTGAACCCAGTCTCAAGTTCAGATGCGGGAATGCTACTTGCTGTGTTAATGCATTCTGACAGTTGGCCTTCCCTGGCCTCCCCAGTCATCAACTACCAACTCCTAAGCCATTTAGGGTCCTTTCACACGTGCGGACCGTTTTTTATCATCAGTTGATCCGTCTTTTCATCCATTTTTCATCTGTTTTTTCATCCGTTTTTTGTTAGAACTTTATTTTTATTACATATTTTGATGCAAAACGGATGTTAGCGGATCGGATGTTAAACTGGATCGTCTGCTAACATCCGTTTTTCGTCCGTTCCGTTTTTTTAACGGAGGAAAAAATAGGGTTTTCTTCCGTTCAAAAAAACGGAGCTTGACGGAGACGGATGTAAACGGACGTTAGCGGATGCTCATCCGCTAACGTCCGCTATCCCATAGGAAAGCATTGTAGTCCATTCTCGCAAAATGCAGTAGCATGAACCCGGAGCCAACTCCAGTATTTAGTGAACTTTAAATTAGATCATTTGGACCAAGCTGGTCCAGAGAACTGCAGAGGACTGAAGAAAATATGCAAATGCATCCCCACACTGAGAAACATCAATGTAAGGGAATCAATATTGTTTAGACAAGGTTCACATTTACAAAACTACGCCAAGGACACAAGGCCATTCTTCCAGGAAAAAGACATTGGATACAATGACACCATCAAGTGCTATGAAATTGCCTGCTGTGTGAGGGGACATGTAAGCTTGTTAAAACCCAAAGATCAGATGTCAGGTGCGGCTAAGATTTCTATACTGCATACAAGCACTTGTTCTGGTTACGGTACACACTGCGGGTATAATGTTAATGTTCACAGAACTATCAAAACACTCAGTGTACACACACAAAAAAACGCCATATTCCAACAGCACTAGTGTAGACCTAGGCTTAGCATGAATATTCAAAACCTATGTATATCTAAGAGAAGTGGCACCTGAACAGACGCCAAAAAATAAAGAAAGAATTTGGCAAGAAAACTTTATAGTGCAGCCAATTGCTTTGTGAAAAAAGGCCTGCACTGAGATAGGGATAACGATGTAGCTAACCCAGGGCTCGACAAATTTGCTTGGAATCTAGGAGCCAGCTAAAAAAGTTAGGAGCCAGAAAACGCGCCCCGTCCCGATGAGCTTGCGCACAGAAGCGAACACATACGTGAGTAGCGCCCGCATATGTAAACGGTATTTAAACCACAAGTGAGGTATCGCCGCGATCGTTCAAACGAGAGCAATAATTCTAGCTCTAGACCTCCTCTAACTCAAAACGTGCAACTTGTAGATTTTTTTTTTTTTTAAACATCACCTATGGAGATTTTAAAAAGGGTAAAAGTTTGACGCCATTCCACGAGCGGACGCAATTTTGAAGCGTGACATGTTGGCTATCAATTTACTCGGCGTAACATTATCTTTCACAATATAAAAAAAAAAATTGGGATAACTTTAGGGTTTTATTTTTTAAATAAATTGTATTTATTTTTTCCCCAAAAAAGTGCGCTTGCAAGACCGCTGCGCAAATACAGCGTGATACAAAGTATTGCAACGATTGTCATTTTATTCTCTAGGGTGTTAAAATAAAAAATGGAGTTACACTTACCGGTAACGTCCTTTCCAGTAGTCTTTCAGGACAGCCACAATAGAGAGATAGGCTCCTCCTCTTCCTTTAGGAAACACTGCACAGCCTTTAAGAACTCTCCTCCCCCTGCCAGACCTCAGTTTTTATACGAGCACCTCCGGTCAGCTGGGGAGACACAAGAACATGTTAGTAAACCATCATTAAACATCAAGATCATACTATGTTCCTGTATTAAACAAACCTTCCATAACTTCGGGTGGGTAACCAGGGCTGTCCTGAAAGACTACTGGAAAGGACGTTACCGGTAATTGTAACTCCATTTTTCCCTTCTCGTCTTTCAGGACAGCCACAATAGAGAGGATAATCGAGTACTCACCAACTAGGGCGGGACTATGGCTTGCAGGACCTTTCGCCCAAAGGCCTGGTCGCCTGCCGACACCAAGTCTACTCTATAATGTTTGATGAAGGTGGTGTAGCTGGACCAAGTTGCTGCCTTGCATATTTGTTCTGGCGTGGCTCCAGCGGTTTCAGCCTGGGAAGCAGCCACTGCTCGTGTAGAGTGTGCCTTAATTCCTGTAGGGACCTCTTTACCAGACAAGGCATATGCTTGTTCAATAGCTAGTCTAAGCCATCTACCGATTGTGTGCCGAGACGCTTTCTGTCCTTTCTTAACTCCAGAAAATAAAACAAAAAGAGTCTGACTTCCTAAAATCTTTGGTCAGCTCTAAATAGTGTAGGATGCATCTCCTGACGTCCAACTTACTAAACCTAACTTCCCTTTCACCTGAGGGATTAGGGCAAAAAGAGGGTAGCACCACCTCCTGACTCCTATGGAACCTAGAAGATACTTTGGGTAAAAAGGCCGGATCAGTCTTTGAAAACAACTCGATCCGGAAAAACAATACAAAAAGGGGGTCTAACTGACAAGGCTTCTATCTCGCTGACCCTCCTAGCAGTAGTCACTGCAACCAAAAAGACTGTCTTTAAAGTCAACTCCCTCAGCAGACATCCGTCTAGAGGTTCAAAGGGAGACCCTGTTAGGGCCTGAAGAACTAAGGATAAATCCCACCTGGGAAAGGGGGGCCCCTGGGACGGTCTCTGTCTAGATAATGCTCTGAAGAACCGGATTACCCAGGAGTTACTGGCCAGTGGACTCTCTAGATATACACTAAGGGCAGAAACTTGACCCTTAAGGGTACTGACTGAAAGACCCTTATCTGCCCCACACTGTAGGAACTCCAATACTGAAGAGGGGTTCTGCACTGAACAGGAATATTCTAGGCACCATGCATTAAAGCGAAGCCAGACCCTCCTATAAAATCGAGCGGGTTTCCTTCTTCCTGCTACTAAGAAGGGTGGCAGTTAACCTTTCAGAAAACCCTTTAGACCTTAGCAAGGTCTCCTCAGTAACCACGCCGCTAGGCTCCACCTGTGTGGGTATGGGCAAAGGACTGGACCCTGCGAGAGAAGATCCCTTGTGGATGGGAGGAAGAAGGGAGGTTCCATGGTCAGTTGTTTGAGGACCGAGAACCAAGCCCTTTTCGGCCAGTGAGGTGCCACTAGAATCAGAGAGGTGTTCTCCAGTTGGAACTTTCTTAGAACTGCCGGTAGAAGCACTGGAGGTGGGAAGGCATAACAAATCCCGAACCCCCAGCTCTGGGACAGGGCATCTACCCTCTTGCTCCCTCTCCTTTGTTCCGGGAGAAAAAACAAGGGGTTTTCGCGTTTTCTTTTGACGCGAACAGGTCTACCTCCGGAGAACCCCACCTCCTGACTAGGAGATTAAAAACTTCCTGACTGAGAGCCCACTCGCTCTCTCTCAGCTGACTTCGGCTGAGGAAATCTGCCGTCCTGTTTTCTATCCCTCTTAGGAAGATCGCTGATAATGACAGGGTGTTTGCTTCGGCCCAGTGAAGAATCCCTGATGTAATGGCCGACAGGACTACACTTCTCGTGCCGCCCTGCTTGTTCAGATAGGCCACAGCCGAAGCATTGTCCGACCGCACCTGGACGTGGTGACCCTGAAGCTCTTCCTGGAAGAACCTGAGGGCTAGACCGACCGCCATCAGCTCCTTCCAATTGGAGGACTTCCCCAACTCGGCATCTTTCCATACGCCCTGCGCTGGAAGGGACCCTAAGTGAGCCCCCCAACCTCTGCCGCTTGCGTCCGTGGTTACCACCTGAGGAACCGGAATATGCCATAGCCGACACTGCGATAAATTGGAAATCTTCCTCCACCACCAGAGGGACCTCTTTACCTGGGTTGGGACCTGCACTAGGGTATCTAGCCGCTCCAGATCGTGATCCCAGATTTTCAGGAGGAAAGCTTGCAGGGGCCGAAAGTGAAGGCCTGCCCATTGGACAGCCGGAAGGGTGGACGTAAGCAGGCCCAGGGTCGACATCAGAGACCTGATCGACACTTGCCGACTGCCCTGTAGGGTGGCCACCGCCCTGTCTAATTTCAGGGCCTTCTCCCTGGGGAGAAAGACCCTTAGGAGGGTGGAGTCCAAAAGGTACCCTAAGTAAGAAATTTGTTGAGACGGTGACAGGCTGGATTTTTCTAAGTTTAACAGCCACCCTAGACCCGATAGAGTCCTCTTGGTTAATTCCAGATCTCTGGATAGTTGTTCTGGAGAAGCCGCAAAAAGGAGCAGGTCGTCCAGGTAGGCTATGATGCCTACTCCCTGAAGACGCAGAAATGCTATGGGTTCTGCCAGGACCTTGGTGAACACGCGGGGTGAGGAGGATAGACCGAATGGCAAAGCCTGGAACTGAAGATGCATCACCTCCCCTCCTAGGTCTATCGCTAGGCGTAGATACCTCTGAGACCCCTCTGCGATGGGTACGTGCAGGTACGCGTCCCTGAGGTCCAGGGAGACCATAAAGCAATTCTGTGGAAGGAGGGCCCTGACCGTGAAGATTGATTCCATACGGAACTTTTTGTATGCGATGGACCTGTTTAGGGGTTTCAAGTTTAGGATTAACCTGTACTTCCCTGAGGGTTTCCTCACCACAAAAATGTGTGAGTAAAATCCCTTCCCTTCCTCTGTCGCTGGAACCCTGAGGACCACGTCCTGGTTCTTTAGCTCTTTTAAGGCTCCAGTCAGGGCCTCTGATTTTTCCCTGTCTCTGGGAAGTTGAGTGACCAGATATCTTTGGGGGGGGGAGGAGAAGAGAACTCTAGGAAGTACTCCCTCCTTACTATCGCCAGGACATACCTGTTGGGGGAAATTGATTCCCACTGTGGGAGGAAGGCCCCCAATCTTCCCCCCACCCTGACCTGGGAGTCACTGTTTTTTTGCGGGCTGGTCAGGAGGGCGAAAAATCGCTCCTCTGCCCCTTCCCCTAGGCGTCCAGATTCTCTTCTGAACTTCTGGCTTTGGGACCCCCGAGTGCCTTTGGGGACGAAACCCCCTCCCCTTTACTGGAGCCTTACGTCTCTGGGGAAAGGACTTCTTTCTGTCAGCTGTACGATCCAAGACTGACTCAAGACCCGGGCCAAACAGGAGATCCCCTGTAAGAGGTATCCCACACAGCTTGGATTTGGAAGCTAGGTCCCCTGGCCAAGTTTTGAGCCAGAGGGCTCTCTTGGCAGAGTTGGCCAGAGCTGCCGACCTGGCTGACATGCGGACGGATTCAGCCGATGCGTCCGCAATGTAAGCGATGCCTCGTAACATTGTAGGGAAGGAGGATAAAATGGTCTCCTTATCCGTCCCGGCCTCAATGTCCTCTTGGATTTTAGAGAGCCAATGTTCTAAGTTACGGGCCACCACTGTGACAGCTAATTCTGGCTTGAGGTTCCCAATAACAGAGTCCCATGTTTTTTTCAAGAGGGAATCCATTCTCTTGTCCATTGCATCAGGAAGAGTTCCCATATCCTCGAAAAGCCAAGACAGTATTTCTGGATATATTCAAGTGGGACTTCTGCGCTACTAAGTAAATCTCTAAACAATGACAGTCTGCAGCAAACACAAATAATGCATACACAGCATTTGCAAATAAGTAAATAAAAAATTGGTGCTAGCGCAAGTGATAAAGCATAACATAGAATGTACAATATTGAATAAACACAAAGTGCACAAATGTGTGCTGAATCAGTGATATCAGTGACAAAAAACAAAGAAGAGGAAAAACAGTCCAAAAAAGTGCTAAATCAAAATAACACTAAAAAGTGCACTAAAGTCCTTGATGTGGGTAGTGTAAAAAAGAGGGTGTCCACCGGTTGAAGAGGAGTGAGGAAAGGAGAAAACCCCACCACACAGCACGTCTAGTCTCACAGAACTCTCACTTCCAGCAAGACACAACCAGCATGTAGGATAATCCTTTGTGTAGGCAGCCTCCCTCGATAATGCTGGTAATCCCCACGGATCAATGAAAACGATGGGTGTCTGTATACTCAGGTGTTTTCAAGTGCCAAAAAATGGGAAATCAGAGGAGAAACAGAGAAACCTCCAATAGTGCGTTATCTTTGTAACCAGGGAGTTTAATAAAAAATTGCACTTACAAATAATGAAGATAAAATTCGCATCAAACAGCGGGATCGTAGCGCTTGCAGCACGTCACTCATCTGCCCGTCCTTCCCTTCCCTACGCGTTACGACACAGGGTCACGTGTCTTCATCTGGGGAGTGCATTCCCCAGATGAAGACACGTGACCCTGTGTCGCAACGCGTAGGGAAGGGAAGGACGGGCAGATGAGTGACGTGCTGCAAGCGCTACGATCCCGCTGTTTGATGCGAATTTTATCTTCATTATTTGTAAGTGCAATTTTTTATTAAACTCCCTGGTTACAAAGATAACGCACTATTGGAGGTTTCTCTGTTTCTCCTCTGATTTCCCATTTTTTGGCACTTGAAAACACCTGAGTATACAGACACCCATCGTTTTCATTGATCCGTGGGGATTACCAGCATTATCGAGGGAGGCTGCCTACACAAAGGATTATCCTACATGCTGGTTGTGTCTTGCTGGAGGTGAGAGTTCTGTGAGATTAGACGTGCTGTGTGGTGGGGTTTTCTCCTTTCCTCACTCCTCTTCAACCGGTGGACACCCTCTTTTTTACACTACCCACATCAAGGACTTTAGTGCACTTTTTAGTGTTATTTTGATTTAGCACTTTTTTGGACTGTTTTTCCTCTTCTTTGTATTTTGTCACTGATATCACTGATTCAGCACACATTTGTGCACTTTGTGTTTATTCAATATTGTACATTCTATGTTATGCTTTATCACTTGCGCTAGCACCAGTATTTCTGGATACTTGGGAGAACGCCGCATCCAATTTAGGCACTTTGTTCCAAATGGATGCAGGATCTTCAGAAAATGGGAACCTCCTTTTAAGGGACTGGGGAAAAAAAGGGCTTCCTTTCGGGGTCCTGCCACTCCTTTTTGATAGTATCAGTTAGAAGGTCATGTACAGGAAAAACCCTTCTCTTCTGTTCCCCCAGACCTTTGTACATTTGGTCATGAAGGCTAAGAGGTTTACTTTCGGCCTGAATGCCCAGAGTCGTGTAAATGGCCCCTAACAAGTCCTCAACCTCATCAAGGGACAGTTTATATCTCGAGGGCTTCCTAGAATCCCCATCCTGGTCCTCATCATCTGACTCTGCCTGAGAACCCGAGGCCACACTCTCCCCTGAGATTACTGCCTGGGAAGGGCCTGCAAGATCAACTGTCGTTGCTGTATGATCAGGTGTGACAGGAGCAAGACCCTGTTCAACTGATTGGGTTGTAACCTGTGTGGGGACAGTGGGAGGTTGCAGCCTTTCAAACAAAGATTTGAAGGAAGCGAAAGAGGAGGAAAGCTCCTTAACAGAGGCTGCTAGGCTACCTTCCTGCTCTTCACCCCTCTCCCTGACCAAGGAGTGAATGCATTCCTTACACAACACTTTGGACCAAGACTCAGGAAGAATGTCCCTACAGGAGGCACATTTCTTTTTCGAACCGTGAGTCTTCCCTGTCTTTTCCAGGCTCTTCTGGAAGACATAGGAACAAGGGGCCCCACACATTAACATCCAAAGAAAGAAAAACATTTTTTTTTTTTTTTTAAAACACAAAAAAACATATGGGTTACAACCCTGGGGAAACTCTAAAAACAGACCCTCCTGCTAGGTTCCCCTATGGTCCCCCCCCCCCCCAACCACCAAGGGGGAATAGTGGGGGGGAAAGACCAGGCCTAAGGTTTAGGGACCCCTCCCCAGGGAACTCTTACCTTAGGCTGGCTGGAGGAAGCGTCCTTGGTCGTGCCCCCTTCCGGAGAAGTCGCCGAAATCCTGGGGTGGTTGCGCTGTGTCAACTTGCCCCGGCAAGCTTCAGACTCCTCTAGCAAACACGCTGGGCCTCTATCAGCGCCGCGACCCGGAAGTCGCGGATCAAAGGGGAGGCTTCCGACGCGCCGTTGATGACGTCACCCGCCACTCAGCCCGCGAATTTGGAAAAAAGTATGCGGCCTGTAAAAAAAAAAAACAGGGCGTCCTGGAGGCCTCCCCCGCCATGGTCCTGTGGACACGATAGGGGTCCCCCCTCAAGCCATCTGCCGCGCTCGACCAGGATTGGGGTGCGTCTGGCGGTGAGTACCACCAAAAAAGATTTTTTCCTTAGGAGGCCCCTGCTCCCCTGGTAGGAGAAAAAACAGCCACAGTCCCCTGACTGCACCGGCCTAGGTTCCTCTGCAGTGTCTCCCCACCGGAGGAAACACTAAGAACTGAGGTCTGGCAGGGGGAGGAGAGTTCTTAAAGGCTGTGCAGTGTTTCCTAAAGGAAGAGGAGGAGCCTATCTCTCTATTGTGGCTGTCCTGAAAGACGAGAAGGGAAAAATATATATAAATGTTTGGGGGTTCCAATTAGAGGGAAGGAGATGGCAGTGAAAAATGGCATTAGAGTTGCTGTTCAACTAATGTAATGCCAACGGCCACCACCAGATGGCGCCAGCTCACAAAAGGAAGAGCTTGGGACTTCAATTACCGGCCGATCGCGGCGGGCCCGTGGCAGCCGGTAATTGAGGCCACATCTTCGGACTTGTAGGCCGCAAAGCCGGGGCCTCAATTACCAGCTGCTGTGGGCGCCAGGTCACAATTTCTGGTCGCAATTGCGACCTGGCGCCCGGATATTGTCAACCCCTGTGCTAACCCTATGCCTCATTAAAGCGGAGTTCCACCCAGAAATTGAACTTGCGCTTTTCGGAACCCCCCTCCGCTGTCACATTTGGCACCTTTTAGGGGGAGGGGAATACAGATACCTGTCTAATACAGGTATTTGCAACCACTTCTGGGAGAGACTCCCACGGGAGTCACTCCACTTCCCGTCCCCTGCTGCCTTCTGGGAAACACACTGGTCCCAGGAGACAGCAGGGACCACTGGGAACGAGGCACGCTACTTGCGCAGTAGGGAACCGGGGGTGAAGCCATAAGGCTTCACTTCCTGATATCCTCACCGAGGATGGTCGCAGCGGCAGCAGAGAGAAGAGCGATTGCTCGTCTTCTGCTGCCGACATTGTGGGCACCCTGCACAGGTAAGTGTTCATTTATTAAAAGTCAGCAGCTGCAGTATTTGTAGCTGCTGGCTTTTAATATATTTTTTTTCCTGGGACCTCCGCTTTAAAAACACAATGTAAAGGCCCTCTGAATCCACATGCAGGCAGTACCACTGCTGTCAACTGAGATGCAATCCCTGTGTGGGGTAAACACGGTCCTCGCACGAGGCAAGCAATCATATGACCTGGGTGAATGAGGCTTAATAATTACTAACGGTCAAGTGAATAAGCAGCTCACAAGGGATGTATTTGGAAAGCTTAGGCTTTAGTACTACTTTAAATGGTATTCTACATACTGTGTCAGTGTAATGTTCCGTACACTGAGAACGACTGTTCGATTTTCTAATAGTGTATACACAACTTTAGACAGCCGATTACGACCTTCCGAACAAAAATTTCCAAAGGAACAAACTCCATAATTTTTCCTCAAACGTGAATAGAACAAACAATTTGTGTAAGGTGTAGCATTTTCGTACGAGAAATATATTACGAAAGACTGCACATTATCAGCAACAACAAAAAAAAGCCTTTGTCGCACGAGAATTTTTGTACATTATTTCTGTGTACGGGGCATTAAAGTTGGAGACTTTAGGACAGTTTGAAGACAACAGACGTGGAACACTTTAGAATTGAAATCTGTACAAAAAGCTTACATAGGAGTTGGCTGGGCTTTTAAAAGGAGCTGTAAAAAGGCAGAAGTTTTTTTTATGTTAATGCATTGGATAAAAAAAAAAAAAAAAAAAACACCTTGTCTGTAGCAGCCAATTATTTACCTGAGCCCCATTTTTCTCCAGCAACGTCCACGAATGTCCAAGCTGTCCAGAACACTCCTGATTGGCTGAGACAGAGCAGCACATTGACTCCCAGGGCTGTCAAAATCAGGGAGGAGTGGGGGCGGGGGTTGTGCTCTGTGTCTGAATAGACAGACACAGAGCTGTGGATCAGCTGCCACCGTAGGAAACTTCTGACTGTGGGGGCACTCTATAGGAGGAGGTGCCAGGAGCAGCAAGGAGGCACCCGAGAAGGAAGGAAATATAACAAAAAAAAAAAAAAACAATGATAATTTAAATAACAAAAACAAGCCTTTGTAACTTGACTGTAAACAAGAGGCCCGCAAAAACACAACATCCTAATTTACAAAACACAGGTCGACCCAATATAATAAAAAGGTCACAAAACACAAATACACTGAAGGTCAAGAAACACAACGAAGGAGAAAAAAACAACAAACACACACACCAGAAACGGCCTGTGCCATTAGTGAGAAATATAGCGAACTGCCAGTTCAGCTGCTGCTTCAGCATTTGAAAGAGCAAATAAGGCCCAAATACATGGCCCTAGGAGGTGCACTATAAACAGCGACAGGTGTGTCAGACCCTGGGAACCATCGGAATGCTGCCGATGCAGCAAAAAAAAAAAACACAACACACACACTTCTTGGAAATGCATGCTACAACTAGAGACCGAAAAATGTCACTAGATGGAAAAAACAAACACACCATTAACATTGGTTAACATAAATTAGTTTGAGTTTAGAACCACTTTAAATGGAACAGTTGGTAACAGAACAGTTAAAAATAAATGCAAACCCTAGCTAAATTGTAATTTACTTTAGCACTGCATATCATATACAATGGCAGGTTTTGTTTGTTTTTTTCTTTCAGATAAAAATGTATTTATATTTTTAAAAAGGTTTACCTTGGGAAAAAATTTAAAATGATGCACTTTTTTTGCAGGTAAATAAAAATGTGCATTTCCTATTTTTTTTTTTTGTAGAAGCCCGTAAAGCATTGTACCAGCAATTAGAAAATCGCGGGTGCTATGCAGACAGTCAGTGTAAGCCATCTGCTCATACAGGCAGGTAGTTACACGCTGAAAGGAAGCATCAATGAACTACCTAGAGTGCTCAACAGCGCCTTGGAGGCTCATTAACCACTTAAGGACCGCCTAACGTCAATATACGTTGGCAGAATGGCACAGGCATGTACCCGTACGACGCCTTTATTAAAAAAAAAAAAGCTGATCGCCGCCATTACTAGTTAAAAAATAAAAATGCAAATGTAAACGCTATAACTTTTGCATAAACCAATCAATAAATGCTTATTGCTTTTTTTTTTTACCAAAAATAAGTAGAAGAATACGTATCGGGCCTAAACCGAGGATTTTTTTTTTTTTTTTTTTAATATGTACCCGTATTTATCGGCGTATAACACGCACCCTAACTTTAGAAGGAATGTTTCAGGAAAAAAAACATTCTACAGCACCCTGCGTATAACACGCAGGCACAGTTTATTTTCAGGGTAAAAAAGTGAGCGTTATACGCCAATAAATACGGTATATATTTTTTGGGGGATATTTATTATAGCAAAAAGTAAAAAATTGTTTTTTTTTCAAAATTGTCGCTTAATTTTTGTTTATAGTGCAAAAAATAAAAACCGCAGAGGTGATCAAATGGCACCAAAAGAAAGCTATATTTGTGGAAAAAAAAAAAAGACGGACGTCAATTTTGTTTGGGAGGCACGTCGCACGACCACGCAATTGTCAGGTAAAGCGACGCAGTGCGGAATCGCAAAAAGGGGCAAGGTCCTTAACCTGCATAATTTTACGGGTCTTAAGTGGTTAAGAACTACAAGCCATAGGCTGCAAAAGTCTAATCAGTACTTGTAGTCCATTTATTCACAAAACTCTGAATGAATGACGTGTCCACGTGGGCAGAGGCCTGCTCTTTTCAAATAGTGACAGCAAGAAGATCCCTGGGCTGCTGTCTGGGGGGGGGGATTGTAGAGAGAGGCTGCAGGAACATGTTCCACCGTAAAAACAAGTGGAACATGCAACATGCGCCCAAATAGGTGAACTTTAACCACTTAAGACCCGGACCAAAATGCAGGTAAAAAGGACCAGGCCTATTTTTGCAATTCGGCACTCGGCGCTTTAACTAACAATTGCGCGGTCGTGTGACGTGGCTCCCAAACAAAATTGGCGTTCTTTTTTTCCCCACAAATTGAGCTCTTTTGGTGGTATTTGATCACCTCTGCGGTTTTTGTTTTCTGCGTTAAAAACAAAAATGGAGCGACAATTTTGAAAAAAAAAAAAAAACAATATTTTTTACTTTTTGCTATAATAAATATTCCCCTAAAATATATATATATATATAAAAATACTTTATTTCCTCAGTTAAGGTCGATACATATTCTTCTACCTATTTTTGGTTAAAAATAAAAAATAAAATGCAATAAGCGTTTATCGATTGGTTTGCACAAAATGTATAGCGTTTACAAAATAGGGGATAGTTTTACTGAATTTTTTTTTTTTACTACTAATGGCAGCGATCAGCGATTTTTTTTATGACTGACATTATGGAGGACACACCGGACAATTTTGACACATGTTTATGACTAGGGTTGTCCCGATACCGATATACCCCCGATACCAGAATAGCATACTTAACTCCCCCCCCCCCGCCGCCGAACGCTGCCGCCGCATCGAAAGCCGCCGCCGCATGGTTAAACACTGTGTGGGAACATCACAGCTTTCATTTGAATAGCTGTAGTGTTCCCGCCCGTATAGACACTCCCCCTTGCTCGGGATTGGATGGGTGATCGTGATCTGTCCAATCCCAAGCAAGGGGGAGTGTCTATACGGGCGGGAACACTACAGCTATTCAAATGAATGCTGTGATGTTTGTGGGGGGCATGGCTACATTTGTGGGGGGCATGGCTGCATTTGTGGGGGGCATGGCTGCATTTGTGGGGGGCATGGCTGCATTTGTGGGGGGCATGGCTGCATTTGTGGGGGGCATGGCTGCATTTGTGGGGGGCATGGCTGCATTTGTGGGGGACGTCATTGATCGCCTTTCCCTATATCAGGGAACGGACGATCAATGACCGCGCCACTGTGAAGAATGGGGAAGGTGTGTTTACACACACACCTCTCCTTGTTCCTCAGCTGCGTTGACCGATCGTGAGACGCCGGCGGCGCTTAGGGCCGCGGTCACAGAGCTTCGGACCGGGTCGCGGGCTTGCAACCCGCAGCTGGGCATTTAACAATCACGTACAGGTACGTGATTGTGCCCAGCCGTGCCATTCTGCTGATTTATATCAGTGTTAGGTGGTCCTTAAGTGGTTAAAGGGTAAGGAATTGTAGAGAGAGGCTGCAGGAACATGTAACATGCGCCCAAAAAGGTGAACTTTAAAGGGTAAGTTCACCTTTACAGAAAAATCCATAAGATGAACTTACACAGGACCCCCTCCTCACCCCAGTCCTGCTGACCTGGATTCTCCCGTTCTGACCCCCGGTATAGCCGCCTCAGGGGCCTGGGGCTTAGAAATGCCCACAGCTGAATCTCCAAATTGTACAAAGTCAGGAGGGATGTTTTGGAGCATTCCTATTGGTCGGCGCAGTCACATGGGTGATGACAACCAATCAGAACCTGCGTAGTATGTCCCATCATCGGGGAAGACAACCTGTGCATGCCAAAAGAATTTGTAAGCCCTGGACCCAAGGCTGCTATACCGGGCTCAGAACGGGAGATTGCCACTAAACAGGTCAATGGGACGGGGGGTGAGGAGGGGGTCCTGTGTAAGTTCCCCTTACAGATTTTTCTGTAAAGGTGAACTTACACTTTAAATCCTTACTACTGAGCACTGTTGATCTTCTGCGGCTTTTTTTAAGCGTTTGTCTACATGCACTCTGGCAATGGCTGCCTGGCACTTCTCAGGGCCAATCTCTGGAGGTGACACGAGTGGCCCACACCAGTGTAATGTTAGTTGCAAAGGTCATCTATAGTCTACATCAAAAGCCCATGCAATTGGGTGACAACACAAGTTAGGCAACGGTTGGCATCCTGTAAAAGGATCAACAGGTATTTTTTTATGAAAAATGTGATATTGTTGCGCTGTCAAATAAAAATAGTGCATGCACCATTTTTTAGGTGTGCACTACACCATATTTTATAGTTTAAAAAACCACAAGGTTTGTGCCAGCACTCACTAGTGTTTAAATGGTGCAAAGCTCTACGTGTGAGTAAATGCAGCTTCCCAAATGTTTGCTGACTCACCTGTATAGGTGCGGTCCAAGTAACTCAAATTAGCATAAAAAGTGCATATAAGGATATTCTCAGACAGACTTCACTTGTTGAGAGTATAACCTGGATAGCAGTTAATCATTTGTGTCCATTGAGTTGTATAACACAAAACACCTCTGTGATAATCACCATGAGCTGGCTGTATATCAAGAGAATAGATCTCAGAAGGTATAGATAAGAAATAATGCCATGGGTTAATTACTGTGATATGAGGAACGCAGGTAACATCAGTTCACAGTATCTGTGTAAGGCATGAATGCACACAGTTGCCGTTATCAGAACATGGACAGACAGGTCCACTCACCCGACCAAATGCATGGAGAGTTGTATCAAAGCTGACCCGATGGAGCCGGTTCCTTCTGTGAGCATGGGGTTGGGACAGCGTCAGTTGGTCCAATCAAGTGCGGCAGTGTTGAGCGATAATCACTTATCAAGTCAGGTGTTTATGCAAACAGCTTGGCGTGCCTTTACCAAGATGGAACCCACTATTCTCATTAGGTACAGAGGACTACACCATACACTACTACGTTTCCACGCTGCAATGCGTATCCATCGGCAGCTGCGTTGGGGTGCCAAATGCACTTAATGTGCATAACCACAAACAGGTGTGAGAGGATCCTAAGTCTGGGTTCACACTGGAGTGGTTCACAGCAGGGGTCCAGTGCACCTCCATTCAACGGTTCAGGTCCTCAGATTTCAGCCTGAAGCAGACCAAAAGAGGCACAGGGCCCACCAGAGACATACACACTCTATATTTTATATCACACAGACACAAACACCACTTTACTAGGTGCACCCCTTTTTCCTTCATTCTTGAAAAGCATAGATTCAACAAGGTGTTGGAAGCATTCCTCAGAGATTTTGGTCCATATGGACCCAACAATTGCTGCAGATTTGACGGCTGCACATCCATGATGCAAATTTTCCATTCCACCACATCACGCAGGTGCTCTATTGAATTGAGATTTGGTGACTGTGGAGGCCATTGGAGTACAGGGATCTTATGTTCAAGAAACCAGTGGTGAGATGATTTCAGCTTTGTGACATGGTGCATTATCCTGCTGGAAGTAGCCATAAGAAGATGGGGACACTGTAGTCATAAAGGGATGGACATGGTCAGCAACAATACTCAGGTAGGCCGTGGGGTTTTTAAAGCGGAGCTCCAGCCGCAATTTTTTTTTTTTAAAGTCGGCAGCTACTAAACGGTGTAGCTGCTGACTTTAAATAAGGACACTTACCTTGTCCTACTTGTCCGCGCTGATGGGCCCCCCGATGCCGGTCCCACGATCGCTCCGAGTCCCGCGCCGCCATCCACACTATGGGAAACAGGCAGTGAAGCCGTACGGCTTCACTGCCCATTTCCTACTGCGCCTGCGTGAGTCTCACGCTGGCTTGTGAATGGGCGCGCTGCTCTCTGAGAACACACACAGTTCCCAGAAAGCAGCGCGCCCCATTCATTAGGAGAAGGAGAAGAAGAAGAAGAAGAAATCGGACCGCGGTGCAGGTGAGGCAGATTACGGACTTCCGCATAGCAACAGGTATTTCGGGTGAGTATTTTATTTTTATTTTTTCAGGGTTTTTTTATTTAATTTTTTTAAAGAAGATGGGCAAAAGTGGTTTTCCTGGGTGGAACTCCGCTTTAAGCGATGCTCAATTGGTACTAAGGGGCCCAAAGTTTACCAAGAAAATATCCCTACACCACCGAAACAAGGCAGAAAGGATCCATGCTTTCATATTTACGCCAAATTCTGACCCCACTATCTCTATGTTACAGCTGAAATTGTGACTCGGACCAGGCAACGTTTATCCCATGGGTCCTCAAACTACAGCCCTCCAGCTGTTCAGGAACTACAATTCCCATCATGCCCTAGTCATGTCTGTGAATGTCAGAGTTTTACAATGCCTCATGGGACTTGTAGTTCCGACACAGCTGGAGGGCCGTAGTTTGAGGATCCCTGGTTTATCCCAATCTTCTATTGTTCTTAGGCGACAGGAATGGCACCCAGTGTGGTCTTCTGCTGCTGTACCTCACTGGTATGTTCTCTTCAAACCATTCTCTGTAAACCCTAGAGATGGATGTGTGTGGAAATCCCAGCAGTTTTTGAAATATCTGACATCAACAACCATGCCACATTCAGTCACTTAAATCCCCTTTCTTTCCTATTCTGATGCTCAGTTTGAACTTCAGCAAGTCATCTTTACCACGTCTAAATGCCTAAAAGCATTAAGTTGCTGCTATGTGATTGGCTGATTAGCAATTTGTGTTATCAATCAATTAAATAGGTGTACATAATAAAGTGGCGGGTGAGAGATAGAGATCCAGCTATCTACATTTTATATTACACACACGCACACACAAAATCAACTTGATGTAAATATAATACTAATGTTTATTTAACCACTTAAAGCGGAGCTCCAGCCGCAATTTTTTTTTTTTAAAGTCAGCAGCTACTAACAGTGTAGCTGCTGACTTTAAATAAGGACACTTACCTTGTCCTACTTGCCCGCGCTGATGGGCCCCCCGATGCCGGTCCCACGATCGCTCCGGGTCCCGCGCCGCCATCCACACTATGGGAAACAGGCAGTGAAGCCTGAGTCTCACGCTGGCTTGTGAATGGGCGCGCTGCACTCTGAGAACACACACAGTTCCCAGAAAGCAGCGCGCCCCATTCACAAGGAGAAGGACAAGAAGAAAAGGCACCGCGGAGTGGAAGAGGCAGATTACGGACTTCCGCATAGCAACAGGTATTTCGGGTGAGTATTTTTTTTTTTCAGTTTTTTTTTATTTAATTTTTTTAAACAACATGGGAAAATGTTTTCCTGGATGGAGCTCCGCTTTAAGGACTGGAAGTATTTGACCCCTTAAGAACTAGGCCAGTTTTTGCAATACGCCACTGCGCCGCTTTAATTGCGTGGTCGTTCGACATTGTACTCGCATAACATTTTTGTCCTTTATTTGCCACAAATAGAGCTTTCTGTTGGTGGCATTTGATTACCTCCGCAGTTTTTATTTTTTGCGCTATTAGGACCGAAATAACTAATCGAATAATCGACAATTAAATCGATTATGAAATTAATCGATTACAATTTTCATAATTGATTAATCGGGCAGTAACATAACAGGGTTTATAGTACAAAAAAGCAAATCGCTACTGTAAATATTACTTTTACTGTCCCACCGTAAAAAGAAATGAACCCCTTACAGTAGCGATTATTTGCTCTTTTTGTACTTATTTTTGTTTTTTTTAACCCCATTATGTTACTAAACATCTCAGGCCGGGGTCAAACCTCTGTTTTGGTGCTTTTTGCAGAAACACACTACAGTTCATTTACATGTTTTCCTATGGGACACGTTCACATCCATGATTTTTTTTCCAGCTGCTGTGTATTTGGAAAGGGCAAGGACTTTTTAAACGCAAAACGGTGCTATTTTTTTTTGGTTGAATATACTTTAATGGAGAAGCTGCAGAAAAGCATGTAATGTGTTTTTGCAGCAATTTGTGTTTTGTAATCTGCCCAACAACAAATTGGGCAAAAAAAAAAAATTAAATGTAATTATCCGATTAATCGAAACAATAAAATCGGCCAACTAATCAATTATGAAAATAATCATTAGTTACAGCCCTATGCGGTATAAACAAAAGAAGCGTGACAATTTAAAAAAAAAAAAACACACTTTTTTTTTTTTACTTTCTGCTAGAATACATACCGTGAAAAAAAAGTTAATCAGTTTAGGCTAGATATATTCTACATATTTTTGGTAAAAAAAAAATATATATATATATTTTTTTTTTTTTTTACCAAAAATATGTAGAATATATTTTAGCCTAAACTGATTAACTTTTTTTTCACTGTATGTATTCTAGCAGAAAGTAAAAAAAAAAAAAGTGTGTTTTTTTTTTTGTTTGTTTATATATATATATATATATATATATATATGTATACACATACATACATACATACAATTAAAAAAAAATATATAGCAAAGCTTATCATCATGTCTACAAACTATGGGATTGATTTTGGGACTTCTGTTTTTAATAGTAATGGCGGTAATCTGCGATTTTTAACAGGACTACGACATTGCAGTGGATAAATCTGACCCCCAAATGACACTTTTTGGGGACCAGTGACATTACTTTGATCTGTGCTTAAAAAAAAAAAAAAATATATATATAAAAAAAAAACCACACACACACACTTCTATATATAGTTTGCAATGACATACAGTGGGTATAAAAAGTCTACAAACCCCTCTTAAAATGTCAGGTTTCCGAGATTTAAAAAAAAAAAAAACAAACACACACACAAGACAAAGATAAATCATTTCAGATTTTTTTTCCACCTTTAATGTGGCCTATAAAACTGTACAACTCAATTGAAAAACTTAAGGGGGTGGGGAGTAAAAAAAATAAAATGATAATAAGAATGTGGCTGCATAAGTGTTCACACCCTTTTATAACTGGGGATGTAGCCGTGTTCATAATTAACCACTTAAGGACCCCTTCACGCCGATATACGTCAGCAGAATGGCACGGCTGGGCACATCCACATACCTGTACGTGGCCTTTTAAGCGTGGGGGCGCGCACGCGACCCGGTCCGAAGCTCCGTGACCGCGCCACCCGATCGCCGCCGGTTTCCCACGATCGGCCCTCCGGAGCTGGGGAATGCTGTGTGTAAAACACAGCTTCCCCTTTCTTCACAGTGGCACTGTCATTATTTATGTTCCCTGTTATAGGGAAAAAAGATCAATGACGTCACAAGCCCAGCCGCCCTACAGTTAGAAACACATATGTGGTCACACTTAAACCATTCAGCGCCCCCTAGTAGTTAACTCCCAAACTGCAATTGTCATTTTCACAGTAAACAATGCATTTTTATAGCACTTTTTGCTGTGAAAATGACAATGGTCCCAAAAACGTGTCAAAATTGTCCAATGTGTCCGCCATAATGTCGTGGTACGAAAAAAAAAGAAAGCCGATCGCCGCCATCAGTAGTAAAAAAATAATAATACTACTACTACTACTACTATAAAACTATCCCCTATTTTGTAAACACTATACATTTTGTGCAAACCAATTGATAAACGCTTATTGCGATTTTTTTTACCAAAAATAGGAAGAATACGTATCGGCCTAAACTGAGAAAAAAAATATGTTATATCTTTTTTGGGGGTATTTTTATAGCGCAAAAAATAAAAACCAGAGGTGATCAGAAACTACCAAAATAAAGCTCGATTTGTGGAAAAAAAAAAAAAAAAAAAAAAAAACACGCCAATTTTGTTTGGGTGCCACATCGCACAATTGTCAGTTAAAGCGACGCAGTGCCGAATCGCAAAAACTGGCCATGTCCTTTACCTGCATAATGGTCCGGGTCTTAAGTGGTTAAGCAAATCACATTCAAACTCATGTCAAATAGGAGTCAGTACACACTTGCCATTATTTAAAGTGTATGATTAACACCAAATAAAAGTTCAGCTGTTCTAGTAGGTCTTTCCTGACATTTTCTAAGTCGCATCCTACAGCAAAAGCCATGGTCTGTAGGAGTACCGATTTTACGGTGTGGGAAAAAAAAAAAAAAAAAAAAATTACCCTGGACGCAAAGTGGTTAAACAGGCAAAAAAAATAAAAAATTATAAAAAAATAATGGATTCTAAAGTGAAAGCGTTAGGCCCCGTACACACGAGCAATGAATCTGTTCAAAATCAGTCTGACAGAACGATTTGAACAGATTTGTCTGCTGGCTGTTTTGGTTTGATCGCTGTACACACGATCAAACCAAAATCCCCGCCAGCAGACAGTGCGGCGATGTGGTGGTGACGTTGACGCCGCCACTTCACCGCACCAGGAAGTAAAAACACTTCCGCGCATGTGTCAAATCCATTCGACGCATGTGCGGGCAGATATGTCTGCTGGTTAGCGTACTAACCAGCAGACATAATCGGTCCGACCGGTTCCCAGCAGACAGATTTTAAAGCAGGCTTTAAAATCTGTCGGCTGGCCAAATCCGTCTGCTCGCCCGTACACACGATCCAATCTGTCTGCTGAGACGGTCTGTCAGACCATTTCCAGCAAATAGATTTGATCGTGTGTACGCGGCCTTAAGGTTAGCCACCAGAAGGTGCCTGCACTGCATTGGGTTTGGCCAGGTATACTTTACCACATAAGCTCTTACCATGAACAAAAGAAGCTGTGCTGCTATATAGGGAGAAAAATTTAATGTTTGTCCATTTATGGCATTAACTGGAAAATTACAGATAAAAAGCAGGTATAATGTAGTTACATAGATAGCACTATGGAAGGGCAAGTACAAGTCATCTAAATAAAGATAGTAATTTTTATAACTACAATATCTGAACTGAAAGGTCCAAAGTTATTTAGAATTCCAGAAGTAAACAGAGTTACTCACAGCACTATAAAACCTGATGCCCATTAAAAACAGATATGGGTCATGTGACTGCAATGATGCAATGATGCAATGGTCAGTTCATATCTCTTATATTAAATAGAAGGATGGCACAAAAAGCATGCATTTATACTAAAACACACCCCCCAAAAACAAAACCACATACAGAGAAAATTGCACATTATGGCCACTAGATGGTGCCAAGTATCATAAGAAATAAGTAGGCTCCTCAGCTCAGTGTGCGGGGACCGCCCTGTCATCTGCCGGATCAACAAAGCGATCCCTGCTGAGCAAGCAAATGAGAAAGGTACGGATCCTCACATGATCCGTACGTGTGAAAAGGGGCCATACTGTATATGCAAGTGTGACTGTCGTTTACTAGGGATGCCCAGGACCAATCATTTTGTGAAGGGGGGGGGGTGCAATAACACATCCAACAGATATTGGTCATTGGTCATCTTATGTTTTTAAAGGAACAGGAGGAGATCATGGGGTGAAGAGGTTTGCATGTTTAATTTGGTAGAGATTGTAAAATTCTAAACTGCACTGGTTTCCATTCAGCTTAACCCAGTGTTTCTCAATTCCAGTCCTCACGCCCCCCCCAACAGGTCATGTTTTTAGGATTTCCCTCAGATGAAAAGGCTGTGGGAAATACTAAGGCAGTGAAACTGATCAAATCACCTGTGCAAAATAATGGAAATCCTGAAAACCTGACCTGTTGGGGGGGCGTGAGGACTGGAATTGAGAAACACTGGCTTAACCGCACATGTAGCCGACTCTCACGGGCACTGGCTTTGTCCTTTACACTTACTAGATGTTAAGTTATTCTGCACAAGCACCAATCTGAAAGTCTACTGCCTGTAATATTAGAACATAAAAGTTTATTATTCATCCAAGCTCTGCTAGTTTCATGTGCTGAAAGCGAAGGAGGATTATTACGTCTATTCTTGGAAAATGTTGCTTCACATACTCTAGAGTGAACATTTCAGCAGCCTGAGTAAATCAATCAATCAATCTACTCAGGCATTGTAGGGAAACATAGAAGTAAGCATCCAAGACACCCCAACAGATAACACTTTCAAATTTTTTTTTTTTTTAAAGATGGGGGAATATGTATACAATTGGCCTACAATTTGTATTAGATTTCAGAATTGGAGGCATTTTTTAAAGTTTTAACATGGCACAGCGGAAAGCATGCAAACTATTTACCAGCCTGAAAGATCTGAGACACATTCTTATTCTCTTGTGACACTCCTTTGCTATATGGCTGTATAACACAAGGCCAATTCTGTGTGACGATCCAGCCCCCCCCCCCCAATCACCTCCATACCATAATATATATATATTTTTTTTTAATCAAAACACACCAAACACTGCTTGGAGGTTCAGCAATAAACTTCAAGATTTAAACTGGTAGTGGACGTAAAGAAAATAATAATAATAAAAAAAATGGCACCCTCAGTATTTTTACCAGTAGTTTATTATGATCACGCTGCCAAGCAGAACTCCCTTCTGTATGTATTCCACAGCTGCCTGAAGCAGATCCACCAACATACACTGCATCATACACTGCCTGCCATCCATACATTAATGAGATTAGCTAAATAAAGCAGCAATGCCTGGGGTACACAGAGTATATAGGTATAAGCATTATGTATAGGTTTACCAGAGCAATCTATTAGAGATGGCAAGATTATAAAAAAGGAATGTAACAAGGTTTTTACAAAGCCAATATATAATACCGTTGAGCAAGCAAATCTTTCCACGATATATAAAAAAAAAAAAAAAAAAAAAAAAAAAGAAGGGGGAAGAAGAAGGGGAGAGGAGGGAGTTAGTTACATCTATAACCTTAAAAAATGAGTTTTAAACCCTCATGATTTTTCACTTTAATGCAATAAGGTGAAAAATCTTATGTGTGCAGCAGCCCCCTAGAGTCCCCCTCCTACTTACCTGAACCCCATCTTTCCAGCAACGAGAATGAGCACAGCAGCTCCAGCCACTGTCTTGGGTCCTCATTGGAAAGACTTATAGCAGCAGAAGTCATTGACCACAGCGGGAGCCAATTCGATCCAGTAGCATGGGAGCCAGGGGCGGGGCAGAGTCCTGCTGTCTGTATCAATGGACACAGCAGCAGGACTTGGGAGCGTGGACGCATAGGTGCTCCCTTGGGAAGCGGGTCTCTGGGGGCACTCAATGCAAGGGAGGAGCCAGGAGAGGAGGACCGGGTCACTCTGTGGAAAACTCTTACACAGAGGAGGCAAGTATAACATGTTTGTTTTTTTAAGACAGCAAACCTTTACAACCCCTTTAATATTTAAAGTATGTAAAGGAAGACGTTATCCTTCTCACAGCAAGTGTCCTTAGTACAAGAGGGCCAAGCTAAACTAAAGCTGACCTAGTATGAGCTATACTTTTACATGGCCATGCATGCCAAGTAATGTGTCAGTGTAAAACTTCCAGGTAGTTAAAAGAGATGTATGGGTTTGGACTTTTTTGCAGTTTTATACTTACCTAGGTGGATGTAGCATGGGTCTGATGCTGCATCTGCCCCTGCCACCTCTGAACTGAGAACCAAGTGATCAAACACTGCCAAATCACTCTGACAACTCCCCGAGCAGAGAGCTGCAGACTGTCAGTCAGAGCTCTCCTCCCTCACTGGAGTGCTGGGCTGTGGAAGGGGTGGATCGGCCAAATCAGGCTCTCAGCAGCTCACTGAGAGGATGAGCCGTGTGTCGGTACAGGCACCGGGTGAATTTCCGCCTTCCATTGTTGTGATGAAGCGGTGCCTGGACTCACTTCTGTGACGCCAGAGAGCGGACTTCAGCCTGCTCTCTGCAGGAAAAAGGGTCACATGAGTGCAAAATTAGTTATGGCTTTACTTCTCCTTTAATACCTCTCACAGATCAGAGTACTCCCCTTGCAAGATGCCTTTTACCAGCTCCTTCCTGGAGTACTGGCTCTGAGGAGACAATCATGTAAATCCTGATATCTGTGCATTTGTTGGCTGCAGATGCTTGCCTGTAGCTACAAACCTACAATAAGACCCAATACACTGCACTGCACGTTAAAAAAAAAAAAAAAAAAGTAATGTTAGCTGTAGTGAATTTTTTCATCATCTGTAGTAGCATTTTGCTAAGTAACTATACTCCCATAAAAGCTTATGGCTCAAAAAAAAAAAAAAAAAACAGGGATAAATGACGAATAGCAGCATCTTTCAGCGTTTTGGCATTTTTAAGCTGTTTTCGGCTACATGTTATCCTATGTGTCCATGTACACATAGGCTGTTATCAGCAATTTTTGTCAGGGGCATTTTCTAGCTGTAAAAACCCCCAGAACTAGTGGGTTTTGAAAGGAGTTTGTCAGCTGTAAAAATGCTCCAACTTTCAAAAACGCTGATGAACGCCAAAATAGCCGTGTGTTTTTAAGCTATTTTTAGCTTTTTTTTTTTTTTAAGACACCCACTTTTATGGCAGTATAGTTTTGCCCAAAAAAAAAAAAAAACACTACTACAAATACACTGAAAAACTCACCCCTGCAAAAAAAATTATAATAATCTAACAGACTGTGTGTGCGCACGCGCATTACACGTAGCATAACATGCTGGGGAGTTTATTGACTGCAGAAAAAAACATCTGAAGCCAAAAACAGCAGCTGTAAAAAAAAATCCAGTTTGCATGAGGCCTAGTGAAGGGAGAGGAGACTGAGGAAATGCCTCCCTGTGCTGCAGCAGATTGAGAACATGTCATATCAACTTGTCTGGAATGCAAGGATTTTTTTTTTTTTAAAAGCCACTAAAAAATGTATGCTGTTGTAGGTCATGTCAGAAATTTATTCATGACAGATAAACAGGTGACAAACTAGACTGTGGTGAGAAACTTGTGAGCTTGGAAGCTCATAGTTTTGGCCATGCAAAAATATACCTGCTAGTCAAAAATCACTCTGCTACTAACTGGCTCACCTTTACTACTCACTGGGCAGAAGGCACTAGTCTGATTCATCAGGGCTGAACCCAGGAAGAGAATGCTTCTTCTTTTTACAGACACTTTTCTGAGCGTTTTTTACAGCTTAAAAATGCCTGTCCATGTTTATTTTAGAAAAAAAATGTTTTTTTGAGCTGCAGCTTTAAAAATGCCGTGGCAGCGTTTTTGCGCGTTTAACGTCTGGCGTTTTTACAGCTCTATTGCTGGAGCTTCAGAACGCACTGGTCCCGCGTTTTTTTTGCAGCTTAAAAACGTCTCAGCCATCTACAGCTCAAAAACGTCATGGTGGGCATGAGGCCATAGACTAACATGGACAGGTGTTTTTAAGCTGCAAAAAACGCTCAGAAAAGTGGCTGTAAAAACGCCAGTGGAAATGAGCCCTAAAAATTGCAGCTGGCATTTGGAATGGACAGACTGACTCTTGAACTCCCAATTCATTTGTCCACCACTGGATTCATTGTAAAGTAGCCAGCTGAAGGTTTAAAGATATATGGGCAACTGCATTGTCAAACCAGGAGAAAAATAGGGGACCAGTTCTTTTGCACCATAAGGTTACCAGGACTCATTATCCCATTAACAAAACGGTTATATGGGTACCTTCAGGTGTGGACACTGGTGTAATCAATTTCACAGGAAGTTTCCTCCCTATATAACCCCCTCCCACTGGGAGTGCTTCAGTTTTGTAGCAAGCAATTCTCCCGAGGTTACACAATGTTCCCCAAAAGAGGGGCGGGAGCTCTGTGTCCCGTGATGTACTTCAAGAAAAGGATTTTACAGGTAAGCTGTTTATTAAAAATCCTTTTTTCTTTATCGTACATCACGGGACACAGAGCGCATAGCCATTACACTTGGGATGTCCTAAAGCAATGCTCTATGAAGGGAGGGAGACCGTAAGGCCAAGAATAGCCAAATCAAAACATTGTCAGGAGAAAACATGGCTCCATCAACAGAAACACAAGGGGGCGTGAACCGGGCCAGAGGATTCTATACTGCTGCCCGTAGGACCGCCTGCCCAAAAGCTGCGTCCGTACCCTTTGCAACGTCCAACTTATAAAATTTAGTAAACGTATGTACGGAAGACCAGGTTGCCGCCTTGCAAACCTGTGCCATAGAAATCTGATGGTGTGCCGCCCAGGAGGCACTCATGGCCCTCGTAGAATGGGCCTTAACTGATAAGGGAGGTGGAACGCGCTTCAGACCATAGGCCTGAAAACTCAGCTGCTTAATCCACCTAGCCAAGGAAGACTTGGCAGCCGGCTGACCCTTCTTGGGGCCATCCGGAAGAACAAAAAGCACATCTGTTTTCCGAATCTTCTCTGTAGCCTTGAGATAGACCCTCATGGCTCGAACCACGTCCAAAGTATGAAGCCGTCTTTCCTCTCTGGACTGGGGAGTAGGAAAGAAGGAAGGTAGGACTAGGTCCTGATTCAAGTGAAAACTGGATATGACCATAGGAAGGAAAGAAGGTTGAGGCCGCAGAACAACTCTGTCCTTATGCAGAATAAGGTATGGTTCCCTGCATGATAAGGCTGCCAGCTCGGAAACCCTTCTGGCTGAAGCCATAGCCACCAAGAAAACTAACTTTCGGGTTAGTAGCACAAGAGGGATTTCTGTCAGAGGTTCAAACGGCTGCCTTTGTAAAGCTGACAAGACCAGATTTAAATTCCAGGGGCAGAGGGGAGCTCTAATAGGGGGATTCACATGCAAGACCCCCTGCAAGAAGGTTCTCATAAGCGAATGGGTAGCCAAGGGTCTTTGAAACCATATTGATAAAGCCGACACCTGCCCCTTTAGAGTACTAAGAGCCAACCCTTTGTCAACGCCAACCTGGAGGAATCGCAAGATCCTGTCAATAAAAAACTTTCGAGGATGCCATTTTTGAGACTCGCACCACTCCACATAGGTTCTCCAGACTCTGTAATAAATATTTCTGGAGACCGGTTTCCTAGCCTGAATCAACGTAGATATGACCTGATCTGAGAGGCCTCTGCCTTTAAGAATTAGGGATTCAGCCGCCAAGCCGTCAAATTTAGCTGCTGTGAAGCAGGATGGCAGATTGGGCCTTGAGACAGCAGATCTGGGCGCAGGGGGAGCGGCCACGGCGCCCCGACTGACATCTTCACGATGAGTGCGTACCAAGCCCTCCTGGGCCAGGCTGGAGCCACCAGGATCACAGGCCTGCGCTCCACCCGGATTCTCCGTAGAAGGCGGGGAATCATCTGCAGTGGAGGGAACGCATACAGAAGAGAAAACAAATATATATCTTACACAAGTATACATATATCTACATGTTATCTGGGTAAACATTAGTATCCCATCCTGCCCACACAGACATAGTGGAGATAGTGGCTGATGCACAAGCATACCATTAGCCAACCCAGAACCCCCAGGGGGATACCTACTGTCGAACCAAGTCCCGCAGGTTCCCTCTTACCTGCTCCACGCCGCAGGGTATTGCAAACTGCAAGAGGCCCAATCTTCCCCCATCTCCGTGGGTATTGTCTCGGACCTTCAGGGACCGGGGTCCTGTGTTTAAGGAACCCACACCCCTGGACCTATATAGCATCCTGGCATCAGTAGCGTTTAGTCCTGGGAGAGACCAAGGCACTGGAGCCCAGAATCCAGCCCTCCAAGGAGAGGCATTATAGGCAACACCCCACGCAGGCAGGGCCCGGGTACCGTACACCTTGGCTTTGAAGCACTTCGGACGGATCCGGCTAGCTATCCTGGGTCCCGAGACCTCCGAGGGACAGCTAGACGTGACCAACACCTAAGACACTGGCGAAAAAACTAAAGCACTCTCAGTGGGAGGGGGTTATATAGGGAGGAACTTCCTGTGAAGTTGATTACACCAGTGTCCACACCTGAAGGTACCCATATAACCCATATGTAATGGCTATGCGCTCTGTGTCCCGTGATGTACGATAAAGAAATTTTAATTTGCACATAGCAGTCGCATCTCAAATAGAGGGGCTGCCACACAATGTATGTGAATGTTGGGTCATACGTTACTTTATAGTTGAGTTTGGGCAAGCAGAAGAGCAGGATACAACCAACTCCTGGGTCTGAAGAACAAGAACCTTCATGAATAAAACGTTTTAAAAACTTGACAACCCCCCCCCCCCCCCCCAAGAATTGGATGAAGGGAATTTCTTAGTGGCATTAGGAGCAAAGTCCTTTGGCTCACGGCATGCCAAAAAAAAACTGTCTATAGCCCAAAGAAATCAATTCTTCCTTTCAACATTTTAGCTCAGACTAGGAACTTGAAGAGGCTGTCTGGTTTCTGTGGGCAACACAGAGTAAATGAGGTGCCAGTCCCAATGAGAAAAAAAACAAACACAATTTACCTTCTGGTTACCCTCGCACATGGAAACACTTGAGTGCTCAGTACAAGCACATTCCAAGCAGCCAAGTCAAGCTCTGTCCACTTTGTTAGAGAACTGAGGAGTGGTCTAGGTTAAGATGGTCAATGTAGGATATCCATGGGTCCCAAACTTGGCATGGGAGTCAATACATATAGAAGTAAGTTTTCTCATGGATCATGGTTCCCATAAGCATTTGTGTGACCTCAGCGAAGTTGAGGAAAGGTTGGCAACAAGCCTTTGCAAGAGTGTTTCGGGCCGCCAGAAACGCAAAATTCCACCAGCTTCCTTTGGACTTTAGTCAGAAAATGGGTTTTGCTCATGGAGCAGAGCTTTGCGGGAGTCGCACACAAACAAAAAAACTTGTAAAATTGATCCAATCAGATTAGATCAGGGTCCAGAAACACAGAGCCTTCAGGCATGCCTACCAAATACGCAAAAGGGTGGTTGGTTCCCGGCCTCCACAAAAACACACGGGAGATGCCAAGGGAACAAAATTTGTCTATCTGCACACCGGGGCCACGTCATAGTGGGAGAGCAAGGTATTGGCATTATCCTAGGCAAATGTATTCACGGAACATTTAGAGGAGTTTAGAGAACCATTTGGACTGGTACAGGATTCTACCTAGATTGACCTCCCATTTCAGAACGTAGGGAAGCGTGCAGAATGCCATCGCATCAGTCAGGGAGGCATATAGGTCAGACATTAGATCCTTAGAGTAGGGCATTTGTGGCACCGGTTTTCAAATGGCATCAAGCTTTTTGGAGAATCTGGTAAGTTTAGAAGAAGAGAGTGAACAGGATGGTGGATTTGGGTATCTGAAGATCTCAGTTTTGCAGAAACACACTACAGTCCATTTAACATGGTTTCCTATAGGTTAAATTCAAATCTATGCATTTTATGGAAAGGGCCAGGGACTTTGTTTTTGTTTTTTTGGTTCCATAGACTTCAAAGGATCAAAAACATGTATTGGAAAAAATTAATAATAATAATGCAGCATGCACCTGGAATATGCAAACTGCAACATGCAAAGGTGTGAACCAGGTCTAAAAATAATTGATATTCTGTCTCTATCAAAAATCCAGAAAAAAAAAAAAATATCATGATACAAAAGGTTATAAATTGAGTTGCAGTTCAGTGAGTAAAATAAGTATTTGATCCCCTACCAACCAGCAATAATTCTGGTTCCCACAGGCTGGCTACAGTATGTGGTACACAAATTAGTCCTGTAAACTCATAAGGTTTAAAAAAAAAAAAAAAAAAAAAAAAAAAAACACACACACACCTGTCCACAGAATCTCTCTTTTAGCCCAGGTTCACAATGGGTACGATTTAGTTCGATTTGAGATGCGATTTCACATGTGAAATTGCACCTAAAATCGGCGGCAATTGCACCGTCCTAATCTGTGCGACGCCGCATCTGCGGCGCTGCACCGATTTCAAAAAGTAGTTCCTGTACTACTTTTTGCGATTTCAGGACGCGGTTTACATTGACATCTGTGCAGAACCCTGCACAGATGTCTCCTAAATCGCGCTGAAATCGGGACTGCCAGAGGGAGTAAAATTGCGCGAGTTCAGCTGAAATCGCGCAGTTTCACTCCCGCAGCCCAGTGTGAACCAGGGCTCATTCAAACCTTCACAATCATGGGCAAGACCAAAGAGCTGTCAAAGGACGTCAGTGACAAAATTGTAGTCCTGCACAAGGCTGGAATGGGCTACAAACCCATCAGCAAGGAGACAATTGTTGGAGCGATTATTAGCAAATGGAAGAAATACAAAATAAACATCAGTCACCCTCGGTCTGGAGCTTCATGCAACATTTTGCCTCATGGAATAAGGATGTTCATGAGAAAAGTGCGGGATCAGCCAAGAACTACACAGAAAAGACCTGGAATGATCTCAAGGCAGTTGGGACCACAGTCACCAAACCATTGGTAGCACAATATGCCATGGACTGAAATCCAGCAGGGTACCACTCCAAGAAGACACATGTACAGGCCCGCCTTAAGGTTTGCCAATAAACATCTAAATTATTCAGAGAACGATTGGGAGAAGAGATGTGATCAGATTCAGGGTGGATATAAATCAATGATTCATTTTTTTAAATCAAAAAATGTATTTGATTTTTACCATATTTATTTTAATAAGATGCTTTTGGAGTAGCATAGTTTTCTATTTAAAGGGGTGTTCCAGCCCAAAATTGTGTTTATTAAAAGTCAGCAGCTACAAAAAGTGTAGCTGCTGGCTTTTAATAAACACTCACTTACCTGCTCCTGCGTTCCTGCGACGCGCCGAACGGGGCTCCGCTCCTCTCCCCCCCTCCCCAGCCGGCATCTCCATCCCGACTGTGGGCACCCAGCCGTGACAGCCTCCGGCTTCACGGCCGGGCACCCTCTGCGCATGCGCGCACGGCTCGCCGCTGATTGGAGAGGCGATCGCATGGGACCTGTCAGTGTCCCATGTGATCGCCTACAGGGAGGGGCTGGTGTAGGCGATTAAAGCTTAATCGCCTAACCAGCCCCTCGGCGGAAGCAGCCTAACCAGCCCCTCGGCAGAAGCAGGAAGTGGGACAGGAAGTCCCACTCCTACTGAAGCCCCCACTCCCCCCCCCCCCCCCAAACAATTACATGCCAAATGTGGCATGTAAGGGGGAGGGGAGGGGATTAAGCTAAAGTTGTTTTTTTGGGTGGAACTCCTCTTTAAGATACATAAATACATTTTGTTTACCCAGCATGAAATGGAGAATGAGGCTGTATATTCTGCAATATTTACATTTTTGGTAAACTCAATCAATGAATCCATGCTCTGCAAGGTAACATGTCATGCATTCACACAATTTTATAGTAACCAAAGTAAACAAAGTTCAGGAATATACCTTTATCTTATTGTTTTGCAAATCTATGTACACTAAAAACTGTATGATTGAATCGGTTCTGGTATCGTCGTTTTACTAATCAGACAGATTATTTTTCTAAATAGAAAACCTTCACTTTATTTGCAAATATTAAAGATTCTAATTACCAGCAAGCATAAGTCCTTACATTTAAAGAGCACCTGTCTTTTCAGATCCATCATGGTAGAGCCTGTTAGCGGGCGTCCACCAGAGCCTGTTAGCGGGCGCCCACCCACCTGCTCCCGACACATCCCACAACTTGTTGTGTCACTGCCGCATCACCAATCATCCCATTAAAGTGAGAATGTCAGCGAGTCATCAGCAGGTCTGAGGAGCAATCACTGTGGGACAAAGATGACAGTTGCTCTTTAAAAATTAAGATTTAAATTGAATTGAAAAAAAAAAAAAAAAGATATATACCGATGATCACGGGGCTTGATATTCCCCTCTCTCCGGTGCACTTTCTTCTCCACGTCCCGACTATACCTCTTAGTCATTATAAGAAGAGTGTGCTGCCACATTTACTTAACGCAGCCAGGAGGCTTCCGATTTATTGGAGGCAGTCTACGGTCCCTGGCCGTGAGGATTGGGACGGGGGGTGAGTGCGATCGGAGAGGCGGAGGATTGGGTGGCGACCTGTCATTATCACCGTGAACAATATTTAGCAACTTGGGCACCATATACTGATTATGTCTCAGACCCTAATTTTGTTCCCTCTAGCCTAGACGTTGCTCTGCTGGAATTGGCGGAGCCTTTCCTTAAAGCTCGCAGGTTACAAGCTCTCGGTAAGTGAGGAGTTGGCCCTCTTAGTGGTTTGTGGCTGGAGTGACTGGGCGGTGCTGGTGCTTTGGACTGGAAAGACGCGCCCAAAGTGGAGGTGGACACATTTGCCGTTAGCTTTGAGGTACGCACCGTTCTTCTCTTCCTTCCTCTACTCCCCTTTTCTCTTTATCTCTCCCCATTCTCTCTATCTTTCATTTCTAGCTGCACTTTTCTGAGGTCTCCCCCCCCCCCCCTTTTTTACCCCCCTTCTCTTTCCTTTTATACGATTTGCTGCTGGTGGGATTTATCTGTTAATATGTGGTGGGTGTTATGGGGAGCTACCTGGAGCACATGGCTAGACCACCGTTGGTCCCGTAGCCCTGCATGGATGCATCGTGTGGTCCCCCGCCCCTGGTCCCTCTGGCTCATGGGGGGTGGTGGGTGGTAGTTGGAGGCCCTGGTGCCCCCCCCTCCGCCCTGACCGTGGGTTATGGGCTTTGATGTTTCAGTTTTAGTGTTTCTTTTCCTTTTAAAGCTCCCCTTCGATGATACCTGTCCCCATGTCATATGGGGCTACCGCCCATCTACCTATTTTATTATCCCATTGCCTCGAGGATCGCTGTGGCTGCTGATGCCTCTTTGGGTGGTTGGCCGATGTAGCGGTCCTTTGAGTTATAAACGCATGTGTTATTGTTTGTACATGCGTGTTCTATGTGATCTGTTTAAAGTTTGCTTATGGTTGTTGGCAGCCCTGCGAGGCTTTCATTTTAGAATGCAGAATCCTGTTGGACATGCTTGTCCTTTGTTCATGTGATTTTCTCTTTTATTTGGTTTAATAAATACTGATTACACAGAAAAAAAAAAAAGAATATATACAGTATATATATATATATATATATATATATTCTCTTTTTTTTTGTGTAATCAGTATATATATATATATATATATATATATACACAGTATATATATATATATTCTCTTTTTTTTTTGTGTAATCAGTATATATATATATATATATCCGTTTCACTAGCGATTTAAATCTACTCTGGTCAGATCAGACCAAAATTTTGCTCTTTGGAATAAACTCGATTCGCCATGTTTGGAGGGGAAAAAAAATCCAGACTATGACTCCAAGAACACCATCCCTACAGTCAAGCACAAAGGTGGAAACATTCTGCTTTTTGGAGGTTTCTCTGCCACATTGAGGAGCCAATGGATGGGGCCATGTATTGTAAAATCTTGAAAGAACAGTCTTTCCTCAGCCAGAACACTGAAGATGGGCGTTTCGGCAGCACAATGACCCAAAACATACTGCCAAGGCTTTAGAGGGAGATCAGTATTTGCCAAGTCCACAACACTTGTGTGGCAGCACCTACCAATGAGTAAGCATTGATGCAGATAGCGTTGGTAGGAGACACTGGCACAGATTCAGGTTGAATTCCGTGGATTCAGCGTTAGGCATAAAAGCCACAATTATGAGAGCCAGTGTCAAACTGGCACTTGCATCTGCACATCAGACAGACCACCCTTTTAAAACAATGCCACAGGCTGTATAGTACCACATAAGGAGAAAAAAAAAAATAACCTCTTTCTGCCACTGCCCAAAGCTTTGATTCAGCGATTCAACACCCTTCCAGGCAGATCATTGCCCTGGACCTGTAAAGCACCCTGCCAGTAAAATCACAGGTACCCTGTGCAGTGAAAACCACTGCTGCAGGATACAGCACTGAGTGCCAGACATTACAGGCCCCTCATACTTTTGTGGGGTCCAGGTACCATCCCTCTTGATCACGATGGAACGATGGAAGCCATCTCTGCCTATAGTAAGGAACAGGCTAGGAGATGTGGGAACAAAATCCCCAAAAGAGACCTAGAGAGACTTATGGAAGCATCCATCACCTTCAAAAACCAGGACAAAACTAAGACGTGTTAGGCCTGGGCAGGCTTTCCTAACTTTTCTTTGTTCAGAGACCATTTATCTGAAGATGGCAGTGAATATCCCAAGCAGCCATGAATATTGTGTGTCTGTGTCCTGTGATGAACCATTTAAAAAAGGAGTTGTAAAGGCAGAAGTTTTTTTTTTTCCTTTATCTTAAATGCATTCTATGCATTTACCATGTCGTTAAACATTGGCCGTTCTTCAGTGGGCGGTCGGCTTTCAGATAAAAGTAGCGTCAGCAACGGATTCACTGCGAGATCACTTTTATTGGTTGTTGGTGAGCTAGAGCAATATCCCTAGACTTCCTCTAACCTGTAAAATCTTTTAAAGTTCTGGAGATTAGGGGGGAAAAAAAATTGTCGCCATTCCACAAGCGGGCGCAATTTTGAAGCGCGACACGTTGGGTATCAATTAACATTATTAAAAAAAAAAAAACATTGGGCTAACTTTACTGTTGGAGGGACGGAGAGGTAATTTCAATGCCTGAAAGGATACACGGAGCTCCGATTTGGGTGCCCCCTGTAGCAATCTGCTGGCTGAGGGGCCCTCAAAGAGGGTGGGGCTAGGAGCAGCAAAGAGGGACCCAAGAAAAGGAGGACCTGGGCTACTCTGTACAAAACCAACTGCACAAAGGAGGCAAGTATTAGATAGAGATAGGGGTTAGCTCGCTAGCGGGGGTGTGTGACCCCCTGGATGGGTTCACTACACACTGAACTATACAGAGAGGCAGCCGAAGACGGTTGAAAAGTCTTCCATATTGCTGGAAACAACTGCAAGCATCCAAACAGCATAAACAAAACAAAACATAAAATAAACCCTGGCCACTTGGGGCGTCTACCTTCACCACACAGGAACCTATCTATGGAGTCTGGCACAGCCTACTGCTGGGAAGACACTGCTGGTCATACAGCAGAGAAACAATTGTCTTTTTGATTTTTATCACACAGAAAAATCAACAACCACCTCACCTCTTCAGAAGTCTTTCTCACTGCTCTCCTTAAAGGGGTGGTTCCGCCGAATTTGCAATTTTTTTAAAAAGTCATTTCTTCCCTTATGCTAGTATAGCATAATCTACTCACATATTCCATCGACCTAGGCGCCAGTACCGAGATTTGCGGGCAAATATATCTTTATATTTCCGTGTGATGGACGTTTCCATCTTAACTGCGGGCACTTTGAAGCCCAGCGTCGCCGTCTTCCGGGATGCGGCGAATGCTGGAGTCCCAGCATTCACCGCTCTATCCCGCGCATGCCCAGTGTTGATGGCGACCCGCGCCGTCAACACTGTACAGTTACCAGGACAACGACGCTGCGTCCTATGAAGTAACGCGAGATTAGCACACACAAGGTTTATGTTTCTTTTCCTGAAATCGTGAGCCTGCAATCCCAGCAACATTAGCGCGCAGAAAGAAAAAAAAAACAACACGCCCATCCCCGCTCAGCCCAGACCAGGAAGTGACTGCAGTTCAAAGGTATAGAAACCTTTTAAAAATGTTTTAATGGCTAAAGTTTATTAGGCGCGATGTGCCCTTGTGTGTAGGTAAAGTAGCTAGATCTACCCCTTTAAAAGGGAGTTCCACTTTTTAAAATATAAATACCCCTGTAATACACAAGCTTACAGCAGGGTTCGTCCAAAAATAAACTCTCTAACATTAGCTATATCTATCCAGCATACTGCTAACATCTGCAGTTTTTTCCCGGTACTTATCGTAATACGAGCTCTTTTTGTCCGGCTCTCCGAGCGGGGGTTTACATCCGGGTATAGGCGTTCCTAAGCGAAGAGGATTTGATTGACGCGCTGCTAAAGCGCGTCACGCCTTCCGGAAATACCCAAAGTGACACTCAGGTGTTTATGGCGCCTGCGCAGTCAGCTCTTTAGGGCAGGCGCAGGTGCTGTAAACGCCCGAGTGTCACTTCGGGTATTTCCGGAAGGCGTGACGCGCTTTAGCAGCTGTCAATCAACTCGTCTTCGCTTAGAAACGCCTACTGCCCGCACGATTGCCCGCTCGCCTCGTATAAAGATAAGTACCGGGAAAAAAAAAAAAACAGCATACTGCAGATGTTAGCAGTATGCTGGACCCATTGTCAGAAAATGGATTTTAGGGTGAACCTCCTCTTTAATGTATTCTAGTAAAGTTAGTCTAAAAAACTAAGGCCTGTTTTGTTAGGTTGTTACAGCATTTAGATAATTTAGTTTTAGTTTAGTTTATAATCTAGAAATAGACCATGGGCATCATGAAGCCAGACTGTATGACTTCCTGGATTTCAGCTTTGCATCTCTCGCACATGCTCAGTGCTGCACAAGCAATGTAATAGGTTTCAGTCAGGTTTGCAAGGACTACTGGGAAACATGATGCCTATCCCAGAAACCTTTGCAAATAGCCTTGTGACTTAAAGAGGAGTTCCACCCAAATTTGAAACTTCCGCTTGTTCCACTCCTCACCCCCCTTACATGCCACATTTGGCATGTAATTTCTTTGGGGGAGGGGAGTGGGGGCTTCAGGAGGACTGGGACTTCCTGTCCCACTTCCTCCTTCCGCCGAGGGCTGGTAAGGCAATTAAGCTTAATCGCCTTACTGCAGCCCCTCCCCTAGGTGATCGTCTAGGACACGTGACAGGTCCTAGACGATTGCCTGTCGAATCAGCGGCGAGCTGGAACACCCCCTTTAATAGCCTAGACTAATAATAAGGAGGAGGAAGTAATGAAGGACTACAAAATAAAGGTATTTACAAGTAACAAAATAAATAAAAAAATTGTCCATTCTGAACACTATGAGATTAGGGCATGCAGCACAGACAAACATAAAAAAAATGGGTGGAACTCCACTTTAACTCAAAAAGCCTCAGGATGCAGCAATCAGTAGTCATCCTCTGGATGACTTAGGGCCCTTTCACACGAGCGGCACACACGAACAGTCCGCTTTTTCATAAGTCCGTCTCCTATGAGATCGCACCTCCGCTAACCGTCCGTAATCATCTGCCTCCGTCAAAATCCGGTTTTTTCGGACGGAAGAAAATCCTATTTTTCTTCCGTCTCGGCGGATCGGATGAATACGGACACATCCGATTCCCCATAGCCAATAGCTCAGCGGGGATTTTACGGAGGAATCCCTGCTGAGCAAACAGGCTAACGGAGCGGATGAATACGGATCCGCTCCGTGTGAAAGAGCCCTATAGAGGCCTTAAATGCCCCATTCTGAACAGAAGATATTACTCAAACAAGATGCCTTTACAATTCACTTTAATAACC